>JARHVA010001044.1:2812500-3280000 GCA_037957365.1 Torreya grandis | reverse complement strand
AAGGAAATGAAATAAGTTTAAAAAATTATCCCAAAAATTACATATCCTTGTTTAAACAATTCTTCCTAATTAACATTGTGTCCCTTCTCTACTTTGGGGTTAGACATAGTTGGCAAGATTTCTCATGCCTCTTTTAATGGCCATCATTTAATTATTACAACCACTAACTATTTCACTAAGTGTGCAAAAGTAATGGCATTAACCACTATCATTAGGTAAATAATTTTAAAATTAATATTGAATTATATAATCTCTATGTTTTAGGTTAAATAAATGATAATCACTGATAATGTGTCCCCTTTCATAAACCCTAAGGTACATGAACTATGTAATAAAATTTCCATATACCACAACACAACCTATTTAGAGTACCCTCAATCCAATAGTCAAGCTAAGGAAATGATTAAAAATATAAAATAAATATTGGTAAAGACTTTTAAAGACAATAAAAGGGACTAAGATCATTAGCTTTATCTTGTATTATGGGATTATAAGACGAGTATTCATGCACTCACTAGGGCAACCCCATATTCCCTTTTTTTAGAGCAAAGGCATTTTTCCTTTATAAATATAAATTACAAAACTTCATATTTCTCTCCAATTCCTCCTAGATCAAGAAGAGTATAAAAACACACAACTTAGTGAGTTAGAAGGTTTAAATTAACATTGTCTCACAACTACACAAAACCATGTTTCTAATGTGGATAGTATGTGCAAATAATATAATAAGAACATTTGTGAGCACCATATCCAAGTAGGATACCTTGTCCTAATACATGATATTAAAATTGAAAAAAATTAAGGTGAAGGTCAAAACATTAGACTTAGTTAGTTAAGCTTGTATTTTGTAACTAAATATTTTTAGAATGGATCTCTTTGTTTATGCATATTGGAGGGCAAGGAGTTTTATGAATCTATTAACTCTTTACATATCAATTGTGTATCTATATATATATATATATATATGTCACACCTCACATCTCACATTTCTCTCTTTTCAGTAATAAATTCTTCATTATCATTTTATTGTTTTGCATTTTGGTTATTTTGATAGCATGATTATCTAGCTATGAGTCCATGTGACTAAAACATTTATTTCAACATATTATTCATTCTTTTCCCATTACTCATTTATCCTATTATAAAAATAATCTCAAAATTAACATAAAATAAGAGTCTCATCTTGTCTTTTGTAGGTAATATATACCTCATTTACATACATCTTCTTGAAATTTTAGATTCTATAACCTCCCACCTAGTTTCAAAGATTTCCCATGGAAGATTTATCATTTTTAGTGATCCCTAAGGAAAAAATAATAGCATGTTCTAAGTATATAATATTATCCATAGAATATGGTCCTTATTGATGAAACTTTGCATCTTATTAGTTTCATGGGGGCAAATTTTGGGGGTAAGAGCCTTCCTTTAAAAAATGGCTATGCCAAATCAAGCTTATCAAATCATTAATAAAGTAATCACCATTCTCTCTTCATTAATCCTTGGTATTGAGCCATTACATATTAGTAGTTATGTGGAGTGTACATTAGGGAGATATGTCCTTTCTTTTACCTTTAGTGATGAGCCCATGCACCTTACTAGTCACAAGAGATTAAGTGTAAGTGGTTGAAAAAGTAAAATAAAAAAAAATATAGAATTTTCCAAAAATCAAAATCAATTAAATCACCAAAAACCTTGATTAAAATTCTATGTTAAAATAACCCTAATTTTACCAATTATATCTTAGTTGGTCATTTGTTTATTAAAGTCTAGATAAATCCAATAAAACTAGGTGAATATGATGTTAAATTATTTAACATCCCTTAAGGATTGAGTAAATATATTATTCCTTGTGAAATTTTTGATGATTATATTTTATTCTTTCACTATTCCATGTATTATATTTTACCTACATTCCTTGTTGTATATTGAATGTCATTAGTTATATGGATGAACTAGTTTGATCATTTCATACAAAAATATGTTAATACATTTCTAAACCATTACATGTTATATTTACATACACTATGTTATAAAATACAAACATAATCATAATCCAAAACATTTTATCATAAAGAGATCTCCATATTAATTCATTATTTTCCTATCCATTCATGATGCATAAATTAAAAACTATAAATTAAATTAATTCAATGGGATGCAAGAAAGATATTAAAATGAAAAATGGGTCTATACATAAATATCATTATGTTTTACATACATATAGTTTTAGTATAATCCTCTCCACACTTAGAGGGCAAGTGTGACTAAAAACATAGTAGTGCTAGATATAGGTCGTAAGTTAGCCTTATCATTGGGATCCTTTTGGACCAAAGTGTCTAAGTATCCTAATAATCTAGTAAGGTATTGAATAAAAGTAGTGAGGACTCTTGATCATGATCCTATTTCTCCTATGACTCTTACCCACTATGTAATCCTCCCATTATATTATATGTTTGCTAGATGAGGCATTCCCACCTCTCACCATAAAAATCATTTAGTCTTCACCAAAAACTCCAACCTAACAATCTTGATTTATGTGTGAGTGATAGCCACACTCTATTGGATGAGGTTTCAAACTCCATGATAAGGAATGGAAATGATTTCAATATTATATCCCATGATCACAAATAGATTTGAGTTTTGAGGGGACATGGAAAATGTCCACCAAGGAGTCTTAGAATAATCTTTTCCACTCCATCACAAATTTTACTACATAATCACATAGAGACATAAACTATAATCTATTCATAGAGTAAATAAATGAAGTAATTAACTCACGTTTAACTTTGGTAAAAACTTAATTAAAAATTTGGCTTACTTCGATCCCTTTCATGCCAATCAAGGTTTGAGTTCTTATTGAAGCTCATTTATATCACCTCCTCCTCCTTTGTTACATGTTTATATCTTATAGGGTCATATCCTTCCTTTTTTAATTTCTCCTACATCTCCCATTTACCTAATACACTACTAGATGACATTATTATTATGTATATGGATACAAATGTGGATGTTGTTACTAGTCTCCACTTGGTTCCCCATGTGCTACCCTTACTTTTCATGCAATGGCTTGAATTTAAGATCCCCTTCCTACTACTAAATTTTGAACACCATATAATCTTATTAATAATTTCCTACCACCATCAAATGTAGTAATTGTACTAATTCATGTTAATGGATGCCACCCTATTCACCCAAGCTACATATCTCTAACCTCTCACTCTCTCTTCTATAGAAAACCTAAGGGAGAAGTAAAATAAATACATGTTTTAAATTTTTTTTGTGACACCCTATCCATAGGGTGTAACTTATACCATCTATTTATATCACACCATTTTTTTTTTCACTCTTACAAAACATTATAATGGTGGCCTCATCTCTCCACTAGCCAACCATGCCTACATATAGAAGGGAAATAAAGTCTCCCTTGTTAGTGTCAAAACTAGTCATGGAACATATCAAAATGGGACCATTCTTATCCATTTGGAAGCCTTAATTACTCTTACATGTCTAATCAAAAAACCCTTATAATAGTTATGTGCTCATATAACCAAGCCTTAATTTATTTTGCATGTCTAATCACAAAACCCTTATAGTAGTTATGGTCTCATATAACCATCACATGATAGTATTTGAGATATTAATAGACAATTACCCCAACCTCAATATTTAATATAAGGCTATGTATGTATGGGAAAATACATTATGTGCCAAGTGAAATATATAGTTATGCTCCTCTATGATAATTATAATCAAGGCCCAATAGTAAAGGATATGGTTCATCCTATTTTTCCATACTAACCCCAAGGAAAAGATCCTAATGATATCCTTGTAAAGGTTTAGGATCAAAAACCTCTCAACCTCTATTAATTAAACACCTTACTTAGAACCCACATCAAGAACATCTATATCTCTAGAGTACTTTTCTATAAAAGTGTTTAGATTCACATTCCAATATGTGAAAAAATCACATATAGGCCTATCGGCTAAGGAAACTATCTCCACATATGTGATCCTCTAAATACATACTTTTTTTAGAATGGGAGTCTCCTCTATCATGAGAATCTGTATCACATTAGGGATCCACTCCTTTCTATCTCTACTCCATTATATGTAATCCTCCTACAATCATAAAAATAAGAACCAAATTAGTCAATTTACCTTCAAAATATTCCCAAACTCTATCATAGAGAAATCATCACTATGTGCAGGTGATGATTATGAAATCTTTAGACTTTATAAATTATATTTAAGACTGATGGTATAATCAATCATTAGTTTCATAATTTTTGGTGTGAATGTGTAACCACTATTCTATAAAGATCAATAGTTTTGCCTCACAACTGGTGGTTTCACCCATTATAGCCTTAAATTAAAAAAACCCTTAAAACACTAATTTAAAAAAAAAAAAACTCAAAATTATTTAAAATTTCTACAGTATATACACTACCATAGATATTAAAAATAAATATTTTTTATTTTACTAACCCTAAAGTGTTTCTTAAACAAAATTCTAAACTTTAGTTTTTGACACAACAATTTAAAGAACCCACCCATGCTCGCACCCTACCTATTGTTATTAGTACTCCTTCCATCCTCTCCTCACACTCTTTGATTTGTCATTACTTTTGTGTAACATTTTCACAATAAATATGGAGCTCAAATTCAATATAACTAAAATGCATAAGTGATTTCAAAATTTGGAATTCTTTAATTTATAAATAAGTTATCTTATTATTTTGATTTAGAAATTTTCTCTTTAAAATTGTATTTTTCACATACATTGAATTTTTTTTAAGTTTTTCATACCTAAAATAACATTAGGCAACCTAAATGTTAAAAATCATATCATTTTATTTCCCATAGTTTTATTTTAAAACACGTTTTTGAATTTTAGTCTTGCATGTTAACATCTCTTACATGTCATAGATCTTAGTCCCTTAATGGGACAATTTAGGTAGTATTTTCATATCCATAAAAATGATAAGTGATGTTTATTTATTTATTTATTAATTATAATATTTTTTAACTATATCATAATGTTGCACTTGATTTTTTATTTTTACTTGTAGGCCATAAAGGTGTATTGGCTAGCTTGGCTATGTCAAAAATATAAGTAAGGTAAGTTTTATAATCCTTATTTAATTTTTTTTTGGCACTAATTTAATAAAATTATCTCTCAAACTCATGGACAGACACCTCCTCAAGGGGAAAATATGTACGTAATCAAAAAATTTAGTTTAAAATTTCATAATATCCAATGATGTTGCAATGACTTCCATAAAAAAGGTATGTCCAAACCTAACTTTATCTTCTTTTATTCCTTTTGTTTATTTTTATTCCTTACCTAAGTTTAAAATTTGATTTTTTAAAACTCTAAATTATAGTGTGGCATGAAGAAATTTCACTGGTGGTTTATGCAATTGCCACAACATTTTTTATGACTACTGTAATGGTTGCATAGCCGGCAATTGCATACAATGGTAGTTTTTATACCTTTGTATGATTTTTGAAAATTATTCTTGAGATGAACATTTTGACACATTTTTCATGTTTTACCTTGATGTTTTTTATAACATCCATAAATCTTTCAGTTAAGCTTTTGTTAATTCCCACATGCAACCTTTTCTATTTTTTATAAATAAATCCTTTTAGCTTGAATATTAGATCAAAAAATTGGATTAATAATCAAGATTTTAAATTTTTAGAGATATGTTAAATTCCTTCTATATATTATTGAATAAATCAACCCAAGATCCATAGATACCTTCTTGTCTTTCATGAATATTGGAGGAAGAAAACTCAAAAGCTTAAAACATAACACTATTGTTCATGATAAAACTAGCCATAGTCGTGTTACCTCTTTTATCCATTTTTTTTTATCATATTTCCATTTTTTGTTGTGTTTTTATTGATGGATAATTATTGGATCATTATTGAGAAATAAATACATAATTATTAACTTGAGGATCAATTAATTCAAGTATTAGATCAAGCTCTTATCCTCCAACTATCTTTTGCTTTGGTTAGGTTGGGATATTTTCTTGTTTATTTATTATATTATATTATATTATATTCTTATTAATTATTTTAATCTTCATATATATAATAAAATAAATAAATCATCTTTGATACTCGCTTGAATTGAAAATTATTCAATATCCCTTGTAGTTTCAATTGCTTTTAGTAAATCCATAGTAGTTTTTCACATTAAAATTAATATTAGATAAACAAAATCCTATTTAATTTAATAAAATATATCTCTTTTATTTTATTTTATTTTTATCACATATACATCCATATTAAAAATAAACAATAGTCTCCACTCCAATTACACAAGAAACCCCTAAAAAATCAAAAGAAAGAATTGCATATGTAGAATGACTCCCTCTTATTGTATATTTCTAAAATTAATTTAAAACACTATCAAAATATCATAAATCAAAATTAATTTATTGCATATTAAATCTAGTTGTATAAAACCAAACAAACCAAAAAATTGTATTTAATTTTGCATTAAAAATTTAGACTTTGATAATTCAGAAATTTCATTGCAGCACATAAAAATATGAAATTGTAGGTCTAGTTTTCATTTACATATCTGAAGATTTAAAACATTCATTTACAACAAGCTTAGTTAAATTTATACACTTTAAAATTGTAATAAATTAGGCAAAAATAAACATTTGTATAACTTAGTTTTAATTCCAAATTTATTAGTACTTGCATATCCTATTTTAAGAAAATAAATAAAAAAGAATCTTTACTTTCTTTTCTTTCGTCACTTTCATTCTAAATAATAAAATAAATTATTTTATTACTTCAAATCCTTGGTCTTTCAAAGCAAATAATGGAGTATTATTGAGAAAAATATTTAATCTTAAAATCAACAAGTATATAACATTGGAAGAAATAAATCAATAAAAATAAATTATTCTTCAAAACATAAATCAATAAAAAAACACCAAATTCCTAAACCTCAAACGATTGTTTTCCTTGCCCTTGAATGATGCTTATTGAACAAGCACATTTTCATAGAGCATAAATGTTTCCATGATTTCCAGCCATTATACTAGAATATACCATTCAAAATGACATAGAATATGAAATTAGAATATTAATATTTCAATCCACTCCTTTACCTAACCTCATCATTAACTATTTATATTCTCTAAATGAGGAAACTAGGTTGACCAAAGCCCAACTAGCTAGATAAATTCACTTCCTAGCCCACCAAGCCAATAACCTCCAATTTTGAATTTTCATTCCATTCCTAGGTCTAGCCTTGAGTAATTTGTTTTGATTTATGGATGAATTTTTTTAGGAAACCCAAACCTGATATATCCAATCATATATGCAACATCATCTAATCCCATTTTAATCCATTTTGAGAGCCTAACATAAACCAAAAATTATGCTACCTAGTTCTTTGAAATTTTATATATTATTGGGACATAATTAATCCATAATTTTATTCTATTAATTATAAATTTTACATATTTGAGATATTTTAGTACATACATGACATCTTCTTCCACTCACTACTTAAAACCTTGTTCGGATAACTTTTCTAAACCAACTAATGATTCCAACTCTCTCATTTCAACCCATTCAACCAACTCAACTAAACCAACCAAATCAATACCCTGACTATCACATAATTTATTCATCTAATAACTCAACCAAACTCGATAGGTTGAGTGAATTAAGGTTACCATGTTTCTTTTCACATGTAAAATAACCAATCTCTGAAAGGTATATGGACATCTTTTATTTATCACATGATTTTATTGGAACACCCATGAGATTGAAAGATGTGAAAAACTAATTGAATGTATGTTTTCTCTTATTGATGTAGGTATTTAGGTGGGATTGGCACTTGATGGTTTATTGACTTAGTCTTGTTTTAGTGATACTTCACTTAACGAATATTGTTTAGTAATTCATCTATGAAACAAGTATGGAGTATACATACTATATGTACACTATAAATAATGTATAATTATGTGTAATGATAAATCTTGTTGAATATAAAATATAATATGAATTAATGAATAAACATGATAAATAATAATAGGTTATAAATTGATTACAAGGGATAGGTTGGGTAGAGTTGTGACTATGTCAAGGAAAATATTGTTAAATGAAGGTTGTGAATGAGGTTTGTGACAACTCCTCTATCTTTAAAATATTTTATCTCAAAAATACATTGAAATATTCACGTCCATGTGGATAATCTTCTTGGTTGATTGGAATATTTATATTTTCATTGTAAAACTATTCATAGTACATAGATCCTTATTTATTATTTTTTCTTTTGAAGCACTAAAAATATGAAAGATTTTAATTTTATTAACAATAAATTTAATGTATAATTAGAGGTGATATTTTGTCTTTAAAAATAATTTTGCCTCATTTTTAATGTATTATAATATGGAATTTAATCTTATTGAAGATATATCATTGATTTTTATTATTTATCCACTCTTAGATCTTAGCCTTCATTATAATTTGAGTATTATTTGTTGATGATTGGGGATATGAAATCATCTTTAATTACTAAAATATTTTATTATTAAGGCACCTAACTTGAAAAACATCATATATTATGTGGAAAATCTTATTTAGGGTGGAAAATCCAATAAAATTGATCTTCATGATTGTGATGAAAATGAATTAAAAAATCCCAAAATTTATTGTGCATGTAAAAGAAAATATTATCTAATATTTATAATTTAATAATAAAAATTGGTAAATATTATATAAAAATTTATAAATACAAAGTTAAAAATTAAAAAAAAAATTATCATTTTGCATTCATTCAAATATATTAAATAAAATAGAGGTTTTAACAAAGTAAATGAACCAATGGGAGATTCACATTAATATGTTAATAAAGCATCATAATATGAAATCTTTGAATAATTATGATACCACCATATGACTAAAAACAACATTGTGAGAATATAGACAACACCACATAGTTGTGATATCTCCATGGGCCTACAAATTTACAAAGTAAAGTTAAAACCAATACTTGGTGGAATCTAAGGAAAATTTTGTAGACAATCAAGATCAAAATGTTTATTCATATAGCCAGTCACAATTAAAATTATACTCATAAGCTTATATTTTAGTTGTTTATTTTACTTATGGACTCAAGTGCATGATGTTACATTATAACTAACCCCTAATAAACAATCTCTATTTTGTTTAGCTGATGTGATCATTTACAATATAGTATGAAATTAGATACGTTTATTTAAGATTTTAATTATTATGTATTTCAATTATATCATTTATTTAAGCATTATTAATCATTTATGGGTGATATATAATGGTACTATTAGTAGTTAAAATTATGGTGAAATAAAATAACTACTATTTTATTTTAATGGGGTGGTCACAATATTGTCTCACCCTAAGAGAGTGGAATAGAGGGAGAGTGTCATGGGTTAGGAAGAGGAAGATTTTTTTAACTAAGTACAATAATAACTTGGCCCAAACACATATGTACACATAGTTTTAAATTTGTTTGTTTAGTTGTTGAGCATTTTCAATATCTTATGGAGTGTTGTATGTTTGTTTTAATTTCATGCTATTGTAATGGTTATTTATTGAGCTATTTTTATTATGAGTTATTATACAATGTTTATCATTGATTATATGATATTATTACTTCGTATTTCTAAGCATAATCTTGATTTGTTATTAATTGAACTAATTTTATTGTGAGTTATTTTATGATGTTTATAATTGATTATATGATATTATTCCTTTGTAATGCTAAGTTTAATCTTGATTTGGGTATGAATAAAGGAATAAATCATATAGGTCATAAATTATTTATTCGTATTTATAAATATAAGGTTTAAATGTTAATTAAATTACCTCCTTATTAGTGAATGTGTAAAAGAAATTAGTTGTGACTAACCCATTTTTGGTGGTCGAGTGTCCATGGGAAATAAGTCACTCCATTACATTTCATTTATTTTTCAGAAAAGAAAAGGAAATAATTAAATTATGTTTATTATTAAAAAAATAGTAATTTAAAACAATAAATAGAAGAAGTTTCTAGTGGGTTAACTCAGGGGAAATCGACCAAATCATTACTTACTTTTGTCAAAAGACAAATAGTTAATTATGATGGAAAATAAAAATGAATTTAGGTTTTGGATATCATTATGATTTGTAGTTTCACCATTTTTGGAGAAAATTTCTTGAGGGAATCCATGCATCCACCACGAAGGTTCAAACTTAGCTTAATGGAAAAAAATTGCATGTAAAATAAAATGTAATTATATAAGTGTAGTTTTATTGTGTGAACTTGTATAAATTTAGAGGAAAAAGGGGAATAAGTAGAAGGAAATAAAATTATAAAAGGGATAAAATAATATGATAAAAGGATTTCATGGAATCTAACAGAATTTGATACCATTTCTATTATTCAAGAGGGTGACTTGCGTTGTTGTTTAGAAGAGGTGTTTTGCTCTTCTAGGTCCTCGAATCAAGTAAGTGGTGCTTTTAATTTATCAAATGAACTAATATTTGATTTCGTGGGTGTAAATTTGAATTGGTTATTTATTTATTTTATTCAAATAATAAACCCTTTAACCTTGTTAAATCATGAGTCTATTGAATATCAAAAGTGGTAGTTGTTCTTAATCCATTAATGACCACTCCACTTGGCATAAAAAAGATGATTTAGGGTTTTCATTTTGATTATAATCTAGTCTCAAAATAAAATTTTAATAATTACTACCCTAGGTTATTCATAAGCCTTAAGGAAGGAATTTACTTTGTCCATAGGCTTGTATCAATAATGGGAAAACTAGTTACTATTAGAATGGACTACACTTGAGGATCAGTACAGATATGGTCAAGTGCATGAAGAAATCTAATACAAAGTAGTGAAATGAAAAAAATAACTCAAAAGGAATAATCTTGTCTTTATAATAAATAAATCATATTATCAGAATTTACTTATTATCCATAAAATCTTTAGGAAGGTACATTATATAGGTGAAAGATAAACATGTCCTCACATCCTCATGAATGTGGGTTTATCTTTCATAATAAACTTTATTAAACATTATCTCTTAAGGAAGGTAAGATATTTGATGTCTTTTTTATTTTAGGTGTGATTCCACTTGTATTTTGGTCATCAAGCTCACCCCTAAGATATAGGTTTGTAAGTGTTAGTGTCAATATGTTTTTATTGAGTTTTGTTTACTTAATCTATAACTCTACTACCCTCCATTATTGGATTCCTATGATCACAAATGGCATGCCCATTGGAACCTAAAGCATCTCACATACAAAGTAGACCAAAGTTCATCTCTTAAATTTTCAAATGAATGCTTGACCATCTTAAAAATTAGAGTTTTTACTTGTTTTTTATGTATTCTATTTTTTGGTCATACATAGTGAATGATATCAATTTTCCCTAACTAAAATATATCATATCATAACTAGAATAGATTAGTGTGTAGGATAGAACATAGAGAGAAATTTGAGTTTTTAAATTTCCTTAAAAGTTACAAGTTAATATTTGTGATTTTAAAGCTTGCATACTCTCTATCTAAACATTTTATTACAAGTTTTCTAGATATTTTGTACTAATTTTGGGCTAACAAGTGTTTTGTGTAAAATTATTTTTTGCTTAAGGGTTCATATGTAATTGGAATCTATTTATATTTATTGACATTTATTCTTTTCTAACTGACATCAGTTCTCTTGTAATTGGCATCAATCTCTGTGGACCAACATTAGTCTCTGTGTCATAAAAAAATAGAGAAATTTGAGAGCTTGCATTTCTAATATTATTTTATAACTTTTAAAAGTGCTTCAAATTAGAAGGATACCCTCTAAAAATTGTAGGTCACGTTTGTAAAAGTGTAAAATTTGAACATGTTTGATTCTTCAAAACTTCCATTTAGTGCTTAAAAGAAATTTAGATGGTTTATACTTAGATTGTTTTGTGAAAATTTTCAAAGTTTCTAATTAAGGTTAAAAGGCCAAAAATGTCACAAACACTTCCATTTAGTGCATACAATAAATATTCACTCAAAATTTTAAGTTCTTAAAGATTGTTTATTTTATGCTAGATCATTTTATACTTGTGTGTTTTTCACAAATGAAGGATGTATGTATGTTCTCCCCTCATCCCATTTAGGGAACTTGGGTGAACAAAATAACTTCTTCCTTGAAATTTGTGCCATTTTCCAAAGTGTAAAAATAAAATTATTAAGTCTTCCCCCAAAACCCATATGGTTTGGGTGATCTAAACATAACCTTTAAAATCTTTTCACTTGGTCAATTATTTTATGCAACTTGGATTATGAGTGGGAGTTCATATCCTCCTCACCATTTCTTTAGGGGTGATTTGACTTAGTAATTTATCTCCTAAAATCATACCAACCTTGATACATGGTGGGTTATATAAATTATGGCACGTATACTATGATTTCTAGGGGGTTGAGTGGCTAACCTATCTAATTATAATGAAATCCTGAGTCAGGTCTGGTTAAGAAAGGGATTAAACCAAGAAGTACATCAATGGAATTTCTATGCAAAGGAATATAACCTTGAATATTAAGTTAACTAATATGAGCTTAATTGATGTGAGTAATCTCTAGTGTTAACCAAACTTGTGTTAGAACAACCCCACTTTCCTCAAACATACTGTTGATACAAGGTGAATAGCCCAAAGTTATATGTCACCATAAAATATCTTGGGAGAAGGGGGTTAAAAACCCTACTACTTCATGCACTTTTCCTTTTCTATTAACACTTAAAATCCTCCCAAGATCATGTATATAGACATAATTCATCAATATGATGCAAACTTATCAGTTTTAAGGCTTTGGATGTTATACTTAGTTGTATTTTATCATTATTCCTTTACTTGCTTGGTATTTGAGTATAGAAACAATTTTTTTGTTTATTCCATTTCAAAATGAGTTTTATGTCCACATCACTCCATTATTTGAGGATTAATTATGCCATCCACTTGACATTGTACTTTTGCCTTGAAATTTTTTATTGAAAACATTGTGTGTCACTTGATTAAAAAGGGTAACATTACACTGTTCAATCCATTTTAATTTTTATGATTAGAGTCTTGAAACCAACAATTGATTATATTTTTTGATCATGATAACATCATTACACTGCTCAAATTATTTTATAGACTTGTTTGTCTTGTTTCCAAAATTTACAACTTATTTTGAACCAATCCACATGTTCCTTTTGTGTCTTTGTCTAGTACCATTATGTTGTTCACCTTTGTCTAGCTTATTGATAAAAGAAACCTAAGTTTTCATAAGTTGAGTTTTTAATTAACCTTAATAACTTCAAATTCAAACATTAATTTATTTTTGTTTATGCCTTGTTTAATTTGGGTGTAGACACCAACCTTTCTCAATTGGGTTGTGTAGTTTAGGTTAATTATTTACCAAAATTTGAAAACTATTATTTGTACCTTTATTTGTGATAAAACAATCTATCTCCAAGCACATTTCATTTCATGCCTTATACCAAATTGATCAAATTCATGTATAAATTCAAGCTCCTCATATATGCTAATGTGTTTTAGATTTGTTAGATTAAATCACACCTCTTTGTTTGAGCCCATATTTTGATGCCACATTTGGCCAAAAGACCTAACAACCTTTATTTTCCTAGTTTTGACTTGTTTGGAACACTTTGAAACTCGAGTTTGACATTCTAATTTTAGTTCATCCACTTGACATTTTTGTGTGAGACATTTAATGTTAGACATTTTATGTTAGGTTATTTTATACCAAGTCTTTAAATAAACCCTTTTTGGAGATATAGTTCCATCCCTTTGACCAAGTTTTAGACTGAGTTTGAACCTTTTATTTTTTTAGACATTTTTTTAGAGTTTTTAAAAATCTAACCCCTTTTGTTGTGAATCATTCACCATTCATTTGAGCATGTCTCACTATGCTCATAGTGGCATCATTTACAATCAAGGGTATAGTAATTCGGTCACACAAGAAATCTTTGTTCAAGACCCTTACGGAGATTATGTCATTTGTGAGATGGATCCTTATCCACCTTACAACACTCAATTGGGGGAAAAAAACCAAGATCGTTTGGCTCATTATATGGTCAACATGCCTCCATACTCAAATCAAGATGAATAATAAATAATATAATACCTAGTTATCATACCTTTAGTTTTAGAATAAGTCCAATAACATCTAAACTATGTTACAATGTCATTGGCCTATGACACTTATTTGTTTGATAATCACTTAATTTTAAATAATTATGAAGTATTAATCAAAGCCATGGAGGTAGGGGATAAATTTTGAGCACACTTCCCACACAAAAATTTGCCAAGTTTAGTAATAGGGCCTTATAACATGCCTTATAATCAAAACATCAAATAGGCCTCTTATATAAATCATAAATCTATAGTTCCAATGTCATATTATGACCCTCATATGCTTGTCATAGGAAAGGGATTCATGGAAGATAATTTCATATAGATGTAGACAACATACCAAACATATTTGAACTTAGCACACAATTTCAACAACATGACCATGTCAAATGCTCATGTTATTGAGCTAGTTCCTTTAACAAGAGTCATAATAAAATTGACAAGCTAATAAAATTAGGTTATAGACCCATTTTCACAAATCACTTTAGTTGGATATTTGTTCAATTATCTAGCTATTGAAGAAGTATTTTCTAATTCTATGTATAATAGTGAGCCAAACATAGTGGATAATGTGCAAGTGACATCCAGTCAAGAGTAAAGTGGTGTCAATGCATAAATAACTAGCTAAAAACAAAATATACATTTATTTAAAACCATGAGTGGTTAAAAAATACAAGGGGAAGGAACTTATACCTCCCAACCACAAACAATTACCTTTAATCCTCAAATAGTCATTTCTTCAAACATACAACCTCAAGGATTAAGTAGTCAAGCAACAAACAATGTTGTGCCTCAAAAAAATATGATGAATATTACTCCACCATAATAGGTGATGATTAATATTCTAAAAAAAAAAATAGCAATCCAACATACCAATGCATCAAAGGTAAAACATCCTACCACCTCCATATGGGGCAATGTTCCACCTTGCCAGGTAGTGACAAACATACCTCTTTATCTAGAAACTAACATACCAATAAAATCACAAAAAATGTCTAATCAACAATGTACAAGTATTGGTTAGTGATAAATTTTTAACCTTCAACATGCATCTAATTCCCAATAATGATTTATGCAATAAGGAGGTCCTAATGTTCCACAAGTACCGATTAGACAATAATTTCCTTTTATTTCTAATGTAACATAAACTTAATGATAGGGATTTGTTCCACAAGTTACCCTTAATCAATAAGGTTTGATTAGTTAGCAATAAGTCCCTAATAAACCTCAATAGTCATAAAATTTCACTCCCATCCATATCCCTCCATCTCATACATACTTTCTCAAAAATCAGGCCCATATACCAAATCCTAACCAAAATATCACATTATAATATGTACAATTCCAACAATTGCATCCTAATCTACATATGCACATTCCTAGTCAATTCCCTATCCAAACTAACATTCCATAATAAATCATGCCTCCACTATGCCTTGATCAAATTAATCCACTCATGACTGCCTAGCCTTCACCATAGACCAATGTTCCCTCTAGTTTCTTAGCCTAAGAACTATAAAAAATGAAAGATGCAATTACCACCATCTAAGCTAGGAAATAGACCAAAAAATTTAATTTAGGTGACATGTGTTCCTATCCTTTCAACATGGATTATTTACAAATACCATTTATTCTATAGTGTGAACCACCAAAATTTGATAAATATAAGGGGAAAGGAGATCTAAAGGCCCAATTAAAAAAATTCTTTGTTTCTTGCCAACCAGTGGCTTACAGTGACATATACCTCCTACTATTGTTCCCAAGGCATCTATCATTACAAGATTTGCATTTGTTTCTAAAATTTCTAAAGGATTTAGTTTTTGATTTTGATGATCTTTCAAACAAGTTTGTGCAACACTTTTCCTACAATCTCAAGCATGAGATTTCATTGGTAGATTTGGCACAAGCCAAATAGAATGTTAGTCAGAGATTTGTAAGTTATCTATGGTGATGGAGAGAACTTGCTAGTAAATTCACCCATAATTTACTAGACAAACAATTAGTCATTATTTTTACCAAGAATTTGCATAGTGAGATATCTTACCATATAGAACACTAGTGTGCACACACTTTCAAGGAAATCATTGATAAAGGTTTATTGATAGAAAGAACCCTTATTAACAAAGGGATTATAAAACTTACCTCATCAAATCATAACCAATCTACAAACCAAAGAAATGGCTAAAACCAAAATTAGAACCAAGTCCAAGTGTAAACATCACAACCAGCACAAGCCAATAATTATGAAAAGTCAAAACCTTCCAATCAAAAAAAAATGTTTTTGGCAATGGATTAACTAAGTCATGACATGTCTAAATGGTAAAAACACCATATTTTCAACCTCTACTACATATGTATATTAATCCTAACCAATAACCTCTTTAGCAAACATAACAAGTGCAACAACCTAGACTAGTACAACAAACATAGTAACCTTCAATTTTACAAACCCCTCCTGCAAACCCCTCCTCCAAGGAGAACCTTGGATAACCCATTGAATTCATGTTTCTCAAGCTCACTACTACCAATCTAATTAGCTAGCATATTCCAAAACACTATCCTAAGGGTATTCCTTATCCACATTGGTACCAACTAAATGAATTTTGTGAGTATCATCGAGTTAATGGACATAATTTTTGTCATGTGAAAATTAGTCATTTTATTGAGAATATGTTGGAAAATGGAGAGATCACATTGGATAATCGATAATCAAAACCTCAATATTTATAAAAACCCATTTTCACAACATAACAATCATTGATAATGGTAGAAAAAAGGCTATAATAGAAAAAATATATTATTAATAGCTAAGATAAAACCTAAAAAACTAACAATAGAAGCAACAACATCAACCAAATGAATAGAACCAAGTCTAGAATGCTACCAATAACCAACAGACCTACCATGCATTTTTACATGACTATAACAAAGTTGTAGGCCATATTATAGGAGGTCATATTTTCACCATTTCCATCAATATAAGACCAAATACCAATCAAACAAGACCATTGCTAATCAATCCCCATCAACCAACCCATACCTTTGATACTTTCTTGACCAAGGATATCATATAGGCATACTAAAAAATAAGGATTACTACTTTTGGACCATATACTGATAACAAATCCTTGCCTCGTGACCACACACAAGTGTACTAATAATTGATAATTATCCTATTTGATCCCATTCTACCATCATTTACTAGCAATAATGGTCCTATATCTAATATTGATTGTGTAATCATAACTTGGTGGTTAAACATTACCATCCTAGGCCCATAGTCATCTACCACTTCACCCATCCAACCCACCATTCTAACTAGGAACAATCCATTTAGCATTGTGTAAGAAAATACATTCGATATAATGCAATAATTATAGAAGATACCCACACAAATATTCATTTTCGATTTGTTGCGTACATCCACCATCCATAAGAACACCTTAATGGATTTCCTTAGTTAATCTCAAGTTCCTAATGACACATCTCTAGAAAAATTTCATAACCCCAAGCTAATAATTAAACTTTGACCAAAGTGATATGCCATCCCTTGGCCCTTTGTATAACAATCCATTATCTATATAAGTTTTCATAACACAACACAAAGTGAAACATGTCCTCATAGACAATGGATCGAGTCTAAATATTATGTCTCTAAAGCTCATCAAGATTCTTGGGTATCTACAACTAATTTCCAACTAAAAATGATCATCATCAAGGCTGATGATAATGAAAAATGAGAATCACAAGGCACCATCAATTTATCAGTTATCACTGGTCCCTTGACCCACGATACACTATGCCATGTTTTATACCTTTATTTTTTATATAATATGCTTTTGGGTAGACCTTGGATATGTGAGATTCATGAAATCCCTTCAAAATTACACCAATGAATCAAGTTCTCCCATTCAGGTATGGAGGTATTCATAGAGATTTGTAGTCATAAGAAAATTGAAAGCATAAAGCTATAACTACCATTTTGGCTTGAATATGGTTCTCAATAAGGACAAGGGGAAAGAATAATTTTTAATTCACTAGACACCAATTACATTGACCTAAATACCCTTGATTCACTTTCCCACAAGTTACCTCTTAAAATATATAATCATTATAATATCTTAGCTAATGGCTAGGGCAATATTTGACCCATAATACATTCCATATTTCTAAGCTTCCATAGAAACCCAAGTCATATGGAAGACCTAAACACAAACCACCTTGCATGGAATGACAAAGGAAGGACAAAGGAAAACTACATAGTCTAGCTCCTATCATTTTTATTCCAACTATTGGCCAAGAATAAAACTTGATTTCCAATGATGAATCTTGGTTATATAATGACAAAATGTCTGAATGTTACCTAATTTACAAGTATCCCATTTCTAAAAAAATCATGGAGAGGCATTCCTATGAAGGAAGAGGCCTTGGACTAAATTAATAAGGTCCTCTTGAGCTGATTTTTAGCACTCGATACAAAGAAACATATGGTCTTAGATTTAAACTGCCTAGAGGTGACCTCATGTACCTTATTCATGTTCAAATTCCAATTAATAGTGATGATGATGCCAACATCGAATCAAAGTCTAATCATATCCATTTTGATGCCCTAACTAATACAAATTTTTTGATAACAATTCCATTTTACCCTTTAACTAGTTGTTCACCATAATCCACTTCCTTTATATTATACACAAGTTATAGACTAGGATCAACAAGAATCAATAGTGTTGGTTGATGAGTTTCAAAATGATGAGGCCTTATATGATTATCTAGGCCTAAGGGACAATGTTTCGTTAGGAGACCAAAAATAATTGTTATCAATCAATTTAGATGTTGAAGTCTATTTTGGAGAATGGGTGAACACCCTTAGCCAAAAACAATTAAATAAAACATTGATGTCCCAAAGTGAAAACCTAATCAAGGCACTTTTAGACCAGGGAAAAAAAAGATAAAGGCTAGTCTAGTGGTGAAAACTTCTTTCAAGTGCCATTAAATGGGGGTGTTTAACCTTCTTCAAACATATCTTAGGAGACCACCAAAGATGAAGTTGCCTATGGGTCTAAGTTTAATTTTGAAAAATAATAGGCTTTTGATCAAATCATCCAAGAGTTACCAATAATATTTGTCACATGGCCATCCCTACCATTGGGAGTTTTTGATTCCTCATGCCTTGGATAAATTGAAGATCTAGTCTTAACAAAGGAATCTACCATTATAGACCAATTTAAATATTTGCCAACCATTATGGAAGATGGTTCAACTCTTCTTTTGGAGTATACTACAAATTTTAACATCAGGACTCTAGATGACCCAAAATAGATCAAATTAGGTGCATCCCTTACTAAAGAGGAACATGCAATATTTACATCCTTTTTGAGGGATTTTGTTGATAAATTTTCTTGGGCCTATTATGACATGCCAGGTTTGGAACCTACCTTGTTGGTGCACCATCTTGTGGTACATCATAATTCCAAACCTAAAATAAAAAATGTGCAAGATTCATCCTCATATTCTTTTATTAGTAAATAAAGAGTTGTAAAAATTCTTCTAAGTAAGATGTATTCAATTTATTGACTATTCATAGTGGATCTTGAATGTTTTACTAGTCATAAAGAAGCCAGAAGGAATCAATATCTACACTGATTTTAGAAAAATAAACAAGGCTTGTCCAAGGGACAACTTTTATCTACTAAACATTTACATGATAGTTGACTCTAGAGTGTGTTGTGAAGTGCTTTAATTGATGGACAGATTTTCAGGGTATAATAAGATCTAGATCGCACTCGAAGACCAAATTAAAACAACATTCACCATGACATGATAAATTTTATATTATTAGGTTATGCCATTTGGTCTCAAAAATTTTGGGGCCATGTACCAAAGAGACATGAATATCATATTTCATGATGTGATGCATGCCATTGTCGAAGACTACATCGATGATATATTAGGTAAATCAAAGACCAGAGCCAATCATCCAACAACACTATGAAGGATATTTGAAATACTATGTGAATACAAAGTCAAGATCAATCCTAAGAAGTGTGTTTTTGGAGTTAATTTAGGAAAATTACTTGGATTCATTATGCCTCATAAAGGCATTAAATTTGATCCATCTAAAGTAAAAACCATAACTCATATGTCACCACCAACCAATTTGAAGTAGCTCCATAATTTGTAGGGCAAGATCTAGTTTATTAGATTCTTCATATTTTATTTGGCTGACAAGTGTCATCCTTTTACACATTTTTTGAATAAGGGTGTAACATTTCATTTGGATGATGGGTGTCAAAACTCTTTCTAACAACTGAAGGACTATCTAACAAACCCATCTATTTTACTTCCACCAATACTAGTAAATCCATTTTTAATGTACTTTTCATCTACAAACAAATCCATAGGGGTACTTCTAGCTCAACATGATGATAATGGAAAGGAGCATGCCATGTACTATCTAACCTATACACTAGTTTCATATGAACATAATTATATACCCATTAAAAGAGCCTATTTATCTATGGTCTTCATAGCTTAGAAACTATGATATTACATGTTAAACAACAAGACCATGGTAATTTCAAAATTAGATCCTATAAATTATATATTATCCAAAATATCTTTGTAATTCCATATGGATAAATAAATAAATCTTCTCAGTGAGTTTAATATATAATATGTCAACCAAAAATCTATCAAAGGGCAAGTTCTTACAATCAGCTTACTAAAGCACTCCTTGTAGATACCAAAATGCTCACATTCTAATTCCTAGATGACTCCATTATGACCATCATTAAAACACCTCTTAAGGATTATAACTATAAGATTTCTATTTGTGAATCATTCACACCACATGGATCAGTGGTATGCCTTTTCTTTATTACACCATAAGGGGATCTAATCCCTAAGTCATTCAAGATAAGCTTTCTTTGTACCAACAACCTGGCCAAACATGAATCACTAATTATAGGGATTTAAAAGTCAATACAATAGAACATATAACATATAAATTTTTAAGGTCATTCTTAGTTAATCATAAATAAGGTTATAGACAATTTTTAGATAACGGATGATAAGCTGGTACCATACAAGGCCATGGTGGACATGTCAAACAAGTTGCTAATGTATAGTTTGAGCATATATCAAGGGAAAGTAATAGAATAGTATATTCCATGGAAACCATTAGATATTTGATTTGACATATAGACATGAAAAAATTATACAAGTTCCTCTTTGAAAATCTATTAGTGCAAGATTATGAACCTTCAACCATCATAATGATCTATGAAATTGTTGGTCCCAACTCTATATGGTATTCTAACCTTTATGCCTATCTTCATGAAAAAATAATTCCACCATACCTATCCCATAAATAATCTAAGGCCTTTATCCACCATGTCATAGGTTATACCTTAATCTAATCAACCCTTTACCACCATAGTTTTGATGTAACTCTGCTTCATTGTTTAATTTTGGTAGAAAATACATTGGCATTATAAAAAATTCATAATGGATTATGTGGATCCCACATAATTGGGGCCATCCTATACAAAAATATCTTATGTATCATGTGCTATTGGCCAAAAATAGATGTAAATGTAGTTGCATATGCCAAAAATTATGATAAATGTCAATGGCATGCCAATATGATTCAAGCTCCAACCAAGACTCTAAAACCAATGATTATACCCTAACCATTTTCTATATGAGGCCTCATCTCAATAGGAATATAAACCCAACCTCATCTAATGGCCATAAACATATCCTTACCACCATAAAATATATCATTGATTGGGTTGAAGCTATACCCCTCACATGACTAGAAATCTAATTTCCAAATTCATTTTCAACTATATCATTTAAAACTATGGTATCCCCTCTAACATTATATCAGATCATAGTAGGGTTTAATTTTCACCCATCTCCCCTTAAAACTATATACAAGGGATTCTTGAGCTTACTTGACATTATGTGGCCAAGACACCTTTTTAAATAACTAACACACACTCATGCAAATAATTCAAAGGGCTTATGTCCAGTAAGTCAATGCAACTTCAATTTTATTTTAGTCCATGTCAACAAAGAGGAATGATACCTTCATCTTATTTTATTGTGACAAATTGATATTTTCATTGTGACATTTGTCTCTTGATTAGATTCTTTAAAAGTCTCCCATCTAGTGTTGTTAATTAAAATACCTCATGTGTTTTATCCTCAAATTAACAACCAATCATAACCATAAGAAAAACATAACCATGACACACATAATGAAATAATAAAATCCATGAGAATTTAATCAATCAGCCATTTTCCACTACATGTCTAAAGTCTACAAAATTAGTATATACACATTAATATTTAACATGTCATAAAGCATAAACATAATATCAATACCATCTCATTCCTAGTAATCCAATGTCAGTATATAGTAAGTCAACCATAACATAAGCAATAAAACACCAATGACATATCAAACATCACATCATAATTAATAAATATCAACATCAAATCATACACCATGAGCACAAGTAGAAGTAATGATGTTATATATAAACCCATGACTAAAATAACCACAACAATGTGTGCATGTAGATAGATAGACTCTCTCTTAAAAATGTACATCTCATCACATCAGCTTGTAGGAAAAAATCAAAATTATATACAAATGTCATGCTCTAAATATAATTATGCCCTAGGGGTACCACTACCTCATGGATCACCATGATATCTTAGTGCCTATCCACTTTTTGTATCTAATGATCCATCAATTATCCCTATCTTCCCTAATATAGATGATGCCCACTACCCTAGTGTCACTAAACTAACTCCACCTACCAAGTTGGCCCTATACTCACCCCATCAGAGCTCATTTAGATATTGTGATAAATAATAGCCTCATAATACCATAGCTCCTCCACTATAGCTAGGTATCATGTTGTCAGGTTAAAGCTAGGTGGCACCACCTATCCTACTCTTGCTCTTCCTCCACTCTACCTTAGAGAGTCCCTCACCTAGGTCATCAAACATAGAGAGGTCCTGGCGTGATCCCTCTCACCTATGGTAGAAGTAATATGACCCTATAAGGTCATAACCTAGCCTTGTAGTGTGAAAATTTGGCCCTGTAGTGTGTCCACCTATCCCTGTAATAGCTACACTTGTCCTTGTATAGTGGCTAAGGCCACTCCTACCTATCCATCATGACCAATTGAATTCATAGCCATCAGCCTCACACATCCATCATCTCTACCAATATCTATAGGTGCATATATGGGTTGGTACCACACCATGTACCCATCTACAATCTTGACATTATCTATTTATGCCTTAGTAGGCAAATCCTCAAACCATAGCACAATAGGAATAGGATGTGGGTTTGGTAGTAGAATCCCTAAATCCTCTCTTCTGTACCTAGAGAATGGGCTTGTAATACCCTATACTAGGTCAAACTATCAACATACCCTATCAAATAAATTCAACTTCACTTCTCCATCTCACCTTCTAAGTATCCATCTATAGATCTAAAGGGAGAGTGTCTACCTTTTGGACCCTATCCATATCAGGTATTAGATGTATGGCCTCCATGTGATTTCTCCTATCACTAGTGCATCTAGTGCACCCATGAACCACTACACATCATGAACACCACCCCTACACCTAATGCATCAAAATCACCCCTCCATGACATGAAGCCAATGGGGAAGTCAATTTATTTGTACCCTACCCATGAAAATCTAACTTGCCTCAGTACTTGAATGTGCTCGTAGGCCTAACAATATAGAACCAAGATGACATTGATGTCATATCTTATATGGACCCTAAACCCCCATATCTCTCTATAGATATATATAATTAAGATAGGCACCCAACCAAATACCATCTAACCCATAAATAACTCTACCAAAACACCCATTAGCAAATAAGGAAACCTATTGCTCAAATTAGGCAGCCCAAAACATGTCATAACAATCATGAGCATGGTCATGAGTCTTCTCTCATCTAGAACCCTATGATGCAAAGTATTATATATGAATCCTTCAACATGCCATCTATATACACATAATATTTTCATACTTTTATTTATTATTGACACTTTGTATCTTATAAGAACCTATTGAGTCTCAATATTTCTTAGTGCATGCCTTAAGGGGTGCACTGATAAAGGGGTGGGTAGACCTTTGGTTATTCATAAGATTGTTATTCCTTTTGCCACTTTCTATATACACTCTTACCTCCTAAAACCTTGAACCCTAAGATTATTTATCTCTTTCTTATCTATTTCCACCATTTGTCATGCTTTATCCCTCATTTCTTACCCTATTTCCCTTTTGACCTATTTATTAAGCTAGATATACCTAGTCAACCTAGTTTATTTTGGGGATATGTTGCCTTTCCTTATTGCTTTGCATCCCAACTAACCTAGCACAAACTTCAAGCATTATCCCATTAATGTGCTAGGTAGACCCGATTGACCTAGCATAGTTGACATGTTCTAGAGTCTTTAGGGTTAGATACTACTATATATACAAGGTCATTCGTTACCTTGTCATAAAGAGAGTTGAATTAAGTGAAAAAGTTAAAATTAACATATTCTTATTAACCATTATACTTGAAGAATAAATATTTAGGGTTCGATACTTTCTTTTAGAGCTCTGATCTTGTCTTTTGGAGAATTCTTTTGGATGCATAGGTAGGTCATGTAGCCTAAAGCTAAATTTTCTTGGTTTTCCTTACAAGCCACAACAATCTCTTGCAAAGCACCATTAGCCAAGGGAGAGGTTGAGACTCAGTAGGTTCATCTTCAAAGGTAAGTATTCTTAGCTTTATTTCTCCTTTGTAAGATTAGATATATAATGTAGTATGTATTATTCTCTCTCATGTATTAGGATTTCATATATATTGATGTGAGTATATGTATCTTATATATGTTTAGTTTAGTTGTTATTTATTTATTTTGTTATAACACCTACTTTGTGCCACGATCTTTGGTGAGCATTGGAATAGTTAACTTTTCTTATTATTAGATTAGTTTACTTTATTATTTATGATCATAATTGAATATCGAAACCATAAGACTCTTTTAGGTCTATTGTGTGATTGTGTTAAATTGTAGGCTTAAAAACCTTGCCTAGCATGATGTGTTTTGATAGATGACATAAGTGATCCCCTAATTAGGTCTAGTAAAACATCATATTGGTCATACTCCTTGATTTATCTTATCCAATCCAAGATTTATTTGTGCACACCATGTAATTTTGATTGCATACATTTTGGTAAACTTGATGTGAATCAAACCCTTATAGGGTTAATTTCACTTATTTTATTCATTTTATCATCTTTTCTATCATATGTTTTGACTTGTCTCAATTCTATTGACCTAGATATTTTTATATGTGTAAGAATAGGCAACTAGATCGACCAACATGACTTGGCATAGGTTTTTAACACTTTACAACATTTTTATTTAGCCTAATAGGTTGACCAAGTTGACCTAGCACATTTAGAGCCACTTTGTAGAAGTATCCTATTCAGGATTCACAGTGTAGGTTCTAAATTCCATACTTCTAGATTTTTATTCCAATTCACTAGGTGGACCAAATCAACTTAACACATTTCTAGATGTCTTATTAAATCTACTAGGTCAACCAAGTTGACTTAGCACACTTTTTAAACTTTTTTAGTAGGTTCCTATCTCACTTGGTCAACTAGCTCAACCTAGTTTTACATATTGGGCTAATTATCTCCAAGGTTACAATTTAATTACCTATACAATTTTAATCTCCAAAACACCAAGGTTAGTTTCTATTTCTCTATTTCTACTCTACTCTATAATTTTATTTCAAAATTACAATTTGCGTATGTGTACCAATTGGATTGGATAGCATCAATTCAATTGACTATGTATTTAATTTTAGTATCTACTTTAATAGACTAGCTATAGGCATATCTCATTGCATTTTTCATATTTTTATCAATCCTCTCTTTTTCTTTCTACTGTGCTACATCGACTATCTCAACTTTGCATTGTCTTAGGCCCTACTTTCTACCTCTATCGATTGCACTAGGTCAACTAGGTTGACCTAGTATTATTTTTAGCTCTCATGTACTAAAATAGGTTTATTAGGTCAGCCTAGCATAATTTTTATGCCTTTTCCCCTTTTTTGTCTACTTCTACACTTTGTACTAGGTCTATTTTGTGGACATTATCCAACTTTATTATCCCTATTTTGTACTAGGTCAACTAGGTCGACCTAGCTTTCTTTGTCACTTTATGAATCCTTTATTTTATAATCTTTATTTTATTCCTCTTTCATCATGGATTTATTATTGGGTGACAAAATTGAATCTCAATCAATAGGCATGATGGAATTCACCAATCCTCATAAGGTTTCCCATAGACAAAGTATACTTCCTTTTGCAAATGCTAGTAATGTCCATGTTGTAACTCGCACAATGGACTATGGGTTCCCTAATGATATCTCTTTGAAACATAATCTTTGTTTTCTCCTATAAAACCAACTTGAGTTAAATTATACTCCTGAAATTCTTTTATTTATTAACTAATTTCCCCAACATAAAGGGAAAGATCCATGTACCATTTACAATCTCATGATTAGTGGTCAAGATAATGAACCTCATTCACCACATTATACATTCTAAAATGGATTTGGTACTACTAATTTATTTGTTGCACAACTTTTCCCTTTGATCATGACCTCTTTTCATGCTTCTTCTTCTTCTTCTTTCCTTTCTTCTACCTCCATGCCTAGTATCTCAACTACCATGGCTGGTTATACATCTAGAGGACCTCTCTTAAGATCTATTATCCTCAATATCTCCACTAGTTCATTATTTGTTACCCAAGTCACTCATGATTCTAGTGCTTATTCCTCTCTTCCATTCACTAGTCTATCTTTTTCTACACAAACAAGCTTTGCCACTAGTGCCTCTCATTCTCATCATTTATCTCAAGCTCTCAATAACACCAATAGTAGTACCAAAGCCACTAATACAAACAAAACTCTTATAATACTATTAGTCAAACTCACCAACTTTTATTACAAACTCTCAATTAAATGTATGCTTTCCAAGCCCATAACACAAATCAAATGATGAAAATGCAAAATCACCTTCTTCATCTTCAAACACAATCTCGACCAATGGTTTGGGGTACACATAACCAAAGTGTCCCTCCACCTCTTCGATATTTTGAAGGCAATATTATTCCTAAACATCCTTTCATAAATAAAACTATCAAGAATCTACAAAATGGAACTCTCACTACTCAATTTTCTAACATTTATATATGAGGTATAACACCTACAATCTCTTATAATGGATCATTTGATCCTTCTCTTTATCTTTAAACATTTGGGAATTGTTGACCATTTTTTGCCCAACAGGCCAAAAATTGGTCCCCTTCTATCCATGCTATTCTAGGCCATTTCATTTTATGATTTTGCATGAATCTATCCATTTCTATGGATTCTACAAGATTTTTATGAACTCTATAGGTCTAAATCTATGGACTCCGTAGGTTTTGGATTTCTACAAACTCAATAGGTTAGTCCTTGGTGCATGAAGGATCAGTTTAGAGAGTTTTGGGTTTTACAAGGCTTCTTCAGGCTCTTGTCTAAAGAAATCACAAGAAAATTTAGCATCTTTGAACCATTGAACCAGTTCAATGCCTTAGTTCAATGCTTAGTTCAATCAGTTCAAGTTCAACACAAGGTTCATTGGAGTTGGTTTACTTAGTCAGTTTAGCGGCATCAGTTCAAGTGGCTTCCAATTCAATCAGATAGTTCAATGCCAAAGTTTAATGGGCTTGATGTGCTTTGTTAAACTATTGAATTAGTTTAATAAATTGGTTCAATCATTTAGCTCATCAACAAGTTCAAAGGCTTGGTTCACTTGGCATCAGCGCATAACATTGACTCATTGAACTAGTTTAATGAGTTGGTTTAATGAATTGGTTTAATGAGTTGGTTCAATGGGTTAGTTCAACAGGATTGATGCACAGTCTTGAACCAATTGAACTATTGAACCAATCTTGGTTTAATGGGTTGGTTTAATGGGTCAGTTCAATGAGGTGTCTTACAGCCAAAGGTCCAAAAGCCCTTATGGAGGGCAGTTCAAGGTTTAGAAGCCCTTGTGGAGGGCAAATAATGTTTCAAAGGGCAGCCCAAAGATAGAAGGGACAAAAGACTTAAGAGATAGGCCAAATTCTTTGAACTTTTTGTTCGAAGGAATTCCTTTGAATAAAAATGCTAAAGGAATTCAGGGGAAGAGCCAGTTTAAAGCAAAGGACTATCACCTAACAAAAAAGATAAAGTGGCCAATTCTTGCAGACTTTTTGTCCACGTGAAAAAGCTTAAAGCTCAGAAAAGGCTACAAGAAAAACCCAATGATCTGCACCAATGCACGATGTGTCTTTACACCTCCTAATTACCAGACTACCTGCCATGTGTTCCAACTAGGAATCACCTTGAGTGTCCTTAGACTGGCCATATAGTGGTCTGGAAGAGGACCCAAATCACTCTAGAGCTTTTGGTGTGACGGCCAATCCTTTATTGGTATCAGAGCTAGGTCTCAAGGTTGAGTCTCATGAAAGTTGGTGGGCCTGATCTATACTGATGTATGACGTGTCTTCATGCCTCTTAGTTACCAGACTACTTGTCATGTGTTCTAACTAAGAATCACCTTAGGTGTCCTCAGACTGGCCATATAGTGGTTTGTAAGAGGACCCAAATCACTCTAGAGCTTTTGGTGTGATGGCCTGTCCTTTATTGGTATCAAAGCTAGGTCTCAAGGTTGAGTCCCATGGAAGCTAGTGGGCTTGATCCATGCCGATGCACGATGCATCTCCATGCCTCTTAGTTACCAAACTACCTACCACATGTTTTGACTAGGAATCACCTCAAGTGTCCTTAGACTGGCCATATAGTGGTCTAGAAGAGGACCAAAATCACTCTAAAGCTTTTGGTGTGATGACCAGTCATTTATTAGTGTCAAAGCTAGGTCTCAAGGTCAAGTCCCATGGAAGCTAGTGGGCCTATTCCACACTGATGCATGACATGTCTCCATGCCTCCCAATTATCAGACTACTTGTCATGTGTTCCAATTGGGAATCACCTTGGGTATCCTCAAACTAGTCATATAGTGGTCTAGAAGAGGACCCAAATCACTCTAGAGCTTTTGGTGTGATAGCCAGTCCTTTATTGGTATCAAAGCTAGGTCTTGAGGTTGAGTCCCATGGAAGCTAATGGGCCTAATCCACACTGATGCATGATGCGTCTCTACACCTCCCAGTTATCAGACTACCTATCATGTGTTTCAATTAAGAATCACCTTTAGTGTCCTCAGACTGGCCATATAGTGGTCTGGAAGAGGACCCAAATCACTTCAGATCTTTTGGTGTGATGGCCAGTCCTTTATTGGTATTAGAGCTAGGTATCGAGGTCAAGTCCTACAGAAGCTAGTGGGCCTGATCCATGCTAATACATGATGCATCTCCCCATTGAGGTGATCATCACACGCCATGTGTTTGACTGGGAATCACCTCGAGTGTCTTCATGGCTGGCCATATAGGGGTGAAGAAGAGGACCCAAATCACTCCAGAGCTTTTGGTGTGATGGCCAATCCTTTATAATAAAAGATTGGCCATCACACCAAAAGCTCTAAAGTGATTTGGGTCCTCTTCTAGACCACTATATGGCTAGTCTGAGGACACCTGAGGTGATTCCTAATCAAAACACATGGCAAGTATTTCAGTAACTAGGAGGCATGGAGATGCGTCATGCATCAGTGTGAATCAGGCCCACCAACTTCTGTGGGACTTAACCTTGAGACCTAGCTCTGATACTAATAAAGGACTGGTTGTCACACCAAAAGCTCTGAAGTGATTTGGGTCCTCTTCCAGACCATTATATGGCTAGTCTAAGGACACTCGAGGTGATTATCAATCAGAACACATGGTAAGTAGTCTAGTAACTGGGAGGTGTGAAGACACATCATGTATCAGCACAGATTAGGCCCACTACTTTCTATAGGACTTGACCTTGAGACCTAGCTCTGATACCAATAAAGGACTAGCCGCAACACCAAAAGCTCCAGAGTGATTTGGGTCCTCTTCAAGACCACTATATGGCCAGTCTAAGGACACCCAAGGTGATTCTTGGTCAGAACATGTGGCAGGTAGTCCAATAACTGGGAGGTGCAGAGACATGTCATGCATTGGCATAGATCAGGCCCACCATATTTTGTGGGACTCGACCTCAAGACCTAGCTTTGATACTAATAAAGGACTGGCCATCACACCAAAATCTCTAGAGTGATTTGGGTCCTCTTCTAAACCACTATATGGCCAGTTTGAGGACACCCGAGGTGATTCCTAGTCAGAACACATGGCAGGTAGTCCAGTAATCAGGAGGCACAGAGATGCGTCATGCATCAGTGTAGATCAGGCCCACTAGCTTCTATAAGACTCAACCTCAAGACCTAGGTCTGATACTAATAAAGGACTGGCCATCACACCAAAAGCTCTAGAGTGATTTGGGTCCTCTTTCAGACCACTATATGGCTAGTCTGAGGACACTCGAGGTGATTCTTGATCAAAACATGTGGCAAGTAGTCTAGTAATTAGGTGTGGAGACACATCATGCATCAGCATGGATCAAGCCCACCAACTTTTATAGGACTTGACCTTGAGACCTAGCTCTAATACCAATAAAGGACTTTCCATCACACCAAAAGCTTTAGAGTGATTTGTGTCCTCTTTTAGACCACTATATGGCCAGTCTGAGGACACTCGAGGTGATTCTTAGTTGAAACACATGGTAGGTAGTCTGGTAATTAGGAGGCACAGAGATGCATTGTGCATCAGTGTGGATCACTTGATGACTTTTACCAAGGATGATGACATCCTAAAATCTGTCAAATTTAAACAAATTAACTAGCCATTGGGTGATGGCTGTGCAACTGTCAAATTTAACACAGTGAAATATCCATTTGTTTTTTAACTGTTTAAGTGCCAAGCATGAAAGGAGCTCAAAGAATGCAATGACCCACTAGATGATCACCCCTAAGGGCTAAAAGAGTAGGAATAAGACAAAGAGCATAAAGGACAAAGTAGGAGGTGAGTTATTGCTAGATGAGTGGCATATCCTATTTTCTCTAGTTGGCATTGATGAGGGGACAAATAATAGTCTATTTACATAAAAGAGGTGCGGCTATGTTCTTACATTAATTTTTGAATGCCAAAGTAAATTTTGGTGATTGTATAGCATGTTTCTAGTAGGCCTTTTTTGAAGAATGACATCAGTAACAGTGGTTTTTCCTCTTCCCAAGGTCCAAAACGTACATAAGCCACTTGTAAAAATGAGCGCCAAAATCTTTCACAGAAAGTGCCAATTTTCTCTTCCTCTTTCTATATATTGTAAACTTCTCATTCTAAGAAGGATTGACTCTCAGCCTTAAGGCAAAATCTGCCCAAAAATCTCTCGGGCTTGTAAGGTAGAGCTACTAGAATTTTACCTTGAATCGAAACATATCATTTTTACCTCCATTCTGAGTTTTGCATCTTTAGTATGTGTTTATGCCTTGATTTTGTGTTAATTCATTTTCATAAAGGATGATTTCAACATGTTTGGTACATATTCTAAGTTTCCTTTTATAGGTATATTAGAAGTGTCCCTAGAAGAGTATAGGTGAAGTGGATAGGCTGTTGTAGTGTGTCTCAAAACACCTCTGATAGTTATTTCCTCCCTATATCTCCACGGACCCTTGACCCACTGATGCATAAGGTTTTCTCATGTCAGATGAAGTGTATGGGAGCTTGTTCTCAGTGGAAAGTGTATGTTTGGGTGGAGTAGATCAACCTTTTTTGGTGTATCACCTTTTCTTTTCATAGGCTTAGGTTTTATTTTCAGCATCTCTTTCTCTCTTTTCATCCCCCCTTTTACATTTTTTGTTAGTAGTAGGAGAAACCAAGGCCTAAATGATACATCAAAGGGAGCTAGCCCTTATCTAGAGACTCTCCCATCTAGCTTTGCCATTCCCATAGGTGAGAAGGGAGTTTCCATTATTGCATGTGAAAGCATGGGAGCTAGGCATCCTGCCCCTGGGTGCAATCCACTGCATCAATAGTTTTTGGCACACCTAGTGGGACCAACTAGGTTACTTTTTTTCGAAAGAAGTTAAAGAATTTTTGGTGTGTTCTTTAACTAACTAGCCTTTGGAGGCTTTTTCATCAACACCAATAGCAACTCCAAGTTGAATCTACTGGTTAAGCAGCCTGGTGCCATCATAAATCACTTTTTGTATGTATAATTCTTTTGCACAGAATCATGGACCTTGTATTCCTTCATATGACTATGATTAGGCTCTAGATATTTAGGTAATCCCCTCAAGCAGCTCTCCTAGTTGCCTTGCAATGATAAGGGAAGTGGCCCTAGAGATTGACAGACTAGAGGAGCGGTATAGATATCAACAGGAGCTGATGTATAAAGAGGAGTGTTTGTTTAGGCAAGCTCAAGCCTTGTAATCCATGGAGGAGGAGGTAGCAAAATGGAGAAATCCATTTATTCAAGGAAGTCAGCCTTATGTGCCCCCTCTTATTTTGAAGAAATCCCCCTCTTATGCACCAAATCCTTTCTATTAGATAACACTTGCTCACTCCAACTCATCTGATGCATCTAATCTCAATCTCGTGTGCCTAGCTTTCCAACATCAAAGGGAATTAGAGCAAAACCCCATGGAGATCAATCTTCTCAATTCCTTATATTGTGAATCTTCCATTGGGAGAATACCATGAGCCAACACATCCCTCTTCTAGAGACTCTTTTGGTGCATCAATAGTCTCTTCCTAGAATTTCTCAACCTCCCCAAGTCTTTCAATGTGATGTGCAGATTCCAAGTTGGAGAAAGGAATGCCAAGAACCAGCCTAGAGCCTTGAAAAAGATGATGCTAGTGACCTCCAAGAAATACTCTTTTAGGATAATCTAGCCAAGCAAATTGAAGATTTAGAGGCTAGGATGAGACTAATTATTGAAAGAGAGTTCAAACTTCCAGACCTTTTGGAGGATCCCTAGGACATTGGAGAAAATAGAGTTATTTCTTGTTCACAGGAGCAAAATTCCAATTCTGAGATCTTGAACTAGGGAAAAATAGTAGAATCATGGGGCAAGAAGGAGGAAAAGTAAGGTTTTTCTCAAAACCTTGAAGAATATGAGGTTTCCCCTACTCACAATGATGTTGGTGAATTCCAAGAAAGGCTCTTCCAAGAATATCTAGCTAGGAGAATTGCAGAGTTGGAATCTAAAGAGAGATTCCTCAGCTAGTGTGTGATGGACAGTTCAAACCCAATGACACATTCCATGTCTGAACACGCCCCACTTACACATTTGTAAGAGAAATATTAGGCCACACCTGATATTGATGAAGTGCTGACCAAATGGAAGGAAGAGAATCATTCAATTCTAGCTTAAGGACTGCCTCCTCTTCCACATAGTTTTCCCACTTCACCCCTTCTCAAGGAGGAACCTATTTAATTGGAGGTGAGTGAGGAGTAGAAGATCCAATCTGTAGTTCCCCAAGAGGCTATCATGAGTGATAACTAAGAATAAATCATCATTGATGCTCCTTATGAAGACATCATCGGTAATGGAGAAGACTCAGGTCATGCATACATGCGGATGTTCCAATAGTATGAGGAGGAACAAAAGCATGGTGAGCTCTCTCACCCCTTGTTCAATGAACTTCTTTATTGCTTCAATGAGGAGGATGACTACACTGAGGAGCCTAAGTTAGAGGAGGATCAGGAGGATACCTTTGAACATCTGGAGATCCTGATCTTTGAGGAGGAAAAGGAGAGGTCTATCTTCCTTGAGGAAAGCCTTGAAGAAGAAAGTTTTAAACAAAGAGGTGATGTTCCTATGGGATGAGAAATTAATTTATGATTCCATTTTAGACATCATCACAGTCACCCTTCTTTAAGAAGGCCAAGAGGAAGCAAAGGATGAGTCTGATAGAGTCTTCAATGAGGCAGAAGGAAATAAGTCAGACTGTGATGCATTATAGAGGGACAGTGTAGATCAAAAGGCTAACGACGATGAGCTAGTAGCCACTAATTTATTGGTGAAGAGCACTAGTATGAGGGACCAACATTCAACAAGCTTCTAAGGACAAGCAAAATACATATATGTCAAAAGCATGTTCGATTCTAATCCACTCGAATACAAGCCAAGCAAGGTGACAGGCAAGAGGAGCATCTCACCAAATCTCCTTTCCATTCAGCCACTTGTCTGGCACCATAGGTCTTCTTGCTAAGAAGGGGGATTAAGAAGTTTTCCTTTTGATCTAGGAGGGAGGCAAACATTCTTGGTTAGCTATATATAGTAGTTTGTTTTTAGTTGTCTTTCCTATTTTCCCTAAGTGCAATTTGCACATGTAGTGTTCTAGCCTTGTGTGTTTCCCTTTGTGTGTGGGGTAAAAAGCTTCAAGTTTTGATTCTCAGATCTTTTGGGGCTGTTTCTAACTTTCCTCAAAGCTGCATCTGACTCGATGTGTAATGGATTGCAAGGTAACTGGTCTTTAAGCATAGTAGGCATGCTTCCCCTAGGAGTCGCCAATTTGTTGACCATTTTTTGCCCAATAGGCCAAAAATTGGTCCATTTCTATCCCTGCTATTCTAGGCCATTTCATTTTCTGATTTTGCATGAATTTGTCCATTTCTATGGACTCTACAAGATTTCTATGAACTCTACAAGTCTAAATCTATGGACTCTATAGGTTTTGGATTTCTACAGACTCAGCAGGTTAGTCCTTTGCACATGAAGGATTAGTTCAGAGAGTTCTAGGTTTTACAAGGCTTCTCCGGGCTCTAATCTGAAGAAATCACAAGAAAAGTTGGCATCTTTGAACTATTTAATTAGTTCAATGCCTTAGTTCAATGCTCGGTTCAATCAGTTCAAGTTCAACACAAGGTTCATTGGCCTTGGTTCACTCAACTGGTTCAACGACATTAGCTCAAGTGTCTTCCAATTCAATTGGATGGTTCAATGGCAAAGTTCAATGGGCTCGGTGCACTTCATTAAACTATTGAACTAGTTTAATGAATTGGTTCAATCATTTGGTTCATCAGCAAGTTCAAAGGCTTGGTTCACATGGCATTAGTGCACATCATTGAATCGTTGAACTGGTTCAACGAGTTGGTTCAATGAATTGGCTCAATGAGTTGGTTCAATGGGCTCAACATGTAGTCTTGAACTAATTGAACCATTGAAATAATCTTGGTTTAATGGGTTGGTTCAATGGGTCAGTTCAATGAGGTGTCCTATAGCTGAAGATCCAAAAGCCCTTGCAGAGGGTAGTTCAAGGTTCAGAAGCCCTTGCAGAGGGTAGAGAATGTTTCAAAGGGTAGCCCAAAGATAGAAGGGACAAAAGACATAAGTGATAGGATAAATTCTTTCAAACTTTTTATTTTAAGGAATTCCTTCAGAAAAAAGGGCCGAAGGAATTTGGGGGAAGAGCCAATTCAAAGCAAAGGACTGCCACCCGACATAAAAGACAAAGTGACCAATTTTCACAGACTTTTTGTCTGCGAGAAAAATCTTGAAGCTCAAAAAAGGCCACAGGAAAGACTCAATGACTTTTTCTGAGGATGATGACATCCCAAAAGCTATCAAATTTAAGAAAATGAACTAGTCATTGGGTGACAACTTCACAAACGTCAAATTTAACATAGTGAAATATCCATTTCTTTTTGAATTGTTTGAGCGCCAAGCATGAAAGGAGCCCAAGGAACATGGTGACCCACTAGAAGATCACCCCGAAGGGCTGAAAGAGTAAGAAGAAGACAAAGAGTAGAAAGGACAAAGCAGGAGGTGAGTTATTGCTAGACGATGGCATAGCCTATTTTCTCATATTGGCATTGATGAGGGGATAAACAACAGTCTGTTTACAGAAAAGAGGTGCAGCCATGTTCTTACATTAATGTTTAAACACCAAAGTCAATTTTTGTGATTGTACAACATGGTTCTAGTAGGCCCTTTCTAAAGAATGACATTAGTAATAGTGATTTTTCCTCTTCCCAAGGTCCAGAACGCACATGGGCCACTTGCAAAAATGAGTGCCAAAATCTTTCACAAAAAGTTCCAAGTTTCTCTTCCTCTTTATATATATTGTAAACTTCTCATTTTGAGAAGGATCGACTCTTAGCCTTAAGGCAAACTCTACCCAAAAATCTCTCAAGCTTGTAAGGTAGAGCTGCCAAAATTTTACCTTGAATCAAAACATAGCATTTTTACCTCCATTCTAAGTTTTGCATCTTTAGTATGTGTCTATGCCTTGATTCTATGTTAAGTCATTTTCATAATGATTTCATAGGATTATTTCAGCATGTCTGGTGCATTTTTTGAGTTTTGTTTTATAGGTCTATCAGAAGTGTCCCTAGAGGAGTATAGGTGAAGTGGATAGGTTGTTGTAGTGTGTCTCATTATGCCTCTGGTAGTTATTTCCTCCCTGTATCTCCATGAACCCCTGACCCACTGATGTAGAAGGTTTTCTCACATTATATGAAGTGTATGGAAGCTTGTTCTCAGTGGAAAGTGTATGTTTAGGTGGAGTAGATCAACCTTTTCTGGTATATCACCTTTTCTTTTCGTAGGCTTAGCTTTTATTTTCAGCATCTTTTTCTCTCTTTTCATCACCCCCTTTTTACATTTTTTGTTAGCAGTAGGAGAAACTAGGGCCTAAATGATACATCAGAGGGAGGTAGCCCTTATCTAAAGACTCTCCCCTCCAGTTTCACCGATCCCATAGGTGAGAGGGGAGTTTCCATTGTTGCATGTGGAAGGGCGGGAGCTAGGCATCCTGCCCCTGGGTGTAATCCACTACATCAACAGGAATATTTATAAATATTGGGTTAAATTAAACTCCTTTTCCACTACCAATCTCATTAATAATTCCCTCATAGGTGATTCCATAGATTGGTACAATCAACTTAGACCTCATTCCATTACAAGTTTGGAGGATTTAGTGAGTGCTTTAGTTCAAGAATTCCAAACTAGTGATCTTGAAAACATTTTGGCCCATTTCATCAATTATAAACAAAGAAAAAATGAAATTGTTGAAGTATTTGTTAAATTTATGGAAGACTATCAAATAAATGTGAACACAACATTGCTAATGTTAGTCTTTTTTATCTCTTTACAATTGCTCTTTATCCCAAATTATAATATCAAGTCCACACCCTTTCTTCAAACACTTTGGAAGAAGATATTGATTAAGCTAAATGATAATATTTCCTTATTAATCAATTCAAACCACCCCAAACTTCCATAGGTTACCATATATTACTTAAAAATAAAAACCACATTGTTACCAATGATGTTGTTTCTAATTCATAAGATACCATTCACCATGTTCAAGCTACTGTTCCTACCCCTTCTTCGGAATCAACTTCCTCTTCTCAACAATTTACTAATCCTCATTTCTCAACAAATAAAATTAATGTTCATAAACATTTTTCCTTAGTTTAATTTCTTAAACGTCTACCTAGGCCTCTTCCTCATGAAATTGACCCTACTCATCCTATGAAAACCTGGTATGATCCTGATAAGTTTCATTTGTTTCATACTAGTTGGGGTCATTATCATAAGACTTGTAGATAGCTTTATAATTTAGCTATGGAATTTATTCTTGGACATAATTTTGACTATGATTCTATCATGCACCAATACCAACAAACTTATAAGCATGCATTTAAAGAATACAAAACTCATTATAAAACTTAAGCCTTGAATTAAGCAAATGCTCATTTAGCTATTTACAAGGATATCACCCCATCAACCATTAAAACTCAACATTAAACCACCAAAGTGGATATCACATCTTCTCCCACTGATGAGGCATCAACTAGTTCCTTTATACCCTCACACCAAATCCCCACCTTAGACCCTTTCAAATCCATGTTCCATTGCCTTTTGCTAGGGGAGTATTACCTTTTAAAACTTGACACTTTCCATACTCCTCATGAGTATGGGTAATATACCAACCAACTAAGATATGACCCTAATGTTAGAACTATCATTCCATTTAGACCTCCCCACTATTAGACTCATTTTGTCTATGGGGGACATAAAAAATCCCTTGATGCTTCTATCACCTTGACCATTCACTACTATTCTATCTTATCTATATAAACCAAACTAAACCAATACATACCTTCATTAGTGTGCTTATAAAGGCTTCAATCTTGGATGATATGAGAATGGCCCACATGAGTTGGTCACCATCAAAACTATGAAGCCACATGAGAGTCATGGACATGGTTTCATCTTACCTAATAACAAAAAAATACAAAAAACAAACCATTACCATTGTCAAGGAAGATATTCATTCCTCACTTACGTCACTTCTAGTTACATATGAGGATGATGAAATTATCCCATCAAATTTTTTTCATCAACATGGTTAGATTTGGAGCCCTAACTTATCATCAGGAGGGGTTAACCATTACCATCCCTTTGACCCACCCTAAAATGATAGGAGAAGAATACCCTACCATTAACACTATTTAATGTTAGGATGATGATCTATTCTCACCTATCTTGGTGCCCTAGATTATTTAATCCAAAAATTCCTTCCTCTTGAGTCTATAACCATGTTGAACAAATCCACCATGGATATCAACTTGGGTACTTTGGATAACCCCCACATTATCAAAATCAATCAGCCATTGAATCCCAAGGAACTTCATGACTTCCCCTCTTTACTCCAAGACTACAACATATCCTTTTCTTTATCTTATAGTGACATGCCTGGAATTGACCTTGACATTGCTACCCATAACATAGTCACTCACTATGATGCCAAATTTATCAAGCAAAAGCTTGGATGCATGCATCTCTACATAACCTTTCTCATCAAAGAAAAGCTTCAACATCTTCTATCTATCAAAATTATTCAACCCATTGACTACCCCTAATGGGTCTTGAATGTTGTAACTATCACCAAAGCCATATGATAACTATGCATTTATGTGGAATTTCATGACTTCAAATTTTATTACCCCAAAGATGACTTTTCGTTACCCAACATGTCTTTTAGGTTAAATAACATTGGTGAAACCTATCGACATCCCATGACCTATATTTTTTATTACTTCATCCATAAAATTGTAGAGGACTATGTGGTTAACCTTCTTAGGAATTCCAAACTCTAAAAATATAACTTAGTCATTCTCAAGATCATCTTTTAGCAGCTTATCCATTATCATGTCCATCTTAACCCTAATAAATATATTTTTAGGATCTTGTCAAGAAATATTCTTGGTTTCATTTTCTCCCTTCATGGAATCAAAATTGATACCAATAAATTAAAATCCATCCTATACATGCTTCCTCCTATCAACCTTAAGAAACTATGTAGCTTGTATGGAAAGCTAAAATCTATTCATTGTTTTATCTCCTAGCTTTTGGATCAATGCCAACCCTTCCAGCACCTTCTAAAGAAGGATGTGTCTTTTAATTAGAATAGAAACTATCAAAATGATTTTGATTCTCTCAAAAAGTACCTTTTATATCCACATATCCTCACCCATCCTAAGGGTGACTAACCTTTCTACCTATATATCCCTATCATTGACCATTCCCTAGGGGCAATGTTGGCTCATCAAGATGAAAAAGATAAAGAGCAAGACATATACTAAATTAGACACATTCTTGTAGATTATGAGACTCGATATACCCATATTGAGAAACTTTACTTATATTTAGTCTTTATTGATACCAAACTTCACCACTACCTTCTTAACTATTAAACCTACATCATACCAACACTGACCCAATCAAGTACATGCACTTTAAGCCATACTAAAACCAATGTATAGATAAGTGGCTCATTATCTTAGCATAGTTTGACCTTGAGTTTCATTAATAAAATTTAATTAAAGGGAAAGTCAATGCCAACCAATTGGTTGAAGCATATTTTTTATACAACCAACCTCCTCCTCTTGAGTTCTTAGATGAGTCCATCATGGCCCTCTCTAAAGTGGATTTCAGCTATCAAGTCACCATATTCTCAGATGGATCAAAATATCAATGTGGTGGGGGAGAAGGTGTCATCCTTATCCCTTTTGATGGTGAACCTCTCTATTTATCCTTCAATATTTATTTTGAATGTACCAATAATATGACTAAGTATGAAACTATAATGTTAGGCCTTTAGACTGCCTTATCCCTAGGAGTCAAAATGATAAATATCATTGGTGACTCCCAACTTGTGGTGAATAAAATAAATTACTTTTTTTTAGTATAATAATGATTTCCTACAATAGTACAAGCAAATATTTGATGAACTCTTAGCATTATTTGAAAACTCTTTCAACCAATCAACCCCATGATCTACCAACAAGCTCACTGACACCATTAACTACCTTGCCTCTCAGATCTTATATGCACTCTCAAAATCTAATATCTATCATTATCCATAGGCTTACCCAAACATCCTATGTCAAATCAAAATATCCCACCATTTTCAATATGGTGGTGACCCAATATGACCATTGATATCAGTAAACCTTTGACTACCTTAACCTTGACATAGCTCCTTCTAGCCTCTCTAGGAATGATTGAAGAATGTTTATCTAGAGTAACTCTCACTACATCATTATGGGGGGGATCCTTTATAAATGTGGCTTTAATGTCCTCCTCTTCTATTTCCTTGATAGTCATGAAGCCTCTCATGCTATTAAGGAAATGTATGAGGGTATCTATGGTGGTCACTTTAGTGGCCTCATTATAGATAAATTCATCTTGACTATTGTTGGCCTACCCTTAACCAATATCATTATTATTATGTCAAAAAATGTGTTTAGTGCCATTAACATTCTAATTTAGATCATGCATCTATCCATAGCCTTTGTATTTCTATTGATTTTTAGCCCTACTCGCAATGGGGCCTAGACCTTATTGATGAAATTGATCTCCATTCTTCACAGTGACACCATTCTATCATCACCATGACTTAATATTTTACCATTTGGTTAGAGGATATTCTTCTAGTCTCAACCAAAGCAAAAAAATTATCAACTATCAAATCATCTGCCACTTCAGTGTTCCACATAATATTATCATTAATAATGGAAAATAATTTAAAAACAATCAAGTCCATGTTTTGTGTAATGAATTTGGCATTAAGATAATATTCTTCTCACCCTATCACCCTCAAGTAAATGGATGAGCAGAAGCCTCTAATAAAACTCATATTAACATGATAACTAAAATGGTAAATGCATCTAGTTAGGATTGGCATCTAAAAATTCCCTTTGCCTTATGGGCATATCATACTAGCATTATAACCCCTACTAGTGCCACCTAATTTTCCCTTGTGTTTGGATTAGAGGTCATCTTGCCTATTGAATTACAAATCCCTTCTCTTTGCATATATTTTCAAGAGCTTATTTTAGAGGATGATTATCATTAGCACCATTTAGCTAAACTTGAGCTACTTGAAGAGTGTCATTTATTATCCATTACCCATCTTCATGTTTATCAATAATGCATCAATTGTGCCTATAAAAAACACCTTAAAGTCCAAGGATTCAATATTAGATATCTCATATTAAATGAAAACTAACATGTCACTAATATGGAGAAAAGTAAGTGGGGCAAGTTTGCTTTTAATTGAGTTAAATCTTATATCATAGACTGTAAGTATATATCAAGATCCTATCAGTTATCTTATCTCTAAGGCCATCTAGAACTTGAACCCCTCAATGATTTACATATACATCCATTATTTTTTTGAGAGAGATTGTAATCACCTTTTGTTTAACTTAATCTCATCCCTTACTATCCACCCACATTCCATCTCCCTATTTTTGGGGCAACCAGTTAAAATTGAATCACGTGATTAGCTGTCACTATAATATTCTTATCTTAAATAATTGGAATCATGGCTCTACCCATGGCATGGTTCTCATGGTACTTTCCACACCCTCACAAGATGGATTACCATGATCACTATCACATAAACCTCTTCACACCTAATCAGCCTTATTGTGATTTTAGTTTGTCCTTCATAAATGTGAGACACTAAGTTGGCCTAAGAAAGTCTATGTCAAGAAAAAAACAAATCAAAATATAAAAAAATTATATCACTAGCAATCATGGGTCATTCCTAGCTTTTAAAGACTACTCCCTTGAAGGATAACTATTGAAAACTTATTTGAAAGTGCCAAAACATAAGGTGGACTGCTCCCTTGAAGGACATCCATCAAAATACATTAAAAAAATAACATAAAATTAGACCATTCCCTTGAAAGATGGCTGAGTCTACATTTGTCAAAATCATAACAATTTATTAGAAGCTTATCATATTGATTAGCTTCCCATATACAACAATTAGAAAAAGACATATTATCAAAGCATAGTAAAATAAAATTAATTTGGTAGGCCATAATAAGCTCTTAAGTAGCACAAAGTTGGAAGCTACAATAAAATTTTGCAAGTATACTTACTATATTGATCAGTCTACATAGTTTTGGCATAGGCTTGTTTATCCTAGTTCTTTGGAAATCTATAGAAGTGGCATGCTAGTCTCATAGTAGGGTTTCATTTTCACCCATCTCCCCTTTACACTATATCCAAGGGATTATTGAGCTTACTTGACATTATGTAGTCAAGACACCTTTTTAACCAACTAACACACGCTCATGTGAATCATTCAAAGGGCTTATGTTTAGTAAGTCAATCCAACTTCAATTTTGTTTTATTCCATGTCAATGAAGAAGCATCGTAATTTATTATTTTATTCTAAAAAATTGATATTTTTACTATGACATTTGTCTCTTGATTAGATTATCTAAATGTCTTCCATCTCATGTTGTTAATTAAAATACCACATGTGTTTTATCCTCCAAATTAACAACCAAGCATAACCATAATAAAATAATAACCATGACATGAATAATCAAACCATAACATCCTCAATAATTTAAGCAATCAACCATTTTCCACCACATGTCTAAAGTCTATAAAAGTAGTATATACACATTAACATTTAGCATGTCATAAAGCATAACCATAATATCAATACCATCTCATACCTAGAAAGCCAACATCAGTATATATAAATTCAATAATAACATAAGCAATAAAACACTAATGACATATCAAACATCAAATAATAAGCAATAAATATCAACACCAAATCATACACCATGAGCATGAGCACAAGTAATGATCATATATATAAACCCATAACTCAAATAACCACAACAATGTGTACATGTAGATAGATAGACTCTCTCTTTAAAATGTACATCTCATCACATCAGCTCATAAGATAAAATCAAAATGATATGAAAAATTCATATTCTAACTATAATTATTCCCTAGGGGTACCACTACATCATGGATTACCACTGTATCTTGGTACCTATCCACTTGTTGTATCTATTGATCCACCAACTGTCCCTGTCATCCCAAATATAGATGATACCCACAACCTTAGTGTCACTAAATTAACTCCACCTACCAAGTTGGCCCTATACTCACCCCATTAGATCTCATTTAGATATTGTGCTAAAATAATAGCCTCATATTACTATAGCTCATCCACTATAGCTAGGTATCATGTTGTAAGGTTAAAACTAGGTGGCACCACCTATCCTACTCTTGATTCTCATCTTTTCTACCTTATAGAGTCCCTCTACTATGTCACCAAGCTTAGATAGGTCCTAGCCTAATTGATCTCACCTATGGTATAAGTAAGCTAACCTTATAAGTTCACAACCTAACCTTGTAGTGTGATAATCTATAGTATGTCCACCTACCCCTATAATACCTACACTTATCCTTATGCAGTTGCCAAGGTGAATCCTCCCTATACATCATGACCAATTAGATCTACATCCATCATCCTCACACCTCCATCATCTCTACCAATATCTATAGTTGTATAGATGGGCTGGTACCACACCATGTACTCATCTACAATCTTGTCATTATCTATCTATGCCTTAGCAAGTAACTCCTTGAATTCTATCATAGTAGGAATATGATGTGGCTCTAGTATTAGGATCTCTAAATGCTCTCTTTTGTACCTAGATAATGGGCTTCAAATACCCTATAATAGTTCAAACTATCAACATACCCTATCAAATAAAATCAATTCCACTTCTCCATCTCACCTTCTAAGTATCCATCTATAGATCTAAAGGGAGAGTTTCTACCTCTTGTGCCCTAGCCATATCATGTATTAGATGTATGGCCTCCATGTGATATATCCTATAACTAGTGCATCTAATGCACCCATGAACCACTCCACATCATGAACACCACCCCTACACCTAATACATGAAAATCACCCCTCCATGACATGAAGCCAATGGGGAAGTCAATTTATGTGTACCCTACCCATGACAATCTAACTGGCCTCAATACTTGAATGTGCTCATATGCCTAGCAATATATAACTAAGCTAACATTGATGCCATATATTTTATGGACCCTAAACCCCCATATTTACCTCTCTCTCTCTCTCTATATATATATATATATATATATATATATATATATATATATATATATATATATATATATATATATATATACAAGTAAGATAGGCACGCAACCAAATACCATCTGACCCATTAATAGCTCTACCAAAACCCCCAATATCAAGTAATGAAACATCCTATTACTCAAATTAGGTAGCCCAAAACATGTCATAACAATCATGAGCATGGTCATGAGTCTCCTCTCATCTGGAGCCCTTTGATACAAAGTATTATATATAAATCCTTCAACATGCCATCTATATACACATAATATTTTCACACTTTTATTGAATACTGACACTTCATATCTTATTATAACTTACCAAGTCTCAATCTCTTTGAGTGCATGCCTTAATGGGTGCACCAAGAAAGGGGTGGGAAGACCTTTGGTGCTTCATAAGATTTTTGTTCCTTTTGTCACTTTATATCTACACTCTTGCCTCCTCAAACCTTGAACCCTAAGCTTATTTCTCTCTTTCCTATCTATTCACACCATTTTTTATGCTTTATCCCTCATTTCTTACCCTATTCCCCTTTTGACCTATTTAGTAAGCTAGGTCTACCTAGTCAACCTAGTTTATTTTGGGGATATTTTGCCTTTCTTTATTTCTTTGCATCCCAACTGACCTAGCACAAACTTTAGGCATTATACCAATAATGTGCTAGATCAACCTATTGACCCAGCATTGATGACATGTTTGAAATTATTTAGGGTGAGATACTAATATATATACAAGGTCATTCCTTACCATTTCATAAAGATAGTTAAATTAAGTGAAGAAGTGCAAACAAACATCTTCTAATTGACAATTATAGTTGAGGAATGAATATTTAGGGTTTAATAATTTATTTTGGAGCTCCAATCTTGTCTTATGGAGAAGTCTTTTGGATGCTTAGGTAGGTCATATAGCCTAAAGCTTAATTTTATTGGTCTTCCTTATAAGCCACAACAATCTGTTACAAAGCACCATTGGTCAAGGGAGAGGTTGAGACTCAATAGGTTCATCTTCAAAGGTAATTATTCCTAGATTTATTTATCCTTTGTAAGAGTAGATAGATAATGTAGTATGTATTCTTCTCTCTCATGTATTAGGATTCCATATACATTGATGTGAGTATATGTATCCTATACACGTTTAGTTTAGTTGTTATTTACTTATTTTTTTATAATCCCTACTTTGTGCCACAAGCTTTGGTGAGCACTAGATTAGTTTACTTTTCTTGTTATTAGATTAGTTTACATTCTTGTTTATGATAATAAACCCATAACACTCTATTAGGGTTGTTGTATGTTGGTGTTAGATTGTAGGATTTAAAACCTTGCCTATCATGATGTGTTGTGATATATGACACAAGTGATACTATACTCAGGTCTAGTAAATCCTCATATTGGTCATACTCCTACTTAACAAGTGTATGCCCCCATCAAAAGTGTAGGTGTGATCTATCTTATATGATCCAAGATTGATTCATGCACACCATGCAATTTTGATTACATACATTCTAGTGAACCTAATGTGAATCAAACCTTTATAGGGTTTATTTCACTTATTTTATTCATTTTATCATCTTTTCTATCATATGTTTTGACTTGTTGGCTCAATTATATCAACCTAGCTATTTTTATGTGTAAGAATAGGAAACTAGATTAACCATCTTGACCTAACATAGGTTTCCAGCACTTTATAGACTTATTGTTTAGCCTACTAGGTTGATGAAGTTGACCTAGCACACTTAGAGCCAATTTGTAGCAGTTTCCTATTTAGGATTCATAGTGTAGGTTCTAGATTCCATACTTATAGATTTGTAGTCCAATTAACTAGGTGGAGCAGCTTAACTTAACACATTTTTAGACATCTAGTTTAATCTACTAGGTTAACCAATTGACTTAGCACACTTTTAAACTTTTATAATAAGTTCCTATATCACTTGGTTGACTAGCTCAAACCAGTTTTAGATATTGGGCTAGTTCTCTCTAAGGTTACAAGTCAATTACCTATACTATTTTTATCTCCAAAACACCAAGGTTAGTTTCTATTTCTCTATTTCTACTCTACATTATAATTTTCTTTCAAAATTACAATCTATGTATGTGTACCAATTAGATTGGCTAGCATCAATTCAATTGATTATGTATTTCATTTCAGTGTCTACTTTTCTAGACTAGCTACAGGCATATCTCATTTCATTTTTCATACTTTTATGAATACTCACTTTTTCTTTCTACTATACTACATCAACTAGCTCAACTTTGCATTATCCTAGGCCCTACTTTCTACCTTTGTCAATTACACTAGGTCAACCTGGTTGACCTAGAAATTTTTGTAGCTCTTGTGCACTACACTAGGTTGATCAGGTTGACCTAGCAAAAATTTTAGGCCTTTTCCCCTTTTTTTTAGCTTCTACTCTTTGTGCTAGGTTTGTTCTATGGACCTTATCCAACTTTATTATCCCTATTTTGCACTAGGTTGATTAGGTTGACCTAGCTTTATTTCTATCACTTTCAGAATCTTTTGTTTTCTAATCTTTCTTTCATTCCTCTTTCATCATGGATTTCCTATTGGGTGACAACATTGAATCTCAATCAATAGGCATGATGGAATTCACCAATCCTCATAAGGATTCCCATAGATAAAGTATACTTCATTTTGCAAATGCTAGTAATGTCCATATTATAACTTGCACAATGGATTATGGGTTCCCTCATGATAACTCTTTGAAACATAATCCTTATTTTCTCCTATAAAACCAACCTGATTTATATTATACTCCTAAAATGCTTTTATTTATTAACCAATTTCCCCAATATAAAGGGAAAGATCTATCTACCATTTACAAACTCATGACTAGGGGTCAAGATAATGAACCTAATTCACCACATTATACATTATAAAATGGATTTGGTAGTACTAATTTATTTTTTTCACAACCTCTCCCTTTGATCATGACCTCTTCTCATGTTTCTTCTTCTTCCTTCCTTTCTTCTACATCCATTCGTAGTAGCTCAACTCCCATAGCTGGTTCTACATCTAGTGGACCTCTCTTAAGATCCACTATCCTTAATCTTTCCACTAGTTCATTATTTTCTATGCAAGGCACTCATGCTTCTATTTCTCCTTCCTCTCTTCCATTCACTAGTCCATTTTTTTCTACACAAGCAAGATTTTCCACTAGTGCCTCTCATTCTCATCACTCATCTCAAACTCTCAACAACACCAATAGCAGTACCCAAGCCACTAATACCAACACAACTCTTATAATAATATTATTCAAACTCACTAATTTATATTATAAATTCTTAATTAAATGAATCATTACCAAGCCCATAACACAAATCAAATGATGAGACTGCAAAATCACCTTCTTCATCTTCAAACACAACTGCAACCAATGGATTGGGGTACACAAAACCAAAATGTCCCTCCCCCTCTTTGATATTCTCAAGGAAATATTGTTCCTCAACCTCTTTTAATCAATAAAATTTTCAAGCATCTAAAAAATGGACCTCTCACTTCTCAAATTGCTAACATTGATATATGAGATACAACACTTGCAATCTCTTATAATGGATCAACTGATTTTTCTCTTCATCTTAAAACATTTGGGAATATTTATAAATATTGGGTTAAATTAAACACCTTTTCAACTACCAAGCTCCTTACTAAGACCCTCATAATTGATGCCATATATTGGTACAATCAACTTAGACCTCATTCCATTACTAGTTTGGAAGATTTAGTGAGTGCTTTAGTTCAATAATTTCGAATTAGTGATCTTCTTGAAAACACTTTGGCCCATTTCATCAATTTAAAGCAAAGAAAAAATGAAAATTTTGAATTATTTATTAAATTATGGAATAATTTATAAAAAAAATGTGAACACAACATGGCCAATGATAATCTTTTTCATCTCTTTACAAATGCTCTTTATCCCAAATTACAATATCAAGTCCATACCCTTTCTTCAAACACTTTGGAAGAATATATTGATTAAGATAAATGATAATACTTCCTTATTCATCAATTCAAACCACCCCAACCTTCCACAAGTTCTCATATACTACTTAAAAACAAAAAACACAATGTTACCAATGATGGTGTTTTTGATTCATATGATACCATTCACCATGTTCAAGCTACTATTCTTACCCCTTCTTCAAAACCATCTTACTCTTCTCAACAAGTTACTAGTCCTCATTTCTCAATAAATAGAATCAATGTTCATAAACCTTTTTCCTTATTTGAATTGCTTAAATGTCTACCTAGGCCTCTTCCTCATAAAATTAACCTTACTCATCCTATGAAAACCTAGTATGATCTTAGCAAGTTTGTTTGTTTCATGCTTGTTGGGGTCATTATCATGAAAATTGTAGATATCTTCATTTTTAGCTATGGAATTTCTTCTTGGACATAATTTTGACTATGATTCTATCATGCACCAATATCAATAAACTTATAAGCATGTATTCAAATAATACAAAACTCATTATAAATCTCAAGCCTTGAATTAAGCAAATGCTCATGTAGCTATTTATAGGGATATTACCCCCTCAACCATTAAAACTCAACCTTAAAACACCAAAGTGGATATCATATCTTCTCCCATTGATGAGGCATCAACTAGTTCCTTTATACCCTCACACCAAATCCCCACCTTAGACCCTTTGAAATCCATGTTCCATTGCCTTTTGTTGGGGGAGTATTTCCTTTTAGAACTTGACACTTTCTATACTCCCCATGAGTATGGATAACTTACCAACCAACCAAGATATGACCCTAATGTTATAAATATCATTCCATTTAGACCTCCCCACCATTAGACTCATTTTTTTTGTGGGGGACTCAAAAAATCACTCGATGCTTCTACCACCTCTCTTCCACTTTGACAATTCACTACTAGTTTATCTTATCTAGATAAACCAAACTACAACAATAAATACCTTCATAATTATTCTTGAAAAGGATTTAGTCTTAGATGATATGAGCATGGCCCACATGAATTGGTCACCATCAAAACTAGGAAGCCATATGGGAAGCATGGACTTGGTTTCGTCTTACTAATAAGAAAAAATACAAACAACACACTGTTACCATTATCAAGGAAGATATTTATTCCTCACTGACCTCACTTCCAATTACATATGAGGATGATGACATTATCCCATCTAAATTTTTTCATCAACATGGTTAGTTTTGGACCCCTAACTTAACATAAGGAGGGGGTAACCATAACCATCCCTTGGACCCACCCTAAAATGATAGGAGAAGAATCCCATACCATTAACACTATTTAATGTTAGGATTATTATTCTATTCTCACCTATCTTGGTGCCCTAGATTATATAATCAACAAATCTCTTCCTCTTGAGTCTACAACCATGTTGAACAAATCCACCATGGATATCAACTTGGGTACTCTAGATAACCCCCACATTATAAAAATTAGTTAGTCATTTAATGATAAGGAACTTCATGACTTCCCCTCTTTCATCCAATACTACAACATATCCTTTTCTTGGTCTTATAGTGACATGCCTAGAATTGAACTTGACATTGATACCCATAACATAGTCACTCACTATGATGCCAAATTTTTCAAGCAAAAGCTGTAATGCATGCATCCTTACATCACCTTTCTCATCAAGAACAACTTTAACATCTTCTATATATCAAAATTATTCAACACATCGACTACCCCTAATGGGTCTCAAATGTTATACTTATCACCAAATCCATAGGAGAACTATGCATTTGTGTGGAATTTCATGACCTCAAATTTTCTTACCCCAAAGATGAATTTCCCATACCCAAAATTGACTCACTTGTTGATCTTATATCTAGCCATGAGATGTTATATATTATGGATGTATTTTTGGGTTACAATTAGATCCTAATTACACTTAAAGATCAACATAAAATCACCTTTACTACTACTTGGGGAACTTTTTGTTATAGAGTCATGCCTTTCAGGTTAGAAAATATTGGTGAAACCTATCGACATCCCATGACCTATATTTTCAATGAATTCATCCATAAAATTTTAAAGGACTATGTGGTTTAGCTTCTTAAAAAATACAAACTCTAAAAATATAACTTAGTCATTCTCAAGATCATCTTTGAGCGGCTTATCCATTATCATGTCCATCTTAACCCCAAGAAGTAAATTTTTAGGGTCTTGTTAAGAAAGATTCTTGGTTTTATTTTCTCCCTTCATGGAATAAAAATTAATCCCACAAAAATAAAATCCATCCTATACATGCTTCCTCTTATCAAACTTAAGAAACTATGTAGCTTGTAGGGAAAGCTAAAATCTATTCATTATTTTATCTCCCATCTTTTGGATCAATGTTAACCCTTTCATCACCTTCTTAAGAAGGATGTGTCTTTTAATTGGAATATAAATAATCAAAAGGATTTTGATTCTCTCAAATATTACCTTTTATCTCCACCTATCCTCACCCCTCCCAAGGGTGACTAACATTTTTACCTATATATCTCTATCATTGATCATTCCCTAGGGGTAATGTTGGCTCACCAAGATGAGAAACATAGAGAGCAAGCCATATACTAAATTAGCCATATGCTTGTAGAGTATGAGACTCGGTATACCCATATTGATAAAATTTACTTAGCTTTAGTCTTCATTAATACCAAACTTCACCACTACCTTCTTAACTATTAAACCTACATCATACCAACACTTACCCACACAAGTACATGCAATCCAAGCCATACCAAAACCAATGTATAGATAAGTGGATCATGATCTTAGGATATTTTGACCTTGAGTTTCTTAAACAAAATTTAATTAAAGGTAAATTCATTACCAACCAATTGGTTGAAGCATATTTAGTAGATAACTAACCTCCTCTCAAGTTCCTAGATGAGTCCATCGTGGCCCTCTCTCAAGTGGATTTCAATTATCAAGTCACCATGTTCTTAGACAAATCAAAGTGTCAATGTGGTGGAGGAGAAGGTATCATCCTTATACCCTTTGATGGTGAACCTCTCCATTTATCATTCAAACTTTATTTTTAATGTATCAATAATATGTCTAAGTATGAATCCCTAATGATAGGCCTTTAGACTGCCTTAGCCCTATGAGTCAAAATGATCAATATCTTTGGTGACTCCCAACTTGTGGTCAATAAAATAAATTACTTTTATCAGTATAATAATGATGTCCTATAATATTAAAATCTAATATTTGATGAACCCTTAGCATCATTTATACACTATCACATCCAATCAACCTCGTGATCTACCAAGAAGTTCATCGACACCATTAAGTACCTTGCCTCTCAGATCTTATATGCACCCTCAGACTCTAAGCTATCTATTATTATCCATAGGATTACCTAAAAATCCTATTTCAAACCAAATTATCCCACCATTTTCAATATGGTGGAGACCCAATCTGACCATTGATATCAATAAACCTTTGACTACCTTGACCTTGGCCTAGCTCCTTCTAGCCTCTGTAGGAATGCTTGAAGAACATTTATCTAGCATACCTATCACTACACATTTATGGGTAAAATTCTTTATAAATGTGGCTTTAATGGCCTCCTCTTCTATTTATTGCATAGTCATGAAGCCTCTCATGCTATCAAGGAAATGCATGAGGGTATCTATGGTAGTCACTTTAGTGGCCTCATTATAGATAAATGCATCCTTCATCTCAAATATTATTGGCTTAAACTTAACTAATATCATTATGATTATGTGAAAAAATGTGTCTAGTGCTAATATCATGCTAATTTAGATCATGTATCTAGCCATAGCCTTTGCATTTCTATCAATTTTTGTACCTGCTCATAATGGGGCCTAGACCTTATTGATGAAATTGATCCCCATTCTTCATAGTGACACCATTCTATCATCACCATGACCAAATATTCTACCAAGTGGTTAGAGGATATTCTTCTATTCTCAACCAAAGCAAAAAATATTATCCACTTTATCAACTATCATATCATCTTCTACTTCAGTGTTCTATATAAGATTATCATTGACAATGGCAAATTATTTAAAAACAAGCAAGTCCAAGTTTTGTGTATTGCATTTGGAATTAAGTTAAGATTATTCTCACCATATTACCCTCAAGTAAATGGATACGTAGAAGCCTCTAATAAAAATCTTATTAACATTCTAACTAAAATGATCAATGCATCTAGTTAGGATTGACATCTGTACATTCCTTTTACCTTATGGGCATATCATACTTGCATTAGAACCCTTACCAATGCTACCCCATTTTTTCTTGTGTTTGGATTAGAGGCCATCTTGCCTCTTGAATTCTAAATCCCCTCTCTTTGCATATATTTTCAAGAGTTTATTTTGGAGGATGATTATTGTCAACACCATTTAGCCCAACTTGAGCTACTTGAAGAGTGTCATTTATTATCCATTACCCATCTTCATGTCTATCAATAATGCATCAAGTGTTCCTATAAAAAACACCTTAAAGTGAAAAGATTCAATATCAGAGATCTCATCCAAAAGAAAAACCAACATGTCACTAATATGGAGAAAATCAAGTGGGGAAAGTTTGATTTTAACTGGGTTACACCTTATATCATAAACCATAAGTATACATAGAGAACCTATAAGTTATCTTCTCTCTAAGGGCACCTATAACTTGGGCCCCTCAATACTTTACATCTACATCCTTTCTTTTTTTGAGAGAGATTGTAATCACCTTTGGTTTAACTTAAGCTCATCCCTTACTATCCACCCACATTCCATCTCTCTATTTTAGGGGTAACCACATAAAATTGAATCATGTGATTAGTTGTCACTAGCATATCCTTATCTTAAACAATGGGTATCATGGCTCTACCCATGGCATGGTTGTCGTGGTACTTTCCACACCCTCATAGGATGGATTCCCATGATCATTGTCACATAAACCTCTTCACACCTAATCAACCTTCTTGTGATTTAAGTTTTGCCTTCATAAAGGTGAGCCGTTCAGTTGGTGTAAACAAGTATATGTCAAGAAAAATCAAAGAAAAATAATTTTTTTTATATCACTAGCATTCATGGATCATTCCCAAATTTCAAAGACTACTCCCTTGAAGGACAACTATTGAAAACTTATTTGAAATTACCAAAACATAAGGTGGACTACTCCCTTGAAGGACATCCATCAAAATACATTAAACAAATCACATAAAATTAGACCACTCCCTTGAAAGATGTCTGAGTCTACATTTTTCAAAAGCATAATATTTTATTGGAAGCTTCCCACATTGATCATCTTCCCATATGCAATAATTAGAAAAAGATGCATTATCAAATCATAGTATAATAAAATTAATTTTGAAGGCCATAATCTACTCTTAAGTAGTGCAAAGGTGGAAGCTGCAATCAACTTTTGTAAGTATACTTCTTGCATTGATAAATCTACATAGTTTTGACATAGGCTTGTTTATCCTAGTTATTTAGAAATCTACAAAAGTGGCATGCTAGTCTCATATTAGGGTTTCATTTTCACCCATCTCCCTTTTACGCTATATGTAAGGGATTCTTGAGCTTACTTGACATTATGTGGCCAAGACACCTTTTTAACCAACTAACACACACTCATTCAAAACATTCAAAGGGCTTATGTTCAGTAAGTTAATCCAACTTCAATTTTGTTTTAGTCCATGTCAATGAAGAGGCATCATAACTTATTATTTTATTGTGACAAATTTATATTTTCATTATGAAAATTTTCTCTTCATTAGACTATCTAAAATTCTCCCATCTAGTGTTGTTAATTACAATACCTCATGTGATTTATCCTCCAAATTAACAACCAAGCATAACCATGAAATACATAATGAAACCCTAACATCCATAATAATTTAAGCAATCAACCATTTTCTACCACATGTCTAAATTCTAGAAAAGTAATATATACACATTAAGATTTAGCATGTCATAAAGCATAACCATAATATCAATACCATCTCATACCTAGCAAGCCAACATTGGTATATATAAAGCACAAAATAACATAAGAAATAAAACACCAATGAAATATCAAACATCACATCATAAGCAATACACATCAACATCAAATCATACACCATGAACATGAGCATAATTAATGATCATATTTATAAACCCATGACTCAAATAACCACAACAATGTGTACATGTAAATATATAGACTCTCTCTTAAAAATATACATCTCATCACATTAGCTCATAGGACAAAATCAAAATGATATAAATATCTCATAGTCTAACTATACTTATGCCCTAGGGGTCCCACTACCTCATGGAGCACCATTGTATCTCAGTGCCTATCCACTTGTTGTATCTACCAATCAACCACATGTCCCTATCTTCCCAAATATAGATGTTGATCACTACCATAGTGTCACTAAATTAACTCCACCTTCCAAGTCAGCCCTATACTCACCCCATTATAGCTTATTTAGACACTATGCTAAAATAATAGCCTCATAGTACCATATCTCCTCCTCTATAGCCAAGTATCATGTTGTAAGGGTAAAGCAAAGTGGAAATACCTATCCTAATCTTACTCTTCCTCCTCTCTACCTTAGAGAATCCCTCTCTTAGGTCACCAATCATAGAAAGGTCTTAGCCTGATCCCTTTCACCTATGGTGGTAGTAAGCTAACCCTATAATGTCTTAACCTTTTAGTGTGATAATTTGGCCCTATAGTGTGTCCAATTATCCTTGTAATACTTACACTTATCCTTGTGCAGTGGCTAACGCCACTCCTACCTATCCATCATGACCAACTAAATCCACAACCATCAGCCTCACACCATCATATATACTAATGTATATAGCTAAATATATGGATTGGTATCACACCATGTACCCATCTATAATCTTGAAATCATCTATTTGGGCCTTAGTAGGCAACTCCTTGAATTTGAGAATAGTAGGAATAGGATATGGCTTTGGTAGTAAGATCTCTAAATCTTCTCTTTTATGCCTAGAGAATGGGCTTGGGATACCCTATACTAGGTTGAACTATCAGCATACCCTATCAAATAGAATCAACTCCACCTCTCCATCTCACCTTTTGAGTATCCATCTATAACTCTAAAGGGAGAGTGTCTACCTCGTATACCCTAGCCATATCAGGTATTGGATGTATGGCCTCCATGCAATATATCATATTGCTAGTGCATCTAATGCACTCCTAAACCACTCCACATCATGAACACCACCCCTTACACCTGATGCATTAAAATCACCCTTCCATCACATAAAGACAATGGGGAAGTCAATTTATGTGTACCCTACACACAACAATCTAACTGGCCTCAATACCTGAATGTGCTCGTAGGCCTAGCAATATAGAACAAAGATGACATTTATTCCATATCTTTTTTGGACCCTAAACCACCATAATTATCTATAGATATATACAAGTAAGATAGGCACCCAACCAAATACCATCTAACCCATTAATATCTCTACCAAAACCCCCAATAGCAAGTAAGGAAACCTCATGTTGCTCAAATCAAGTAGCCCAAAACATGTCATAAAAATCATGAGCATGGTAATGAGTCTCTTCTCATTTGGAGCAAGTTTTGACCCTACTCATCCTATGTAAACCTAGTATGATCTTAGAAAGTTTTTTTGGTTTCATGCTAGTTGGGGTCATTATCATGGGACTTATAGACAACTTCATAATTTAGCTATGGACATTCTTCTTAGACCTAATTTTGACTATGATTATATCACATCTAATATAAAAAAACTTATAAACATGCATTCAAAGAATTAAAAACTCATTATAAAGCTCAAGCCTTGAATTAAGGAAATGCTTATTTGGCTATTTATAAGGATCCTTTACCTAATCATCAACCAATTCAATAAAACCAAGGGAAGCCCATATTTTCCACCAATAATGTATAAAGTCTTACATAACCAATTTTTAAAGAAAATGTGGTTAGCATGACTAATATTAGAAGAGTGGTGGATTTCATCGATTCTCATCCTATCTACACCCTTCCTCCTTCTCAAGCATACTGTGTTATCCAAGATTCTTCTCCAACTCATTTAAATGAGTTGGGGAAAGAAAATTTTACAACCTTTGACAAAGATCCAACTTATTGTTCTCATTTAGATAGCACATCCCATGCTATTTCTACCACTCTTCCATCATCTTCTCCTTTTAATGTTAATCAAACTTTTGTTAACACCTCTTCTACTTCTCAAAATCAAGCTGAACTTATTATTTCATCATCTCAACATGATTTGAAACTTGAATCTAAACCTTATCATTATTATCAACATAAATTTCAATGATATTTGGCTCCTCCCTCTGAATACCTCCTTAACCATTACATGCCTATATCTAACAATCTTCTCATGGGTTATGATAAGTGGGATCCCATTATAGAGCTCACAAATCTCCCTTCTAAAATTCCATTTCTTGAACTCATGAGGACATCTCCCCATCATCAAAACTATCTTATGAAACTATTATTTGAGATGAATGTCCCTTGTCCTCCCTTAGTGGGACAAGAGTAATCCTTATCTAATTTTGAGGATAATATCTTGCAACAATATGAAGAGATGTCCATTAATGTTGATGAAACTATCAACACTTATCTTTTATTGAAATTTCCCATTAAATCTATGATTTTTAATGAGATTCTACTTTTTGTAGATGATCCTCCCTTATTTATTAACATCTAAATTGGTGCTATCCAAGTTAATCATGCTTTGATTGATGAGGGTTATGGCACTTGTGTTGTTTCTCTTAATTTCATTAATACCCTTAGATATTCCAAATGTAATATTAAGTCCACATGTATCACTTGCTAAGGATATGATAGAAGGAAAATGCCTGCTCTTGGGTGTGCATGTCTTCCCATTACTATCCCACCTATCACAATTAGTATGAAGGTGATGATCTTTAACTTTCCCCTTTCTTATAACATCTTACTTGGTAGGCTATGGACTCATCATATGAGAGGTATCACTTCTTCCTCTCAATGCATTAAATTTACTCATAATAGAGCCATTTATAATATTCAAGGAGATACTAACCCTTAAAATTTTGAAAAATTTGAAGATCATGGTTTCTTTAAGATTCCTACTCTTGAGCCTTTACCTAGTGTTCTATTTCATGAATTGTAACATCTAAATTTTCTTGTCAACTCAACAAGATGATATAATAGGCATCTCTCGCTTATTTTTAATATTCCTCACAACCTTTTAGAATCTAATGATGATGAGCCTAATGATATTAATCTCAAGATCAAAACTTCTAATCTCACACCTCATCTCATCTCCTAACTTCTTTCTTCCTTGTAACCTAATTCTCGCAAACCTCCTTGTGATGGCATTACTACAATGTTATCTAAGACTTGTCATTTAAGTCAACATGATTATTTCAATGGAAAAGTTAATCTAAATTATGACATCGAGATTCATTCACCAAATTATGATGATGGTTATTCCTTAGATGATCCTTTATAAGGTGATCTTGTCCAAGCCCATGATGCGAAGATTATGTGTTATCATTATTCTTTACTTAAGTATTTTCATGCATCCTCTCACGTTTTGACTTTTATATTTCCTAATTTTTGTATTGTTCCTCTTTATAATAGAGGGAAGATGGCACTGACACCTCTAATTTATAAATATCCCCATAGGACTATGCTCATGGATCATGTTATGATTAGCCCTTACCATTTTTTTAAGTTCCGTGATTCCCATCATTAGTTTACTCCTGAGGTTATTGCTACCCTTCTTAAAAATTTTATTTATCCTACTCCTCCCATTATGTAACCTATGTTAGAACCAATTATTATTGATTATTCCTCTATTGATTAGCCTACTCTTACTTCTTTCACTAGTTCTCTTCCTATTAAGACTAGCTCTATTCCTTCTCCATCACTACCTCCTCTTGGTGATGGTTTGCTTGTTTTGCCTAAGATGGATCCTTTGCTCACCAAATGGGGTGATGAGTCATCTCCCTCTCCTTCCACACCTATTACACCTTCTCTCATGAGTGTTCCTCTTAACCACACTCACAAGTGTATCTATTGCTTTTATAGGATAGATACTCCATCTTATACCCATTGTCGTAAGTTGTGATAATATATTGATACTTTTTGTCCTTCTTCCCCATCCATAGAAACTACCATACCTCCTCCCAAGATTATTCTTGAATATATACATAAGTATGGTGAGAATTATTTTATATGGCACCAATGTAGTACACATCATACTAATCATTGTCATATCCTTCAACAACATCTTAAGAATCATCTTATAGCTATCCTTAGATTAGCCACTATTCCTCCCATAGGTCATTATTGCAAGAAGGTTCCCCATTATTCTCCCATAGTTACACCTCTTGTGGTTCCTTTTGTGCCTCCACCTATGGTTCCTTCTCCACCCATGGACCCTCCATCACCTGTGGATCCTTCTCCATTGGTGATTCTTCCTTCTTCCACAGATCCCATTCCCACACATTAGTATGATCATCCTTTGCCCGATTTCCCTCCTTAGCATGATCCAAGGAATATTCCTAATTTTTCAATTGAGGAGATTATAAAAGAAGCATTTACCTAGTATTTATAAAATATTGATGATACCACATTATTAGTTTGTATCCAACTTTATAGAGATTTATTTGATGTCTTAGATAATGTGTGTGGATAGATTTACTAATACTTATGATCACATGCATGGTAATTTTACATTTTATTTGGATTGAACATGTGCTCCATTTTTTTTCTATATCTGATTATATAATTTAACACTGTGTCAAATTATTGCTTATCCTATATCATTATCTTCATTGTTGTACTATATTTATAGTTAATTTTATAATATGTTTATTCTTCCTTATCATTACTTTATATTTCTCTTTTATTCTTGTTGTATCCCTTATATATTTATTTTATGATTTGATTTGTAAGACCATAGATAGGACCCAATAGATCCTCACAAAATCACCATATTTAACTTATTATTGCCTTGTATCTTCATTATTGTTTATTTTCTTATCTTTTATTTTCATAGATAATTGTCATGGTGACTTGGTTCTATTTACCCTATTCCCTTTGGTTATTTTATCCTTTTACCATGTGATAAATTAGAAAACAATATTTCTCATTACTATTTCCTTTTATCGATCCACCTTTGGATCTTCCTTTTCCTTTCTTTTTTTAAAAACTAAGCATATGCATGATTGAGTTTTGAGATCGCATATTTATTCATTGTAAATCCTAAGTGCCCTAGTCAGTCTTTTATCTTTGGTTACTTAGCTTCCTTTAACCTTACCCTACATCTCATTCATGTGTACCACTATCTCTCTCATACTTGGTCATTCCAAATCTATATAGAGAAGGAATCTTAAAAAAACCTTAAAAATAAAGTTAAAAGCCAAATCATTTAAACAAAAGGCAATGATATCAAAAGGTAAAAATATGCAATATTCTTAAATGTATAATCACACTAAAAGACATGCTTCAAACACATCTCCTATCTCCAATCAAATCTCAAACTCCATGGATAGCTTCACATAAAGCTGAAGTCCATTGTGGTGAAATAGGCTAGTAGATTGGAATAAGGGAATTCAAAAAAATATTCTAGTGCTACCTATTTTCTCACACAAGTACCCAATCTTTGTAGTATATTGATAGCTTTGTAAGGGGTCTTGAGGAGTAGGGAACACACCATGGGGAGGTAGGTCCATTTTAATTTTCATTATACCAATCTACCTTCATGAGTTGATCTTAGTAGCACACTTATCTACCTACAAAATGTTGTGTCTATAGGGAATAGGTTTCCTTTATACATAGATGACCACTAGTCACTTAGTGTCTTCTCATGTTCTTAGTATGCCTCTTCTCACCTAAGGCCTTCTCTTAAGATGCCTAAGTCTTTGAGTTTTACACTCCCTTTTCAATTCCCTTTCCTCATATTTCCTCATGAGAAATATTGTCTTGCTTTTTGATCACACCCCTTAGGTTTTTATTTTATGAGTTTCAACATAAGACCATGGATAGGACCTGGTAATTCCTCCCAAAACTACCATACCTTTTACACTTCAATCCAATATTATTATTACTACTTGTCAATATTTTTTTGACATCTTTTTTTTTTTTTCATTTATTAGTGGTTTATCCTATTACCCTTATTCCCCATATACTTGGTTATTCATGCTTATTCCACCCCATGTGGTATTCCCTTTGTTGAGTTGTAACGTAAGACAATGGATAGGACCTGACCCTCCTCAAAAAAATGTCCAACAATCAAGTCACCATCAAATTACATGTGTCAACTTTTAGATAAGATTCAACTGATTATGAAGTTACACATCATTTGACATCCTTCCCATCTTGAACTAATATGTTTTATGTTGAGTTCATTTTTGCTTTGCCACTTATTTTCTTATTTTCCATGTACATGTAATATTTCAACCATTTCTTGAAATTTATCAAACTTTACATCTTGAGTTAGTGTGATAAATTTAAGACAAAATATTCATTGACTTTCCATTTGTTTTTCTTACCCTGTGTGATCTTCTGCATACCTTCCATTTTATTATTTTGTTTTTCATACTTCCCAATGTGATATAGTATGATTTTAATTATTTTAATTTGGAAAAAAAATATTTCATATTTGGTTTGAAAACAAATCCCTTGTTAAAATCTTATTTACCATTTCTTAGTTCTTTATACTTAGTCATTTTTCATGTTATTACACATTTCTTAGCTTGAATTAGTGTGTAGTGTATTTTTGATTGATTATATTTTTCCAAGTATTTTCACCTATTTATTTTTAACCATGCATGTGTTTCTCATAATGATATAAAAGAAACCACATCTCATATATTTCCTATTGCATATACAACAAAGCTAAATACATGTGCTAGAAAGAAATATATCCAAAGCATCCACATACACAACCAACATAATGATAACAATATATCCATAGTGATCACATACACAATCACATCAATAATCCAAAATGATATATATATATATATATATATATATATATATATATATATATATATATATAGGAGTTTGATACAACATATACAACCATAAGCAATGCTCTAGCTCTAGGTCTAGGATCCATCCTATCTATCTCATGGCCTAAACACACTGTCTATTGAGGCCTTGATCTGAATCCTTAAAATGGTATGATATAATGAAGTAGTATGAGATATTAATCCCTCTACATGTCCCTAAAAATTTACAATCTACACATGTTCCTGTACTAATTCAGTCTAGGTCATTGCATGTACCTACATCAATTGTGTCTACATGTTCTAGGTTTTTGGGTTATAGAATGTGCTAGGTCAACCTATAACTTATAGGTTGACCACATGGATTTTATCTTGATTTACTCAACTAGGTCAACCTAGTAGGTTTAGTGCATCAATCTAGTACATTTTACCAAAAACTTACCTTTTTTCTGGATTTTTCCCTAATTCTTTCCAACCCATTTCTTATCTTCTTATTTATCACCCTTAAAATATAATTTTGTTAATTTTTATAATATATAAATTATTAAAATTAAATTTTATCAAAATTAACTTAATTCATTTCAAATTTCAAAATCTAGTTTGAGATTCTTAGATGCATACCTGTAGTACACCCGCTCTCACTCCTGAAGCTCCCTCTCATCTAGCATGATGTTCCATCACCATTATATTTTTTTTATATCCATAGTTCTTTATCTCTTCTCTTAAAATGAAAAATAAAAAAATGAATTGTCTTTTCATATTTAAAATTGCTTTTTAGCCATTCAAATTCTTCATTTATTTTCCTTCAAATTCCTTCTTCTTTTCATATCTTTGTTTCTATTCATCCATTTTAAAAACTATAAAATGTGTTAGATTTTTTGATGACATAGACATTATTTTACACTATTATATTCCTATCTTCAAAAAAATTTGATTTTTGGCTATTTTTACACTAATTTCTATAGGTTCACCTAGTGTGCTTTACATTCGACACCTTCACTTTATTGTACTCTTCTTATTTATCTATGGTACTAAGGTAAGTTAAAGGTATGTGTTTTTCAAATTTTTATTTTAATTTATCTTATTCTATTCTTACTACACTTTACTTAGCATCAAAATTATGTGTTACCATGCTATATCCCAAAGCACCATTCCATGTTGCACTTGCATGACATGTGACGAGCTTTGGCTAAGGAATATGTATACACATAATATTTTCACATTTTTATTGATTACCAACACTTCATATCTTGAAATAAAATATCGTGTGTCAATCTCTCTAAGTGCATGCCTTAAGGGGTGTACCAAGAAAGGGGTGGGTAGACCTTTAGTGCTTCATAATATTGTTGTTTCTTTTGCCACTTACTATCTACACTCTTACCTCTTAAAGCCTTGAACCCTAAGCTTATTTCTCTCTTTCCTATCTATTCCCACCATTTGCCATGATTTATCCCTCATTTCTTACCTTGTTTTCCTTTTTACCTATTCAGTAAGCTACATTGACATGGTCGACCTAGCTTATTCTAGGGATACTTTTCTTTTCCTTATTGCTTTGCATCTTGAATAACCTAGTACAAACTTCAAAAATCATCTTGATAATGTGCTAGGTTGACCTGGTCAACCTAACACAACTGACATGTCCAAAAGTATTTAAGGTGAGATACTATTATATATACAAGGTCATTCCTTACCATTTCATAAAGAGATTTAAATTAAGAAAATAAGTGTAAACAAACATATAGTTATTGACCATTCTACTTGAAGAATAAAGCTTTAAGGTTAAATAATTTCTTTTAGAGCTCTGATCTTGTCTTATGGAGAAGTATTTTGGATGATTAGGTAGGTCACATATCCTAGAGCTGATTTATCTTTGTTGTCCTTACAAGCCACAACAATCTCTTGCGAAGCAACATTGGCCAAGGGAGAGGTTGAGACTCAATAGGTTCATCTTTAATGGTAAGTATTCTTCTCTCCCATGTATTAGGATTCCATATACATTGACATGAGTATATGTCTCCTATACATGTTTAGTTTAGTTATTATTTACTTTTTTTGTTTTAACCCCTACTTTGTGCCACAAGATTTGGTGATAAATATATTAGTTTACTTTTCTTGTTATTATATTACCTTACTTTCTTGTTTATTATCATAAGTGGATATATAAACCATAGGACTCTTTTAGGGTTATTTTGTGATTGTGTTAGACTATAGGCTTTAGAACCCTACCTATCATGATCTGTTGTGATAAATGATAAAGTGATCCCCTAATTGGGTCTATCAGATCCTCATATTGGTCATGCTATCACTTAATAAGTGTGTGCCCTAATTGAAAGTGTAGGTGTGATCTATCTTATCTAATCTAATATTTATCCATGCACATCATGTAATTTTGATTGGATACACCATCTGACCTAGTCACTCTCATCTTGATATGACATCTTAATATGCTCATTCCACTCCTCTTGCTCTATGTGTTATATCATATCACCATAGAGAAGTTGAGTAATCCTATGTATGTCCTCCAGTAAGATGGTCATCTTCCTAGTTAGAAGTAGTAAGGTATTCATAGTAGGATCCCATCTCTTGATGAGTGTTACAACCATGGATGCATACCAGGGCACATGCTAGTAGTGCCTCATCACCTTTAGCCCCACTTCATCTATGTGGGATCAATCAAATGGGGTCATACCTTGTTGAATATCTACAAGGATCCTTGGGACCTGATCCATTATTTATATATACTCTCATGCCTAAGAAAATGAAGGTTAACACACATTAGCATTTCTCATTTCAAATCAACCTTTTTACCAACCTATGCTAACCTAATTCAACCTATCCTACCCTAAATTACACCTATTACCTAAACCACCCTACCTCTCACAACCCTCACCCACTAAAAATTTTGATACCTACCTTAGCCTATCAAATTTATACCTAACTTTCTCTTACATCAAGAACCTAAACCTCTTTATTGATGCCTACCCTAATTTAATAAACCAAAACCTACCCCAACCCAAAATTTTTCAATATCCTATCTTAGCCTACACTTGGCACTAAAACCAGTTTTCAATGCATTTACTTCTACTTGACAATTGCACTATCCTAACTTATAATTTGCATTTTATCTACCCCATACCCCTTTAACCATTTTAAGCACTTTACCTATATCCTTTATTTAAAACCTAATCCAACAACTTATGTGTAACACACACACATTTCCTTGTGATTTCACTCTTTAACGACAAAAAATAAGCTTCTCTACCTTGGTAGACCATTGATGGCTATGCTGACCATTGATAGTTAGACACCCATGTTTTCTAGGGTGTCGATCATTGATGGTTAGACTTTACCATCAATAGTCATTATGGGTATTCTATAACCAAAAGGTCTAAACCCTAATCACCCTAAAACCTACCTAAATAGTAGCTAATCCACATACTTAGATACCCTAATCATTCCATCCACCCCTAAGAACCTAGCAACCCTTTCAATTAATGACTTTACCTACCATATTACTTAAATTTCATGAAATAATACCTAGGGTATACTAGATCAAAACCACCCATTTAAACCTAACATACCCTCCTAACCCAAATCAAATGCATATAATCTAACTAATATATCAATTTAAAACACCCCTACCTAATTTCATGACCTCTACCGTGGAGTTGGCCATAGATCTACTTGTTGTCAACCACACCCACATGCTTTATACATCTTGGATGGTCACCTAGGTCAACTTCCCACCTCAATAGTAAAACACCCTCAACAAACACCTTTTACACGAAATTCTAAAAAGCTAGAGCTCAAAGTCGAAAAAAAATTCAAAGTGAGCAAAAAGTGATTTTATTTTAAATTTTACCTCATGGATTTTTAGGGTTCCAACCTAACCATCGATGGTTAGGGTGACCATCGATGGTCACCATTGGGTACCCTGAACATCAATGGTTAGGTTCCCTAATTTGTTTCTTCCAACTAATTAGCCCCCCTTTTTAGCATAACTCAAGCAATTCTCACCCACCCATAGATTCTACCTTCTCCACCTAATCTAACTAACTCATAACCTCATTGTTAGTCTATATTAGCCCATATAGTCCATATTTTGTGACACTTTTTTGCCTAATCCTTTTGACCTCAATGATATCATTTCCATGTTGACCCTTTTGATTTACATCACCTTATGATTACTTGACTTACATGTGTCTTTTCAAGAACATTTCCTACCTTGGATACCCACATCACTTGACCCATTCTTGTTTTCCATGAGAGCATTTCCTACCTTGGATACCCATGGAAACATTAAACTTAACTAGGAGACTAATAGGTATACTCATTTTCCATGCCTAAATGTGGTCATGTAGTACATTGATCTCTTATCCCTTAAAACTAACCTTTATTATTATCAACTATAGTAACCATATCTTAGAATGATCTTGGTTATCACACCTTTTGTCACACTTTTCACACCTATTTACACTTTGGTTCCCAACGTCTCATCTACCATCATAACATCCACATTCATCATTTCCTTTATCTACCTTGTCAAACCGACACCCAATTCTACTTTACCTCATCACCTCTTAGTTTAAGGAGGAATACCTCCTCCCATACTCAAGGTAATAAATATACCTTTGACCAACATCAATTTTTATTTTGTATCTAGTTGATTCTAGGCCACATATTAAAAAGGGGCAAAATGTAGACACCAAAAATATACACACTATGACTTCGAGTGTCAAAGTACCCCTTTGACTGCATTGTGACCTTCTTGGGACCAACCTAAACTTTTATCCCCTAAATAATATTACCCATATTTAGTTTGGCTAAACTAACTTTACCTAACCTTTTACCCCTTTTTACCATTTTACCCTTGATCATCGATGGTTAAGATGACCGCCAATGGTCACCCTAACTGTCAATGATTAGGTTTTACCTCTTCAACCAAAATCATGAAAACTATCCACTTTGTATTTATAAATATAAGTTGCCTAAATCCTTTTATAAGCCATTGTATGGATGATTTATAATTAGATAGCCCAACTGAACCTTCACTTACACTTTTTGTTTGTTTCTATAAAAAGAAAGGATCTAGGAGGTGAAATCCATTTGTAATTATTATCAAGAGCTTATGCATCTAGGAGTTTATTTCTTACAAGTCAATCACCATCAAAAATCCAAATATCATATCATAGAGTTAATTTTCCACCACCTCTCCATCAAGTTTTCAAGTATCATTATTCTATTTAAATTAAGCTAGATTTCACTAATAGATCAACTACCTCAATCATCCACCCAATTGACTTCTAGTAAGATAAGTATTTGTTTCTCAATATTTATTTACTCTATTTAAATTTCACAATCAACCTAGGTCTTACCCATATCTCAGAATCCATCTTTTGGATCTCATTAACCAACCCTTTTACTAACCTAGATATAGACATAGTAATCATTGATGGTTGACTCAACCGTTGATGGTCTATCAAAACATAAATGATCACCTTGACCACTAATGTTCACCTTAACCACTGATGATTAGCTCAAACACTAATGGTCTATCTAACCATCGATGATCACCTTGACCACTGATGGTCACCTTAACCACTGATGGTCATTATGGTGGTAAAAACTAGTAGGCTAATTTCACCCACCTACCCCTAATCAAACCTAATTTTCTAATTTTATATTTGTTCACAGACCCCTTTTTGATTTTCTAAATCATACCCCAACTCCCTAACACTATTATAAATTAGGTTAATCACTATTTTAATCATTTCTATCACATTTCTTGGTAAGAGTTCTCATATTCAATTTCAATACCTTTTGATTATTGATTTAAGTGCCTTATATTCTATTTATAAGCTTACTTTTTTAAAACATGTGGATTAACAAACCCTAAGGAAGTTCTCACTTTCAGGATCTAGCTATCACTAGGTAATCCACTCAACTATTTGTCTAATAAACAAGTTTGATTTAGTGCATTATTATCTACAAGTCATCCTCATAAGCTAAAGATGATTTATTCTTAGTCTTGTGATTCAACACATGCACTATCAATCAAATTTTTCAACCATACCTGTACTTAGTTTCTTCTTTTTTAGTTTCTAATAATAAGCAAAAAATTCATTGAAATAGTATTTACTATATTAGTCTCAGGGATTGTTTTGGTTTTAGCATGTGGATCAAAGAGGGCATCATGTTGTTAAATTAAAATATCATCTTCTTCCAAAATATTCTAGATCATAATTTTAAGATCATTGTAGCTTTTAGTGTCATGTCTAGGTATCTTGTGATAAGCACACAATTTATTCTTCCTGTACCATGCAAGTTTTTAGATATAGGGATTAACTAGTTTAATAAGAGGTAAAATAAAAATGGTGTTTTTAAGAAGTTGGTTGAGGATGGTGGCATAAGATCTTCGTAAAGGATCTTGGTATAGTTTTTTTATATTTTAGGGTATGAATTTTTGGGTCATTCTTACCTCTGTACGTTCTTTCTTTATGTTGTTGGTATGAGTGGTTTTAATCAGTAGAAAGGGTGTTTTAAATTGGTTTTGAGCATAATAAAAATTTTCAAGGTTAATATGATTTTTTAGTGTTGGCAGTATAGGCAGAGGATTTTGAACTATCTTAGATTGTATAATTGATATCTTAAGTTTCAAGGAAGGATGGGGCCCTAATATAGATGGTTTAATTTATCCTTGGGGAATGGTAATTTTTATTGTTTGAATGTGGATAGAGGTTGTGGGAGTATTTTTATGAACATACTCATTTTTGGGGAGCTTGAGTCTTATAGGTGGATGTTGTAAAGATTTACCCATTGGCATACCTAGGCATTTATCTCACCTAGTTGGAATAACGTTTTTATCCTCCACTTTTCATGGATGACTTTGTGTGTTTGAATGAGCCTTCTTCTAGAGGATCCTATGTAATGAGATCAAGAAGACTTGAGTAGATGGTGGAAATGGTTTTATTTGGTTCACATGGTTTAAAATTATTTCCTATAAGGATATCTGATATTCTTTTTTTAAAAGATGATTCAAGTTATTATCAACTTCCTTAGGTAAAATTTTATAATGGATGGTATTTATTACATGGGTGTCCTAATCTAAGGTAACTCCCATATTTGTTTGTATATCATTATATGAGGATGGATGTTTTATGAATCACTACCTAAAGATTTTGATGGATTAATTTGGATGAGCATTTACATTATCCAAGTGTAATTCCCATTGATTAGTGAGGTTATTTATAAGGCTTTTAAAATAGAAACACCTATTAATTTTATGATCGACCACATGATGGTAAGTGAAAAAATAAATTTATTTATACCAACCTATTTTTGGTTATGAATCATCAGTATGTCTAATAAGAGGGATCTCAATAACTATAACCTTTAATAGTTTTTCTAGAATAGCCGTATAAGACTCCCCTAAAGGCATGTATTACTTGGGTGGAAATCACATTAATTTTGTTTGTGTTTGTGTTTGGGAAGAGCTTGGTTAGTTTATTATGGATGGGGAATATGACTTTAGGATAACAACATTAACTACCCCTTTTGGATTTAGATTGTTGTTTCCTTTAGAAGGGTCAAGTTTAATTTTTTTATCTCATAACTTAACTTTTCCCTCTTCTAAAGATCATATTTATAGCTTACAAGCCACGGTAAAGGATTAGTTAAAGGATTTTAATGATTAAAATTATAATGTGGATGAGATATGTTTGACACATAATCTCAAACATAATTCAATCTATTCAGGTTGAGGCAAAGAGAATATTAGTTTATTTATAAGTCCTTTCCACCTAGAAATAAAGTCTATAATAGACTCATCTTCAAATTTCTTAATGGTATAAAGGTTAGTAATGGTTAATTTTATAGCGATATTAATTGAGAAGTGTTATAATAAAGTCCAAGTTAATTTCCCAAAGGAGAATAGTGAGTGTTGAGGGATGAAATTAATCCAATCTAGATTTATCCCTATGAGTGACATAAGGAAAGACCTTAAAGGGAGGGCACCATTATGGGATATAATGTAACATGTGTGCCTAAATACCCTAATATATTATTGGGGATCTTATTTATTTTGAAAATTTTTAAACTTAGGAAGTTCCCACTAAGCAAGATATGATCATATTAGGATGGCAAGGCTAATAGGTGCATTATAAATTTTTTCATATATAAACATGTTCTTCTACCTAGAGGTAGAGGCTTCTAAGTTTTCCATCCTAACCATGAGGATAGGCATGAGATCTGGTTAGGCATTATATTAATGTATACCTCCTAGAATATTTTTTTGTAAATGTTGATATGGAGGAAGTGATGTCTAGAGTGGTTGTGAAAAGGGAAAGCCAATGGACATGGTGATAGTCAGTTGATATGTATCTACATACTAAGGAAATATTAGGGATGAGATTTGTTATTGGGATGGGTTAGGATAAGTACTCATAATGGGTTATTATGTAATTTAGTATTAGGTAGTTAAATAGATTTATTTTTAGAGATTTTGACTTATAGGGATTTATTGTGTGGATGGTAAAGTTGGGCAGTATGTTGGGGACTATAGGTTATTTATGTTTGGATAGGAGGGAGGGTCATCAAGATGGAAAACACTAAATTATGAAGTGTGGAAGAGAGTGGTTGGTTGGTTTTAAGATTTGGTGTAGTAATTTTTTACATTGGAATAATGGTTTTAGTGGGGATACTAGATACTAAGAGGGGTTGGGTATCTCAAGGTTTCATTATGCTAATATTTGAACTTGAAGGTAGTGGTGGGTTAGCAAATGAGGACACCATGGTTATAGTTTACCCTTAAATTTTTTTGATGGTATATAATAAAAAGATTGAGAGATTTATCTATGAGGGGAAATATGGATCCATATGGATGATGTAGTAAGGTAATAGTTAAGGGTGATCAGATTATTATCTAGTATATTTTCAAAATTAAGATCACCCTGATGGTAAAACTGAGGGAGACTATCCCCGATGGAATATGGAAAGGTAGGGGATTGATGATTATTCCATGGAGGAGGAAGAGAGTGGTTATTCTATTTGTTTCAATGATTATTATCATATTATAACCATGTAGTATAAAAATAGTGAAAATAAACAATAGGCATAAAAAACACAAATCCTTTTTATTATCTCATTTTAGTGATGAAAAACACACACCTTATTTGAATGTAAGTAAATATTTTTTTAATTTTTTAAGAAATAAAATTTAGATTGTGATGAGGCAATGGGTTAATAAAGGTCCTAAGAAATTTCAAATTAAGTTTAGTTTTGAGTTTGTTTAAAGCTAGGAAGCATGATATACATAAAGGTATAATGAGTCCTGATAGGCAACAATAAGGTTATTGGGAACTATCATATATACTATCAATTATTTGTTTATACTCGACTAAGAACAACGATTTGGATTTCCCCTTGGTGATGAAATCCAAGTGGGTCTACCTACATGGGATTTATTTTTATTTAAATTTTTATTATTATCTTGATTTAGTAGTGTGTGGAAAAGAGTGAGACTAGATGATAAATTAATCCACTTACTTATATTATATGTGTTTCTAAAATAGGCAAATTGAAAAATATAATTTATTTCAAAAAGGAAATATTTTTTTTTTAATTTCTTGATTTTTAATGCTTTTAATGAAAAATAAATAATTATTTTTACCAAATGAAATAAAACAATCAAAACAAAAATAAAGAATCAAGAATAGTGAGGCCCAAAAACTAGTCCCAACAGGCATGCCAAAATGTTTAAAGTATTTTTCATTTGTTCTTATATAAAATAAACTATCAAAAATGTAAATTAATATATAAGGTTTTTAGTATTACCTATGACTGGAAAGATTGTGCACCATTTATCTAGTGATGTGAAAACTCCTTTTTGTATTGGAAGGACTACATATATATAATAGAAAACTCAAAAAAGATTGATTAATAAGATATGTGAGTGGGTTGCTTAATACTATACTAGTCCTAAAAAGTGGTACACTTCCTAATAAGGATACCAACCCACTTTATAAGCACTCAAGTGGATAAATATAGTAGATTAAATCACAATACAAAATTTAACAATAAAAATAATAAAATAAAATTATTTTGATTAATCTACATTCAATGCATGGACATTAGCAAAGTGAACATTCTGATAATCTTCAATTACAAATTTTTCGTCTTGTATTACTTCTAGATTATTAGAAATGGACTCTAAGTTGGGGGTGAAAATGATTTCAAAAATTCATATTTTGAAGGAAATGTCACTTTGGTCAACAAAAAGAGGATCTTTTACTATGGGCAAATCTCAAATAGTAACCATGTCATGAATAACTCTAGGTAGAGTCATCTATAAATGAAACTCATGTCTTAAGAAATAACTAATAAGAATTAATTTAAAATGTTAACTGATAAGGATTTAGGTTGAAAATATAAAAAAATAGCATATATCCATGTCGATTATGGGAATTGACATTGATTCTAACATTATCGACAAAGTTATGATGGTAGGGATCTAAATATGGTTTTTTATTGAGTTTGAGTTGTCTCAATATGGTTCAAGATATTATAACACTACTCAAGGAGGTAAAATAAACTATATAACAAATATTTAAATAGAAATAATTGCATAAAATAAGTAATGCACTTAATTTTATAATGTTTTTAATATATATAGAAAACAAAGTTGGTGAGAGGATTCTTGATCTTTCGATGAATGTTGATGGGTTGACGTAAGAGTATGGATTCTAATAGATGATTAATTAGATAATAGAGATTCTAAAAAAAATTATTTACCATTACAGTGAAATTTATGGGAGAATAATTTTGGTCCTTTACTCAAGTGGGACACATGGTTAATTGGATGACAATTCAAAATAATCAACATTGATCACAATGATCAATAATGATTCGAGCGTAAATTTACCAAATATATTGAATGGTTTCAAATGTGAAGGTAAACTAAACCTTGAATTATTTAAACAAATTTGGGATAATGAGGTAGTTGTTAGAGGTTAAAAAAACATACCTTTATTATGATTTGGGTTGATTTAAATATATTTTATGGTAGGTAATTAGTTAAATTAAATTACTTAAGTGAAAAATTAATGTATAAAACTAATTATTCAAGGTAAGGATAAAATGGTAATTAGGTAATTATATGGGGTCAAATAGGGATGGAAAAGAAAGGGGACCTCAGAACTAGACTAGCACAAATATTATTGTGAAACATCCTAGTGCCTATACATGTCATTCTTAATTTTGTGTACATTTGACTAAGTCATGTCCCTTATTTGTGGTCTCCTAGGACTATTGTATGTTGACCTTATTTTAAGTGATCTTGTGTGTGTGTGTGTGTGTGTGTGTGTGTGTGTGTGTGTGTGTGTGTGTGTGTGTGTGTGTGTGTGTGTGTGTGTTGTTTGTTTGTTTGTTTATTGAGCTTGTCTTATTACTATTTAGATTTTTTCATGACATTTATAATGAATATTAGGCCTTCATATGATCACATCATTCTATGTGCTTCAATGATACATTTATCTAGGCATATTCTTCTATATGCTACATGGTTTCATTCATAGATGTTTTTAGTTGTCTTCTCTTTTTGAGGTAATGTAACTAACATTTCCAATATTCTCTCACATTAAAGGGGGGCATATCAATGGGAAATTTTCATAGAGGCATGTTCTCCACATTTGGTATGGTTTTTAGATTTAATGGGGGCATACTTTGTAAGCATGTTCTCCAAATTTATTTAATATTTAATAGACCCACATTCACTAGGGGCATATTTTGGAAACATCTCCTCCACATTGGTACTTATTTGAGCTTTTAGATTTCTCCAAATATAGTGGGGTCATGTTATGCTAGAATGCTACATTTATATAAAGTAAAATTTATCTAACCTATTAATCAATCCTAGTTCAAAAAATATAAATCCTAATTACACTTTCAATCATTGATACATTAGATATTCAGGGTCATGACCAAGATGGATATGCAAACCTAACCAAGGGATATCTTACCACAATAACATCACTAGAGAGGGTTCCAAAGTATCTATTCAAGAAACACCATGCAATAACCCTATATAGGTCTTATGTTTTCATATTCACTAAGTGCAAAGAAAATTAAAATCTAATTTAGTGCTCACCAATTCTTGTGGAACAAAATGGGGGTAATAAACAAAAAAAGTAAAAATGAATATAAGACCTGTACTCAATTCAATGTATAGGAAATCATAATGCATGGATGAGAAGTACAAATTCAAACCTATCTACTCTTATAAACGAGGAATAAATTTATTAAAACTTACCTTTGAAGATGAACCCATTGAGCCTCAATCTCTCCCTTGGCTAGGGTGATTCATAAGAGGTTGTTGTGGTATGTAAGGATAACAAGTATAAGTAAGATGTAGGATACACAACTTCTCTATGAATACAAAATATTTTATCAAAATACAAGATCCATATCTTGAAATAAAGTATTGAAACCTTAAGCTATGCTTCTCAAGTATAATGGTGGATAAGGATTTGTGAAATATAATATTCTTCTTCTCTTATATTCAAATGATGTAAATGGATTTATATATAGTTAAATTTAACCCTAAACATTTCTTAAAGTTTAGCTGATAGGGTTGGCTTAGTTTGACTCTGTATCATTATTTGATAAAATCAAGTTATGTCTTAATCTAGGTCAGCCAAGGCAGACCTATACCTATAACATGCTTTTATCAAATTAAATATAGAGTTAGACTAGGTCAATAATGTATTTTAAACTATCAAAAGGGGGTTTAAGCTTAGGAAGGGACTATGTAAGGTGGTGAATTATTGGAGGACTATATAAGAGAGGTGTCAAATCTTAGGTAGCTAAATAGGATATGGTTTTGTAGATATAAAGTTGTAGTATAAGGGATAAAAATCATGTGAAGCACCAATGGTCTACCCACACTTTCCTATTATACCCTTTAAGACATGTAGTTAGAGAGATTAAGACTCACTGGGTTCCTACAAGAGATAAAACATCAATAATTGATAAATTTAAAAAATATTATGTGTATACATATGACCCACTTGAAGCTCATCATTTATCATGTAGGTGCAATAGGAGATGGTGTTTCAGGAAAAGAACATAGAAACACACACCATTGAAGCTAAATAAATTACAATAGGAAGCAAATAAGATAAATTAAAGGACACAATTAAAAACTCATACCTTTACATAACTTAGTATTGTAGATAAGAAATAAATGGGAAAAAAATGGAAGGTGTATAATGTAGGGTACATTAGGTGAACCTATTTAAATTAGAGAAAAAGAGTGAAATTTATTTTACAAAAAATACATGGAATATGTGAAAATATTATCTACAATGTTAGTATTTTAGAACATCTTTAGGTTCAAAAAAAGAGTTAGTATATATATATATATATATATATATATATATATATTTAAAAAATAGAATCTAGTGGTAAATAATTGATAGGTAACTAATTTTTAGTAGTAAATATTAATAGGATACAAAAATAATTCATTTGTTATTTTTGACTATTTTGAGAAAATAGTGCTCTAAGAGACCCATTTTGAGCCTAAAGAATGACCATCGTGAGGAGACGACAAATACAACATGGAGGAAACATAACATTTGAACCTATTAGAAAATAGGTAATAAATCATGAATTTAAAAGTTTTTGAGTAATTTTATTTGAAATTGAGATAAACATAGAATATTGACTAGTAGGAAAAATATAGACACCAAAACTGACCCTAGGAAATTTTTAGGTAGAGTAGGGGTAGAATGGGGTACTAGGTAGGAAATATTAGACCAATAAATGCCTAAGGTATTTATGGTAAATGGTCAAAACATCATTACAAATAAATGAAAAAGTTGACCTAGTCAACTCAGTTTGTAAAGCAAGAGGGAAACAAGGGGTCGACTATATAATAGTGGGTCAACATACTATAAATAAAGTTGTCTCACTACATAGAAATAGGCCAACATAGTACCCTCTAGCTGATGTAGTTGGTAATATATGGCTAATATAATTTTTTAAAGGGGGCTAACTATGTACCAGAGGGCCAATGTAATATGTTAAAGACGGGAAAGGTCCAATTTAGTATCAAATAGGCCAATACAATTTGAAAGAAAAGGGTCTGACTACATGTCAATGGTCTAATGTAGTATAATATTACTATAATAGGGCTAATTTAGTATCAAATGGGTTCATTATGTATAAAAATAATAAAAAATAATAAACTCAATCAAATAAGTTGAGGAAATAGTTAACTTGTAAATTTTTGACAATGAATTTTAATTATTAAGACATCAAGATATGATATATCCTCTATTATTTGATATTTTATAGATATGTTAGATATTTTGGTGTCTGGTGGATGTATTATGGCTACTAGATATATTGGAATGATTAGTTAATGAGGATAGAGCTTGACTAGTCACCTTGGGCCTCAATGACATTATAGATATCAGATAGATCCCTCTAAGTATTAATCTAATTATTATGTTCCTAGTATAATGGGAATGGTTGACCAACACTTTTATATTAGAGGTGGATGGGGACACCATTAAGTTGGTGATTAATCTACAAGATTTATATACATTACTTAGACTTTAGATATGTAGGATAATGGTGATTACTGATACACTAGAGTTAGAGGATGAGATATGAACCTTAGCTTAGTGGGTTACATGCTCAGATAAGATCTACCCTAGATTGAGAGTGAGATTATTTTATGTATATATGATGGCCATTATAAACATTCAGAAGGAAGTGATAGGACTTATGACAATATGTGTTGTGAAAACATGAGTGTTATGTCACAAGTTAGACAACAAGGTACCACTATATGAAATAGCCTTGTTCTAATCTATATTAGATCAAGGATCTCTCTATGACTTTGGTTTTATCATTTGTGTTTATATCAATAATGATATGTATGGGATGTTATCCAAATGTTATACTATAATATAACCAATGATATTATTGAGTGCATAGATATGTTAGAGGTTCCCTATGTATCATCTACTTGGGTTGCCTCATGTGATCAATGACAGGTTGCCTTAGGTCATTTGATGGAAGCAATACCATGTAACATGGGTCATTACCCATGTACAAACTTTATAGACTATTACATAAAGGCAAATAGTGTGGTAGCCCTATACTCACATACCTTCCATATGGCCTAATTGGTCTAGCATTGTGATAGGGTTATCACATATGTGATCATGGGCCATTAGACTTCATGGGTGGAGACTCATCTAGTGGATTACATACTTAGATAACTAGGACTTACACATTTGATAGTTCCTCTAGAAGTGACTAATTATTAGGAATGACATGCTAGAGAACTAAGAGGGAGAGGAGGTAGAGGGGTACTTGTGGAGATAACAATGATAAGGCCTTAGTGTGTTAGACCATGGGCCAATTAAGCATGATAGTAAGAGGCAATGGGGATATGAGGATGGAATTTTATGCATGTGGATGTAATTTCACATTAGGCACTATAGTAGAGGTAGTTGAAACCACCATGAGCTCATTAGAGATAGATGCATGAATAACATAAGGAGGTACATGTGTTAACTATCATATAGGGTGATCCAATAGTAGCTCTTGGACATATTTATTCCATAGAGAGACCACTAAGGAGAGGACCATGGCATGATTAGGTGGTAAATCCTACATTTTAATTCATGTAGACATAGTCAATGAAATAAATGCTTGGTGGATGAGAATACATGGAGACCATGATCGATGACACCAACAATGGTAAAAATCATTTAAAATTTGTTTTAAGTTTTGAATATTAGTTGCATCATTAATTATGATAGATAGATGATTATACACACACACATGATCTGATTTATATATAGTTTTTTGGTTTTATAGATCTTATGATAGGGTATTTTAGATGGGGAGCCTTATTTATGGATACACACCATGACATTTTATATGAGGTGATGGTACCATATGACCTTACCATGCTAGATGATCCTAAAGTTTTTTTCTTCCTTAGCATAGGCAAGCAAATTTAAACTAGTGGGAGAGGCCACAAGGTAACTACATGCATGTTGTGATGGGTCATAGACATTAGTATGGGTTAGAGATAGAGAGATGTAGTCCTGTTAGGCCCTAGCATAGGAGAGAGATATGCACATGGAAATTAACATCTATCTGGGAGAAGTGTAGGCCCATGTGGCAAATTTATAGGAATAGGTTACTGGTTTGAGATCTTAGACTACCTCTTTACATTACACTATTTATAAGTGTCATTTTCATGCATCTATGGGTATTATGGCTAGGCCACAAGAGAGACATGATGGATCATATCCTTAGAGGTGCATCTATTATATTTTTACTTTGTATTATATAAAATAAATTTTATATATATACGTTGATAATTTCATCAATCTCATGAGTTGTACTAAGATTTGGATGTGGATGCATGGATATATTTCCTTTCTAGGACATGTATTTAACTTTTGTTTTATATTTTATGGGAAATATGTGATGTATGTTTTATTTTGTATCATTATGTTAGAAACATGTATGGTTGAAAAGGAAAAGGGAATAAATGATTTGGAAAAGTATAACTAATCAAGATAAATGTAATACACAATAAATAATGATGTGAAATATGTAAAATAAAATATTAATAAATATAATAAACCAAAGATGGTAAAAAAGATGAAAACCATTTTCAAACCATGTCAAGATTTGCATCAAATTAGAATAAATAAAAAATCACACTATATCACATTGGGAGGTATGAAAATATCATAATAAAATTGAAGGCACATGAAAAAATAATGGTATAAAAACAAAAAAATTAAGTCAATCAATCATATTAGATCAAGATGGGAAGCATAAAAATAAAGACAAAATGTAAAAAATAAATTAAATTAATCAAACTAATTCAAGATACAAAGTATGAAAAATTTAATAAAATCATTGTAAGCATACAAAAAATTGGAAACTAAGAAGATAAAAGTGAAATATGTATGAAATAAGAATAACACATATTAAAACAAGATGATAAGTATGTAAATTATGTCTAACTAATAATAAAACACTACTTATCTCAAATTTGATGCATGTAATTTCATTATGAATTGGTTATAGTAAGAACTATGATCCAAAACTTAGAAGTTTTGGTTGAAAAATATTTTAGGAACACAAAAATAACATAGTAATAATGAATTATCTGAGAAGAGATGTTTTATTACTCAAGATTGCAATACAACTATATGCTTATCTTTGGGAAGAGATGTATGATTTCCATTTTGGGTTACATCTTAATTTATACAAATTTTGAAATTAGGGGGAGGATTTAGAAGGTCACCATTTTTTAGGGATATTAATTGGTTCAAATTACATGATTTAAAACAATACAAAATTCAAGGAATTACTATTTTTAGACTACACTACTAAAATTTAAATTTAAGACACTTCTATTGGGTTTTTGGTGGTCAAAATCCATTGAAAAAATCTCAATGCCATATCACAAAACTCTCCTCATTCTTATCTTTCCAATGGTTCAAACGGTGAGTCAATTTTAGCTATGGTGCAAAAGTTATGGCTCCCAAAAGTTTAGTTGTCAATTGGGGTGGAACCGTCACCTGAATTGTTGCCCAAATCATTCCTCCCTCCTTGAGAAGAAATGGTCCCCATTGCATCAATGTTCCTCATCAGGTGTCATAGTTGTGTCTTGATTTGATTCTCTATAAGCCACTCACCTTGGTGTCTAAGCTAGCCCCTTTTGAACACCTAATAAACTGGAATAGAGTGTCCTCTTGTTGTCTTCATCTAGGTGTCCACAATCTGATCCTCCTTCATTGGAGCCAAACTCTGTGGATCAAACTCATCAATGTCTAGTTTTTATTCTATGATTGAAGTGTCCAAAAAAGGTAGATGATATGGTTTAAGGAGCTCCACATTGAATATTAGATGTAGACCAAGGTAGGCTGGTAGGTTCAACTCAAAAACATTTTCTCCAACTTTTCTAGTGATGATGTAGGGACCATATTGCAGAGGCTAAATTTTTTTGTGTGGGCCTACAATTCATTCCTTATAAATCCACAACCAAAACTTGTAAACAAAAATAAAATGTTGTGTAATATTATGTTTTACATGGCATTCCTTATACTTCTGATTCATCTTCTCCAAGATGTCATGAACTTGCAACTAGATGTGTTGCATTTTTTTAATGAACTTTGTTACTTTTTCTGCCTCAAATCTTCCATGAGGTGTGTATTCTATGGTATAGAATGGAATGGATATATCAATTGGTGAAATTTTTTAGAACCTAAAGCATAATTAGAATGGACTATTCTTGGTTAAGTTGTGCAGGGCCTAATTATATCCATATTGTATGAAAAGTATCCCCTCATCCCATGTGCATGTTTGTTTGGAATGATACATCTAAATCATGTGAACAATCAAGCAGTTCACAACCTTTGTCTGAACATCAGTCTATGGATGGATGGATATGGAATTCATCATCTTGGAATCCATAATCTTCCATAGATTGGACTAGAAGATGCTTAGGAATCTGTTGTCTTGATCTAGGTAATGGACTTGGGGAGACCAAAATGGATCCATACATGACTAAAATATAGTTGAGTAGTTTATTTAGTAGATATATTTTTTAACAAATAATCATGATAGCCATTTTTTAAAAATGATCAACTATAACAAAAAGACAATCCTTACCATGTTTTAAAATGGGCAAACTTGAGAGAAAATCTATTGAGACAGATTCCCAATGCCTGGTTGGTTTTGGCAATGGCGTGTACAATCCTTGCTTCTTATTTGTTGTCTTGGTTATCACACATGGGGTGAAATATTAGAGATAACTTTACACATCCTTTCACATATGGGGCTAGTAGAAGTGTTTTTGAATAACTACCAATATCTTTTCTACACCAAAGTGTGCAACTATCCTATTGAAATGTGCTTCCCATATCATCTTCTATTACTCTACAGCTAGAACACAAATGTGCCCCATATGATAGAGGACATTATCTTGTAAATATAAATTAGAAACATTTTTACCTTTTTTAAGAACTTTACATGTATCAGCAATGGTAGTATCTACTTCATATAGAACAACCTAAGTGGTAGTCTCATGTTCGCATAGGTCAAGAACTATTGTGAGTGCAGTAATTTGCGGGTGGCTCAGACAATCTATATCTATATTTGAGCTCCCCTTTTTGTGTTTGATTATCAGATAGAATTACTAAATATATTTGTCCCACTTTTATTTCCTCTCATTTCATATTTTTCTCTATGTTTGGATGAATTCCAATGGTCTACAGTCAGTATGGATGACTATCTCTTTCCCCAAGATGTAGTGTTTCCATTATTTGCAAGCTTGCATAATGGCATAGATATACTTATCATATGTTAGATATTTCCTAACTATATTAGTGAAATTTTCACTATGATATGCAATAAGATGGCCATGTTGCATGATGCCAACTCCCATGACATATTTAGATGCTTCTATCATCAACTCAAAAGGTTGATGCAAATTTGGAAATGCAAGAATAGGGAATGAGCAAAGTATATAATTCAAATTCTCAAATGCCCTTTATTGTATTTCACCCCACTAAAATGTATCTTTATCTCCTCCTTTAGTCACTTGAGTTAGTGACCAAATAACATTTGAAAATCTAAGAACAAACCTATGATAGAAATTTGTAAGACCCAAGAACTTGCAAAGTCCTGTGATGGTCCTTGGTGTAGGCCATTCTTGAATAACCTAAATATTTATTAGATCAACATAGAACCATTACTCATTCACAATGTACCAAAGGTACTAAATTATTGTCATCACAAATGTGTATTTGTCAAGAGTTGCATACAACTTATGCTCCCAAAGAGTTTGAAGCACCTTACAAACATGTTGCAGATGTTCCTCCCATGTTCTATTATAGATGAGTATGCCATCTAGGTAGACAACCATGAATGAGTTGGTGAAGGTTCATATGATGTCATCCATCATCCTCATGAAGGTTTCATGTGCATTAGTTAAGCCAAAAGGCATAAACAACCATTTGAGGATCCCCTCCTTGGATTTGAATGCAGTCTTATAGACATTGATGGGATCGATGGGAATTTGGTGATAGCCATATTTGAGATCAATTTTGGTGAATAACTTCACACCATGGAGTGTTCTAGTAGGTTATCAATCCTAGGGAGAGGGTAGTGATTCCTCACAGTGATTTTATTCAGGGCTTGATAGTCAATGCAAAGCCTCCATGTTCCATATTTATTTCATGCCAAGATAATTGGGCTACCATAGGGTGAAGATCTCATTTTCATCCTAATGTGACCCTTTTGGATCAATTATTGAATGTATCTTTTTATCTCATCATTCTCCAAAATTGATTTCTGATACGCAGGACTGTTAGGCAAAGGTGATCCTAGGATCAAATTGATAGAATGTTTTACCTAGCAATGTAGTGGAACTCCTATAGATGACTTGAATAAGTCATCATATTATCTAGTTATTTATCCCATCTACTTCTATTATTGTTTTGATTGTGTAGTCAGGACTAAAACATTGAACTTCTTAGATTTCTATGGTTTGACCACCATGAAAATGAATTTCTTTGTCTTTTCCACCAATCTCTTACATTATTTGGCACTGATCAGGGAGATAGATGTGGGAGGTGGTACCTCTAGTACCCTATATCACCATGTTCTAAGAGTGAGGTTTATTCTTTAGGTTCATGATTCATAGATTCCATGTCGATCATACATGAATGACTAACCAAGGATTACATCACAAACATCTCTATTGACTACATCACACAAGACTTCATTTTGGAAAGGTTTTATTACATATGAAAGAATACATTGATGGGTGACATGGAGGTCTCTCCTTGGGCTCAACCATCCACTACTATATGGCTTTGGGTGAGGCTTCATGGATATATTTTAATGTTTCACAACTTTAGTAGAGATTAAATTCTTTTGACTCCCACTATCAAGAATAAAATGTAGAAGCATACCTTTTACCCATAATTTGGAGTGAAATAATCCTTTTTTGTCATATAGCCTTTCCTCATGGGGCTGTGATGAAGTGATGATGGTGTCAGGCTCAACATCTACAATTTCTTCTTTGCCATATTCAACTTTAGGTTGTATATGAGACATAGTAGTAGATGTCAAGTATTGTGATGTAGAAAGTAGTGACTTGATGGCTCAACATTCTTCTTTGGAATGAGTTCTAGTTTTATGGTAATCACACCATTTTCTAGCCTTCCCCTTCTAGGGTTTTTTAATCTTGAAACTCCTTTTAATTCAAATTTTGGCCTCCTATTTGACATTCTTTGTCACTTTTCCATTTTGAAGGCTAACTCTTTGTATTCTTTCTGCCATGCTTTCGCTCAATCTTCATTGCGAACTTGTATGCCTCACCAAGGGTTTCCAAATTAAAGAGTTCTATTTCCCCCCATATGTACCATTGTATTCCACCATGATATTTGAGAGTCTTAAGTTTCTCACTTTTTTGGATGCCCAATCTTGTGGACAAAGAATGAAAAATGTCTATGTAATCTTGAACAGATTGGTCCTTATCTTAGTGAAGTTGTTGCCACTATATATACAAATCATCATATGCTCTAATGGGATAGTATTCTTCTTTTATCACTTCCATGAAATCATCCTAGGTAGGTTCCATCTCAAGGCCAATTTCATCTATACTAAACCTCTTTTTGTACACTTCCCACCAATTTTTCATGGGCAATGATGCTTTCAAAAGAGCAAAAGTGATTTTTTCTCCATCAGTGAATTTATTTATAGAGAAGTAGGAATAAAATTGATCCAAATAATTTTCTACTACATCAACATTGATTTTGCATTAAAATTTAGGAATATAAAATTTCCCCTGAACCTTGAAGAGTGTTGGGGCACTAAATAGATGTTCCATGGATGAGGAACTAGAATTTCCCATCAAGAATTATTAGAGAATTTAGGTAAATTATTACAGCATCTATGCTTGTTACTTTTGAAGGGATTCATTCACAATTTCCTTTAAAGGATCCAATGTATTAGTGTTATCCAACATTTGAAGTCATTTGAAGTGAATAGGTGGATAGTTTGGAAGCTTGATTGTTTTCCACCCAAGTTTCTTGTAGCCTGACCTCATCCTCAGGATCATACACTCTCAAGACAAACCGCTTTGATAAAAATGATCCAAAACATAGAATTTTTGGTTTAAAATTATTTAAAGAAGATGAAAATAACATATTAATAATGAATTATCTAAGAAGAGATGTTTTATTACTCAAGATCATAATACAACTCTATGTTTATCTCTGGGAAGAGATGTCTGATTTCCATTTTGGGTTACATATTCATTTATATATATTTTGAAAGTAGGGGGAGAATGTTTAAGTTCACCAATATTGAGGTATATTAAGTGGTTTGAATTACATGATTTAAAATAATAAATAATTTAAGGAATTACTACTTTTATAAACTTAATATTTCTATACTGCACTACTAAAATTAAATTTGGGGAAATTCCATTGTATTTTTGGGGGTAAAAATATATTGATAATATATAAATACCATCTCACCATGTTTTCATTGTTATTATCTTTCCAAAGGTGAGTCAATTGGAGCTATGGTGCAAAATTTATGTCTCTCAAAAGTTCCATCATCGATTGGGGTGAAACAGTCACCCAAATTGTCACCTGAATTATTGCTTGGATCATTCCTCCCTCCTTGAGAATAAATGGTACCCATTGAATAAATGTTCCTCATTAGGTGTATCATTTGTTTCTTGATTTTTTTCTCTATGAGACACTCACCTTGGTGGCTAACCTGGCCCATTTTGACCACTTCATAAAGTAGAATAAAGGGTCCTCTTGTTGTCTTCATCTAGGTGTCCATAATCTAATCCTCCTCCACTAGAGCAAAACTCTATGGATCAAGATCATAAATGTATAGTTGTTATGATATGAATAAAGTTTCTAATAGAGGTGGATTACATGGTTTGAGGATCTCCATGTTGAATATTAGATACAGACCAAGGTAGGCTGGTAGGTTCAACTCAAAATTATTTTCTCCAACTTTTCTAGTGATGGTGTAGGGACCATATCGAAGAGGTCAAATTTTTATATGTGGGCCTACAATTCATTCCTTCTAAATCTGAAACCAAACCTTGTCACCCATATAAAAATGGGGTGTAATCCTATATTTATCATGGCATTGCTTATACTTTTGATTCATCTTGTCCAAGATGTCATGAACTTGTTGTTGGATGTATTGCATTTGTTCAATGAACTTTGTTACTTTTACTACCTTAGATATTCCATGAGGTGTGTATTATATGGTGGAGAATGGAATGGATATATCAATTGGTGTCATGGGTTGGAACCTAAAGCATATTTGGAATGGACTATGCTTGGTCGAACTATGCAAGGCCCAATTGTATCCATGTTGTATGAAAAGTAGCCCCTCATCCCATGTGCATGAATGTTAAGAGTGATACATAAGAATCATGTGAACAATCAAATAGTTCACCACCTATATCTGACCATCAATCTATGGATGGAAGGTTATGGACTTCATCATCTTGGTATCCATCATCTTCTATAGAGTGGACCAAAATATGCTCAGGAACTTGTCTCGATCTGAGACAATAGACTTGGGGAGACCAAAATGGAGCCATACATGACTAAAATATAGTTGAGAAATTTATTTAGTAGATATATTTTTTTTCAAGCCATCATTATAGCCATTTTTGAAAAATGATCAACTACAACAAAAATATAGTCCTTGCCATGTTTTGAAGTGGGAAAACCTAAGAGAAAATCCATTGAGATAGATTCCAAAGGCCTGGTTGGTTCTGGAAATGGCATGTACAATCCTTATTTCTTATTTTTTGCCTTGGCTATCATACATGGGGTGAAATATTAGAGTTACCTTTCCACATCCTTTCACATATGGGGCTAGTAGAAGTGTTTTTGAATAACCACCATTGTTTTTTCTACACTAAATTGTCAAACTATCCTACTAAAATGTGTTTCCCATATCATCTTTTGTTTCTCTATAGCTAGAACACAGATGTGCCCCATATGATAGAGGAAATTATATTGTAAATAGAAATAAAAAACATGTTTACCTTTTTTAAGCACCTGATATGTATCAGCAAAGTCAGGATCTGCTTCATACATAACACTTTAAGTAGTAGTCTCATGTCTGCATAATTCAAGAACTATTGTGAGTTTAGTAATTGGTGGGTAGCTCATACAATCTATAGCCATATTTGATCTCCCTTTTTGTGTTTGATTATCAGATAGAATTTCTAAAGATATGTGTCCCACTTTTAGTGATTCTCATTTCAGAGTTTGCTCCATGTCTAGATAAATTCCAATGGTTTGTGGTCAGTGTGGATGACTATCTCTTTCCCCAAGATCTAGTGTTTCCATTATTTGTAGTCTTGCACGATGACATAGAGATCCTTATCATATGTCAGATATTTCTTGACTGTATCAGTGAAAGTTTCACTATCATATGCAACATGATGACCATGTTACATGATGACAACTCCCATGGCATATTCAGATGCATCTATCATCAACTCAAAAGGTTGATGCAGAAATGGAAAGGCAAGAGTAAGGGTTAAGAAAAGTTTTTTATTCAAATTCTCAAATTCCCTTTATTATATTTCACCCCAATGAAATTTAGCTTTAGCTCCTCCTTTAGTCACTTGGGTTAATGACTAAGAACCATGTGAAAATCCAAGAACAAACTTGTCATAGAAATTTGTAAGACCCAAGAAGCTATGAAGTTCTATAAGGGTCCTTGATGTAAGCCATTCTTAAATAACCTAAATATTTTCTAGATCAACATGGACCACTTCCTTATTCACAACATACCCACGGTACTAAATTATTGTCATCCTGAATGTGCATTTGTTGAGATTTGCATAAAACTTGTGCTCCCAAAGAGTTTGAAGTACCTTACGAATAGATTTGAAATGTTTCTCCAAAATTGATTTGTGATACACAGGATTATTAATCAAAGGTGATCATAGGATCAAATTGATATAATGTTTTACCTAAAAATGTAGTGGAACTCCTGTGGGTAAATTGAATAAGTCATCATATTCTCCTATGATTTTTCCCATCTACTTCTATTTTTGTGTTGATTGTGTAGTCAGGATTGTAACATTGACCTTTTTGGATTTTTTTGGTTTGACCACCATAAGGATGAATTAATTTATCTTTTCCACCAATCTCTTATATTACTTGGCACTGATTAGGGAGATAGATGTGGGAGGTAGTACCTATGCTATCCTATAGTGACATGTTCCAAGAGTGAGTGTAATTCATTGGGTTCATGATTCATATATTCCATGTTGATGATACATGAATGGATAAATAATGAGTACATAACAAACATCTAGATTGACCACATCATACAAGACTTCATCTTGGAAAAGTTTTATTACATATGAAAGAAGACACTGATGGCTGACATGGAGGTCTCTCCCTAGGCTCAACCATCCAATACTGTATGGCTTTGGTTGAGGCTTTAAGGATAGATTTAGACTTTTCACAACTTTAATAGAGATTAAATTATTTTGACTCCCACTATCAAGAATTAAATGTAATGGCCTACCTTTTACCCAAAATTTAGAGTGAAATAATCTTTCCTTATCATCTAGCCTTTCCTCATGGGTCTGTGATGAAGCGATGATGGAGTCAGGATCAACATCTATAATTTATTCTTCATCCTCTTTGAATGTAGGTTGTGTATGAGATAGAGTAGTATACATTGATTATTGTTACTCAGAAAGTAGTGACTTGATGGCTTGACATTCTTGTTTGGGGTTTCTTATCTTGAAACTCATTTTACTTACAATCTTGGCCTCATGTTTGGCCTTCCATATTACTTTTCCATTTTGAAGGCTAAATCTTTGTATTCTTTCTGCCATGCTTCTACTCAATCTTCACTCTAAACTTGTATGCCTCAGTGAGGGTTTCTAAATTAAAGAGTTCTATTTTCCTCCATATGTACCATTGTAGTCCACCATGATATCTATGTCTTATATTTTTCACTTTATTTTATGCCCAATATTGTATACAAAGAATGAAAAATGTCTATATAATCTTAAAGAAATTGGTCCTTACCTTGGAGAAGTTATTATCACTAATGTACAGATCATCATATGCTCCAAAGGGATAGTATTCTTCTTTTATCACTTCCACAAAATGATCCTAGGTAGGTTCTACCTCAAGGCCAATGTCATCTATACTGAACCTCTTTTTATACAATTCCCACCAATTTTTTATGGGCAATGATGCTTTCAAAGTGAAAAAGTGATCTTTTCTCCATCACTAAATTTATTTATAGAGAAGTAGGAAGATAATTGATTCTACAAATTTTCTACTACATCAGCATTGATTTTTCCTTCAAATATAGGAATATTAAAATTATCTTAAACCTTGAAGGGTATTGGGGCATTGAAAGTATGTTCCATGGATGAGGAGCCAGGAAGTGTAGATGAGGAGCCAAAATTTTCCAACAAGAGTTGTTGGAGAATTTGGGAAAATTGTTGTAGCATCTATGCTTATTTCCATTGGAGGGATTCATTCACCATTTCCTTGAAAAGATTAGATGTCTTGGTGTCATCTGCCATTTGATGTCGCTTGGAATGAATTGGTGGATAGTTTAGAAGCTCTATTGTTTTCCACCCAAGCTTCTTGTAGCCTGACCTCATCCTTGGAATCATACACTCTCAAGACAAACCTCTCTGATACTAATGATCCAACACTCAAAATTTTTGGTTGATAAATATTTCAAGAATAGAAAATAACCTAGTAATAATGAATTCTCTAAGAAGAGATGTCTTATTACTCAAGATCGCAATACAACTATATGCTTATCTCTGGGAAGAGATGTCTGATTTCCATTTTGGGTTCCATCTTAATTTATAAATATTTTGAAAGTAGGGGGAGGATTTGGAAGGTCACCAATATCAAGGGAGATTAGGTGGTTTAAATTACATGATTTAAATTATTAAAGAATTCTAGGAATTACTATTTTTAGAAACTTACTATTTTTAGATTGCACTACTAAAAATTAAAATTTGGGACACTTTCATTGGGTTTTATGGGGGATAAATCTATTGAGAAAATCTCAATTCCATCTCACTAGATTATCCTCATTCTTATCTTTCCAATGGTTCAAATGATGCATCAATTGGAGCTGCGGTGCAAAAGTTATGGCTCCCATAAGTTCCATAATCAATTGGAGTAGAACCGTCACCTTAATTATCACTTGAATTAATGTCTGGATCATTCTTCCCTCCTTGAGAAGTAATGGTCCTAATTATGTAAATGTTACTCATTAGGTGTGGAAGTTGTGTCTTTATTTTATTCTCTATGAGCCACTCACTTTGGTGGCTAAGTTGGCCCCTTTTGACCACCTGATAAAGTGGAATAGAGAATCCTCTTATTGTCTTCATCTAGGTGTCCACAATTTGATCCTCCACCACTAGAGCAAAACTCTATGGATCAAGATCATCAATGTCTATTTGTTCTTCTATGATTGAAGTGTCCAATAGAGGTGGATGATATGGTTTGAGTATCTTCATGTTGAATATTGGATTTATACCAAGGTAGGCTAGTAGGTTTAACTCAAAAGCATTTTCTCCAACCTTTCTGGTGATGGTGTAAGGACCATATCATAAAGGCCAAATTTTTTTGTCTGGGCATATAAGTCATTCCTTCTAAAGCTGAAACCAAACTTTGTCACCCATAACAAAATGGTGTTCAATCCTATGTTTTGCATGGCATTGCTTATACTTTTGATTCATATTATCTAAGATGTCATGAAATTGCTACTAGATGTGTTGCATTTGTTCAATAAACTTTATTGCTTTTGCTACCTTAGATCTTCTATGAGGTATGTATTACATGGTGGATAATGGAATGTCTATATCAATTGGTGTTATGGGTTGGAACCTAAAGCATACTTGAAATGGACTATTCTTGGTCGAGCTATGTAGGGCCTGATTGTATCCATGTTGTATGAAAAGTAGCCATCATCCCATGTGCATGGATGTTTAGAGTGATACATCTAAATCATGTGAACTGTAAAGCAGTTCACCACCTTTGTCTGACCATCAGTCTATGGATGGAAGGTTGCGGACTTCATTAGCTTGGTATCCCTCATCTTCCATAGAGTGGACCAGAAGATGCTTAGAAACCTATTGTCTCAATCTGAGATAATGGACTTGGGGAGACCAAAATGGAGCCAAACATGACTAAAATATAGTTGAGTAGTTTATTCAATAGATATATATTTTTTTACAAGCAATCGTGATAGCCATTTTTGAAAAATGATCAACTACAAAAAAAATACAACCCTTATCATGTTTTGAAGTGGGCAAATCTGAGAGAAAATCTATTGAGATAGATTCCCAAGGCCTTGTTGGTTCTGGAAATGGTGTGTACAATCCTTGCTTCTTATTTGTTAGCTTGGATATCACACATGGGGTGTAATATTTTAGATACCTTTCCACATCCTTTTGCATTTGGAGATAGTAGAAGTGTTTTTGAAGAACTACCAATGTTTTTTATACACCAAAGTGTCCAACTATCCTACTAAAATGTGATTCCCATATCATCTTCTATTGCTCTACAGCTAGAACATAGATGTGCCCCAAATGATAGAGGACATTAACTTGAAAATAGAAATCAAAAACATGTTTACCTTTTTGAAGCACCTAATATGTATCGGCAAACATAGGATCTGCTTCATACAGAACACCCCAAGTAGTAGTCTCATGTTTGCACAGGTCGAGAACTATTGTGAATGTAGTAGCTAGTGGGTGGCTTAGACAATATGTAGCTATATTTGAGCCCCCTTTTTTATATTTTATTATCATATAGAACTATTGAAGATATGTGGCCCACTTTTGGTGCTTCTCATTTCAAAAAAATTTATGTGTCTGGATGAATTCCAATGGTCTATGTTCAGTGTGGATGACTATCTCTTTCCCCAAGGTGTAGTGTTTCCATTATTTGTAGGCTTACACAATGGTATAGAGCTCCTTATCATATGTCAGATATTTATTGACTATATCAGTGACAGTTTCATTGTGATATGTAACATGATGACCATGTTTCATGATGATAGCTCCCATGTCATATTTAGATGCATTTGTCATCAACTCAAAAGGTTGATGCAAATCTGACAAGGCAAGAATAAGGGTTGAGCAAAGTCTATTCAAATTCCCAAATGCCTTTTGTTATATTTCACCCCACTAAAATGTAGCTTTAGCTCCTCCTTTATTCACTTAGGTTAGTGACCAAGAAAAATGTGAAAATCCAAGAACAAAAATGTGATAGAAATTTTCAAGACCCAAGAAGCTGTGGAGTTCTATGAGGTTCCTTGTTGTAGGTCATTTTCAAATAACCTGATTATTTTTTTGGATCAATATGGACCCCTTCCTCATTTACAACATACCTGAGCTACTGAATTTTTATCATCTTGAAATTGGATTTTTTGAGATTTACACACAACTTGTGCTCCCAAATATTTTGAAGCACCTTAAAAACATGGTACAAATGTTCCTCCCATGTTATACTATATATGAGTATGTCATCCAAGTAGACAACCATGAATGAGTTAGTGAAGGGTCACAAGATGTCATCCATCATCCTCATGAATATTTTAGGTGTGCTAGTTAAGCCAAAAGTCATAACCAACCATTCAAAGAGTACCTCCTTGGATTTGAATGTAGTCTTCTAAACATCAGTGGGATAAATGGGAATTTGGTGATAGTCAAATTTGAGATCAATTTTGGTGAAGAACTTTGCACCATGGAGTTGGTCTAGTAGATCATAAATCTTAGGGAGAGGGTAGCGATTCTTCACAGTGATTTTATTCAAGGATCTATAGTCAATGCAAAGCCTCCATGTTTCATCTTTCTTTGGTGCTAGGAAAATTGGGCTACCATATGGTGAAGAGCTCAACTTGATGTGACCCTTTTGGATCAATTCTTTAATGTATCTTTTTATCTCATCATTCTCCAAAATTGATCTATGATACATAAGACTACTAGGCAAAGGTGATCTTATGATCAAATCGATAAAATGTTTTACCTAGAAATGTAATGGAACTTTTATGGGTGACTTGAATAAGTCATCATATTATCCTATTATTTGTCTCATCTGCTTCTATTATTGTGTTGATTATATAGTCAAGATTGCAACACTGACCTTCTTGGATTTCTATGGTTTGACCACCATGAGAATGAATAGCTTTGTCTTTTCCACCATTATCTTACATTACTTGGCACTTATCAAGGAGATGGAGGTGGTACCTCTAGTACCCTATACCACCATGTTCCAAGAGTGAGGGTGATTGTTTAGGTTCATGATTCATAGATGCCATGTTAATCATACATGAATGATTGACTAAGGAGTACATCACAAACATCTATATTGACTACATCACACAAGGCTTCATCTTGAAAAGGTTTTATTACATATGAAATAAGACACTAATGGGTGACACAAAGGTCTCTCTCAAGGCTCAACCATCCACTACTATATGGATTTTGGTGAGGCTTCATGGATAGATTTATACTTTTCATAACTTTAGTAGTGATTAAATTCTTTTGACTCCCACTACCAAGTATGAAATGTTGAGGCTTACCTTTTACCCATAATTTATAGTGAAATAATCTTTCCTTCTCATCTAGCCTTTCCTCATGGGTATGTGATAAAGTGATGATGGTGTTGGGCTTAGAATTTACAATTTATTATTCATCTTCTTTGACTATAGGTTATGTATGAGATAGAATAGTAGATGTCAAGTATTATGACTTAGAAAGTAGTGACTTGATGGCTTGACATTATTATTTAGAATGAGTTCTAGTTTTGTGGTAATCATACCATTTTTGTGCCTTCCCCTTCTGGAGTTTCTTATTTTGAAACTCTTTTTTCTTCTAATTTTGGCCTCGTGTTTGACCTTCCTTGTCACTTTTCCATTTTGAAGGCCGACTCTCTATATTCTTTCTACCATACTTCTGATCAATCTTCATTATGAACTTATATGCCTCACTAAGGGTTTCCAAATTTAAGATTTCTATTTCCCCCCATATGTACCATTGTAGTCCACCATGATATTTGAGATTCTTATGTTTCTCACTTTATTGGATGCCCAATATTTTAGACAAAGAATGAAAAATGTCTGTATAATATTGAATAGATTGGTCCTTACCTTGGAGAAGTTGTTGCCACTGTATGTACAAATCATCATATGCTCCAATGGGATGGTATTCTTATTTTACCACTTCCACAAAATCATCCCAGGTAGGTTCCACCTCAAGGCTAATGTCATCTATATTGAACCTCTTTTTGTACACTTCCCACCAATTTTTCATGGGTAATGATGCTTTCAAAAGACCAAAAGTGATGTTTTCTCCATTGGTGAATCTATTCACAAAGAAGTAGGAAGATAATTGATCCAACCAATTTTATACTACATCAACATTGATTTTGACTTCAAATGTAGGAATATCAAAATTCACATGAACCTTGATGGGTGCTGGCACACTAAAAGGATGTTCCATGGATGAGGAGCCAAGAAGTGTAGATGAGGAGCTATAATTTCCCATCAAGAACTATTTGAGAATTTGGGAAAATTATTGTAGCATCTATGCTTGTTGCCATCAAAGGGATTCATTCACCATTTCCTTGAAAGGATCAGATATCTCAGTGTTGTCTACCATTTAAAGTCATTTGGAGCAAATAGGTGGATAGTTTGGAAGCTTTGTTGGTTTCTACCCAAGCTTCTTATATCTTGAGCTCATCCTTGGGATCATACACTCTCAAGACAAACTGCTTTGATACCACTAATCCAAAAATCAAAATTTTTGGTTGAAAAATATTTCAAGAACACAAAAATAACATAGTAACAATGAATTCTCTAAGAAGAGATGTTTTATTACTCATGATCACAATACAACTATATGTTTATCTCTAGGAAGAGATGTATGATTTCCATTTTAGGTTACATCTTAATTTATAAACATTTTGAAAGTAAGGGGAAAATGTGAAAGGTCACCAATATTGAGGGAGATTAAGTGGTTTGAATTCCATGATTTAAAACAATATAGAATTTGAGGAATTACTATTTTTAGACTGCACTACTAAAATTGAAATTTGGGGCACTTCTATTGTGTTTTTTGGAGTAAAAATCCATTTATAAAATATCAATGCCATCTCACCATGTTATCCTCATTATTATCTTTCTAATGGCTCAAATGGTGGGTTAATTGTAGCTATGGTGCAAAAGTTATGGCTCCTAGAAGTTCCATCATCAATTCAGGTGGAACCATCACTTGAATTGTCACCTAAATTATTACCTAAATCATTTCTCCCTCCTTGATAAGCAATGGACACTATTGTGTCAATGTTCCTAATTAAGTGTGGTAGTTTTTTCTTAATTTGATTCTCTATGAGCCACTCACCTTGGTAACTAAACTAGCCCCCTTTGACCAACTCATAAAGTAGAATATAGTGTCATCTTATTGTCTTCATCTAGGTGTCCACAATCTGATCCTCCTCCATTAGAATAAAACTCTTTGGATAAATCTCATCAATGTCTATTTTTTCTATTATTATTGAAGTGTCTAATAGAGGTGGATGATATAGTTTGAGGAGCTCCATGTTGAATATTAGATATAAACCAAGGTAGGCTAGTAGGATCAAATCAAAAGCATTTTCTCCAAATTTTTTGGTGATGGTGTAGGGACCATATCATAAAGGCCAAATTTTTTTGTGTGGGCCTACATGTCATTCCTTTTGAATCTAAAACTAAACCTTATCATCCACATAAAAATGGTGTGCAATCCTATGTTTGTCATGGCATTGCTTATACTTTTGATTCATCTTCTCTAAGATGTCATGAACTTGTTGTTGGATGTGTTGCATTTGTTCAATGAGATTTTTTACTTTTTCTACGTCAAATATTCCATTAGGTGTGTATTCTATGGTGTCGAATGGAATGAATATATCAATTGGTACCATGGTTTGGAACCCAAAGCATAATTGAAATGGGCTATGCTTGGTTGAGCTGTATAAGGCCTGATTGTATCCATGTTGTATGAAAAGTAGCCCCTCAACCCATGTTCATGGATGTTTGGAGTGATACATACAAATCATGTGAATAATAAAGTGGTTCACCACCTCTGTCTAACTATCAATATGTGGGTGGAAGGTTGTGGACTTAATTAGCTTGGTATCCATCATCTTCCATAGAGTGGACCAAAAGATGCTCAGGAACCTATTGTCTTGATTTGAGAAAATAGACTTGGGGAGACCAAAATGGATCCATACATGACTATAATATACTTGAATAATTTCTTTAGCAGATATATTTTTATTAAAAGTAATCATGATCACCATTTTTGAAAAAGGATCAAATATAAAAAAAATAGTCCTTTCCATGTTTTGAAGTGGACAAACCTGAGAGAAAATCTATTGAAATAGATTTCCAAGGCCTAGTTGGTCCTGGAAATGGTGTGTACAATCCTTTATTGTTATTTGTTAGCTTGGTTATCACACATGGGGTGCATGATTTGAGATACCTTTCCACATCCTTTCATATATGGGGCTAGTAGAAGTGTTTGAAGAATTGCTAATGTTTTTTCTACATCAAAGTGTCCAACTATCCTACTGAAATATGCTTCCCATTTCATCTTCTATTGCTATATAGCTATAACATTGATGTACCCCATATGATAGAGGAAATTATCTTGCAAATAGAAATTAGAAACATGTTTAGCTTTTCGAAGCACCTTATATGTATAAGCAAAGGTAGGATATGCTTCATATAAAACACCTCAAGTGGTAATCTCATTTCCACACAGGATAAGAACTATTGTGAGTGAAGTAATTGGTGGGTGGCTCAGATAATCTATAGGCATATTTAAGATCCCTTTTTTGTATTTGATTATCAGATGGAATTGTTAAAGATATGTGGCCCACTTTTGGTGCCTCTCATTTCATAGTTTTATTTGTGTCTGGATGAATTCCAATGGTTTTTGGTTAGTGTGGATGACTATCTCTTTCACCAAGATGTAGTGTTTCTATTGTTTATAGGATTGCACAATGGCATAGAGCTCCTTATCATATGTTAGATATTTCCTAATTATATCAATGAAATTTTCACTATGATATGTAACATTATGGCCATGTTGCATGATGATAGCTCCCATGACATATTCAGATGCATCTGTCATCAACTCAAAAGGTTAATGCAAATCTTTCATGGTAAGAATAAGAGCTGATCAAAGTCTATTATTTAAATTATCCAATGCCCTTTGTTGTATTTCACCCTACTAAAATGTACCTTTAACTCCTCCTTTAGTCACTTGGGTTAGTGACCAAGCAACATGTAAATCTAAGAACAAAACTGTGATAGAAATTTGTAAGACCCAAGAAGCTATGAAGTTCTATGAGGGTCCATGGTGTAGGCCATTCTATAATAACCTAAATCTTTTTTAGATCAACATGGACCCCTTCCTCATTCATAATGTACCTAAGGTACTAAATTATTGTCATCTTGAATGTGCATTTGTCAAGATTTACATACAACTTGTTCTCTAGAAGAGTTTGAAGCACCTTATGAACATGTTACAGATGTTCCTCCCATGTTATACTGTAGATGAGTATGTCATCTAGGTAGAAAACCATGAATGAGTTGGTGAAGGGTCATAGTATGTCATCCATCATCCTCATGAAGGTTATAGGTGTGTTAGTTAAGACAAAAGGCATAACCAACCATTGAAAGAGCCCCTCCTTGGATTTGAATGTGATCTTCCAGACATCAATGGGATCAATGGGAATTTGGTGATAGCCAGATTTGAGATAAATTTTGGTGATGAACTTCACACCATGAAGTTGGTCCAATAGGTCATCAATCCTAGGGAGAGGGTAGTGATTATTCACAATGATTTTATTCAAGGCTCAATAGTCAATGCAAAGCCTTCATGTTTCATCTTTCTTTAGTGTTAGGATAATTGAGCTACCAAAAGGTGAAGAGCTCAGCCTGATGTGACCCTTTTGGATCAATTCTTGAATCTATCTTTTTATCTCATCATTCTCCAAAATTGATTTGTGATATATAATACTATTAGGCAAGGGTCATCCTTAGATCAAAATTTTATAATGTTTTACCTGACAATGTAGTAGAACTCCTATGGGTGACTTGAATAAGTCATCATATTCTCCTATGATTTGTCCTATCTACATTAGTTGTTGTGTTGATTTTGTAGTCAAGATTGTAACATCGACCTTCTTAGATTTATATGGTTTGACCACCATGAGAATGAATTACTTTATTTTTTCCACCAGTATCTTACATTTTTTGGCATTGATTAGGGAGATAGATGTGGGAAGTGGTACCTCTGGTACCCTATAGCACCATGTTCCAAGAGTGATGGTGATTCTTCAAGTTTATGATTCATAGATGCCATGTCGATCATACATGAATGACTAACCAATGAGTACATCATAAATATCTAGATTGACAACATCACAAAAGACTTCATCTTGGAAAGGTTTTATTACATATGAAAGAAGACACTGATAGGTGACACAGAGGTATTTCCCTAGGCTCAACCATCTAATATTGTATGGCTTTGGGTGAAGCTTCATGGATAGATTTAGACTTTTCACAAATTTATTAGAGATTAAATTCTTTTGACTCCCACTATCAAGAATGAAATGTAGAGGCTTACTTTTTACCCATAATTAAGAGTGAAAGTCTTTCATTATCATCTAGCCTTTCCTCATGGGTCTATGATGAAGTGACGATAGTGCCAGGCTTAGCATCTATGATTTCTTCTTCATCCTCTTTGACTGTAGGTTGTATATGAGATAGAGTAGTAGATGTTGAGTATTGTGACTCAAAAATTAGTGACATGATGGCTTAAGATTATTTTTTAAATTGAGTTCCAATTTTTTGGTAATCACACCATTTTATAGCCTTCCCCTTCTAGGGTTTCTTATCTTGAAACTCCTTTTGCTTCCAATTTTGGCCTTGTGTTTGACCTTCCTTATCACTTTTCCATTTTGAAGGCTGAATCTGTATTCTTTCTACCATGCTTCTACTGAATCTTCATTGTGAACTTGTATGCTTCACTGAGGGTTTCCAAATTGAAGAGCTCCATTTCCTCCCATATGTACCATTGTAGTTCATCATGATATTTGAGAGTCTTATGTTTCTCACTTTCTTGTATGCCCAATATTATAGACAAGGAATGAAAAATGTCTATGTAATCTTGAACAGATTGGTTCTTACCTTGGTGAAGTTGTTGCCAATGTATTTATAGATCATCATATGCTCCAATGGGATAGTATTCTTATTTTACCACTTCCATGAAATCATCCTTGGTAGCTTCTACCTTAAGGCCAATTTCATCTATACTGAACCTCTTTTTGTACACTTCCCACCAAATTTTCATGGGCAATGATGCTTTCAAAAGAGCAAAAGTGATCTTTTCTCCATCGGTAAATTTATTTACAGAGAAGTAGGAAGATAATTGATCCAACCAATTTTGTACTACATTAACATTGATTTTTCCTTCAAATGTAGGAATATCAAAATTCACTTGAACCTTGAAGGGTTTTTGGGCACTGAAAGTATGTTCCATGGATGAGGAGTCAAGAAGTGTAGATGAGGAGCTAGAATTTCTTATCAGGAGTTATTCAAGAATTTGTGCAAATTATTATAGCATTTATGCTTGTTTTTATTATAGGGCTTCATTCACCATTTCCTTGAAAGGATCGAATGTCTCAGTGTCATCCACCATTTGAAGTCATTTGGAGTGAATAGTGGATAGTTTAGAAGCTCTATTATTTTCCTCCCAAGCTTCTTATAGCCTAACCTCATCCTTAGGATCATACGCTCTCAAGACAAACCACTCTAATACCACTGATCCAAAACTCAAAATTTTTGGTTGAAAAATATTTCAAGAACACAAAAATATCATAGTAATAATGAATTTTTTGAGAAAAGATGTTTTATTACTCAAGATCCTAATATAACTATATGCTTATCTCTAGGAAGAGATGTCTGATTTCCATTTTGGGTTAAATATTCATTTATACACATTTTTAAAGTAATGGGAGGATGTGTAAGGTCACTAATATTTAGGGTGATTAAGTGGTTCAAATTCCATGATTTAAACAATACATAATTTTAGGAATTACTATTTTTAGAAACTTACTAGTTTTAGATTACACTACTAAAATTAAAATTTTGGGAACTTCTATTGGGAACTTCTATTTTGGGAACTTCTATTTTAGGAATTACCATTACTTCTCAAGGATCACAATTTAATCTCACCATGTTCTCCTCATTCTTATCTTTCTAATAGTTCAAATGGTGAGTCAATTGGAGCTATGGTACAAAAGTTATGGCTCCCAGAAGTTCTATCATCAATTGGGGTGGAACCATCACCCAAATTGTCACCTGAATTATTTCCCAAATCATTCCTCCCTCCTTGAGAAGTAATGGTCCCCTTTGTCTTAATTTTCCTCATCAAGTGTGTAATTTGTGTCTTGATTTTATTCTCTTTGATCCACTCACCTTGGTGGCTAAGCTGGCCCCTTTTGACCACCTGATAAAGCAAAATAGAGTGTCCTCTTATTGTCTTCATCCAAGTGTCCACAATCGGATCCTCCTCCACTAGAGAAATTCTCTATGGATCAATCTCATCAATGTCTAGTTATTTATCTATGACTGATGTGTCTAATATAGGTGGATGATATGGTTTGAGGAGCTCCACGTTGAATATTGGACGTAGACCAAGGTAGGATCATAGGTTCAACTCAAAAGCATTTTCTCTAAATTTATAGTGATGGTGTAGGGACCATATCATAGAGGTTGAATTTTTATGTGTGGGAATATAAGTCATTCCTTCTAAATTTGAAACCAAACTTTGTCGCCAACAAAAAAATGGTGTGTAATCCTATGCTTGTCATGGAATTACTTATACTTCTGATTCATCTTGTCCAAGATGTCATGAACTTGCTACTGGATGTGTCACATTTGTTCAATGAACTTTATTGATTTCATTGCCTTATATATTCCATGAGGTGTGTATTCCATGGTGGAGAATGGAATGGCTATATCAATTGGTGCAATGGGTTAGAAAATGAAGCATACTTGAAATGGACTGTGCTTGATCAAGCTATGCAGGGCCTAATTATATAAATATTGTATGAAAAGTAGCCCCTCATCACATGTGCATGGATGTTTGGAGTGAAACATATAAATTACATGAACAATCAATTAGTTCACCACCTCTATCTAAACATCAGTCTATTGATGGAAGGTTGTGGACTTCATTAGCTTGGTATCCATCATCTTCCATAGAGTTGACCAGAAGATGCTCAGGAACTTGTTGTCTCAATCTAAGACAATGGACTTAGGGAGACCAAAATGAAGCCATACATGACTAAAATATAGTTGATCATTTTATTTAGTAGATATATATATATATTTTACAAGCAATTATGATAGCCATTTTTGAAAAATTATCAACTACAACAAAAATATAGTCCTTGCCATGTTTTGAAGTGGGCAAACTTGAGAGAAAATCAATTGAGATAGATTCATAAGGCCTGGTTGGTTCTGGTAATGGCATATACAATCCTTGATTCTTATTTTTTGGATTGGAAATCACACATGGTGTGAAATATATGAGATACATTTCCACATCCTTTTATATATGGGGCTAGTAGAAGTGTTTTTAAAGGACTGCCAATGTCTTTTCTACACCAAAGTATCTAGTTGTCCTACTAAAATGTTCTTCTCATATCATCTTTTTTGTCTCTATAGTTGGAACACATATGTGCCCCATATGACAGAGGACATTATCTTATAAATATAAATTAGAAACATGTTTACCTTTTTGAATAATCTGATATGAATCAGTAATGGTAAGATCTATTTCATGTAGAACACCCCAAGTGGTAGTCTCATGTCTACATAGGTCAATAATTATTGTAAGTATAGTAATTGGTGGGTGGCTCAGACAATCTACAACCATATTTGAGCTCCCCTTTTTGTGTTTGATTATTACATGAAATTGCTAAAGATATGTGGCCCACTTTTGGTGTCCCTCATTTCACAATTTGCTCTATGTCTCAATGAATTCCAATGGTCTATGTTTAGTGTGGATGACTGTCTCTTTCCCCAAGATGTAGTGTTTCAATTGTTTAAAAGATTATGAAATGGCATATATCTCCTTATAATATGTCAGATATTTTCTAATTTTATCAATGAAAGTTGCACTATGATATGCAACATGATGGTCATGTTTCATGATGACAACTCCCATAGCATATTTAGATGCATATGTCATCAACTCAAAAGGTTGATGCAAATTTGGCAATACAAGAATAAGGGATGAGCAAATATGTTATTCAAATTTTCAAATGCCCTTTGTTGTATTTCACCCCACTATAATGTAGCTTGAGATCTTCCTTTAGTCACTTGGGTTAGTGACCAAGCAACATGTGAAAATCTAAGAACAAACCTACTATAGAAATTTGCAAGAGCCAAGAAGCTGAAAAGTTTAATGAGGGTCCTTAGTGTAGGCCATTCTTGAAAAACTTGAATCTTTTATGGATCAACATGGACCCTTTCCTCATTCACAACATTTATGAGGTACTAAAGTGTTGTCATCCTAAATGTGCATTTGTTAATATTTGCATACAACTTGTGCTCCTATAGATTTTGAAGCACCTTATGACCATGTTGTAGATATTCCTCTCATGTACTACAATAGATGAGTATGTCATCCAGGTAGACAATAATGAATGAGTTGGTGAAGGGTCACAAGATGCCATCCATCATTCTCATGAAGGTTGTAGGTGCGTTAGTTAAGCCAAAAGGCATAACCAACCATTTGAAGAGCCCCTCCTTGGATTTGAATGTAATCTTCTAGACATTGGTGGGATCGATAAGAATTTGGTGATAGCTAAATTTGAGATCAATTTTGGTAAAGAAATTCTCACCATGCAGTTGTTCCAGTAGGTCATCAATCCTGAGGAGAGGGTAACAATTCTTCACAGTGATTTTATTCAGGGCTCAATAGTCAATGCAAAGCCTCCATGTTCCATCTTTATTTGGTGCCAAGATAATTGGGCTACCATAGGGTGAAGAGCTCAACCTAATGTGACCCTTTTGGATCAATTATTTAATCTATCTTTTTATCTCATCATTCTCCAAAATTGATCTATGATACACAAGACTATTGGGCAAAGTGATCTTAGGATCAAATTGATAGAATGTTTTACTTGGAAATGCAATGGAACTCCTGTGGATGACATGAATAAGTCATCATATTATCTTATGATTTATCCCATCTACTTCTGTTATTATTTTGATTTTGTAGTTAGGACTGCAACATTAACCTTCTTGGATTTCTATGGTTTCACCACCATAAAAATAAATTGATTTATCTTTTCCACTAATCTCTTACATTGCTTGGCATTGATCAGGGAGATAGATGTGGGAGGTGCTACCTCTGGTACACTATAACACCATGTTCTAAGAGTGAGGGTGATTCTATAGGTTTGGGATTCATAGATGCCATGTTGATCATAATTAAACTATTGACCAAGGAGTACATCACAAACATCTAGATTGACCACATCACAAAGGACTGCATCTTGGAAAGGTTTTATTAAATATGAAAGAAGACACTGACGGGTGACATAGAGGTCTCTCCCTGGTCTCAAAAATCCCATACTGTATGGCTTTGGGTGAGGATTCATAGATATATTTAGACTTTTCATAACTTTAATAGAGATTAAAATGTTTTGACTCCCACTATCAAGAATGAAATGCAAAGGATTACCTTTTACCCATAATTTGGAGTAAAATAATCTTTCCTTGTCATCTAGCCTTTCCTCATAGGTTTGTGATGAAGTGATGATGGTGTTAGGCTCAGCATCTACAATTTCTTCTTCATCCTCTTTGACTATAGGTTGTGTATGAGATAGAGTAGTAGATGTTGAGTATTTTGACACAAAAAGTAGTGACTTGATGGCTTGATGTTATTCTTTAGAATGAGTTCCAATTTTGTTGTAATCACACCATTTTCTAGCCTTCCCCTTCTAGGGTTTATTATCTTGAAACTCCTTTTGCTTCCAATTTTGGCCTCATGTTTGACCTTGTCACTTTTCCATTTTGAAGGCTGACTCTTTGTATTCTTTTTTCCATGCTTCTACTCAATCTTCACTATGAACTTGTATGCCTCACCGAGGGTTTCCAAATTAGAGAGTTCCATTTCCCCCCATATGTACCATTATAGTCCACCATGATATTTGAGGATCTTATGTTTCTCACTTTATTAGATGCCCAATTTTGTAGATACATAATGAAAAATGTCTATGTAATATTAAATAGATTGGTCCTTACCTTGGCAAAGTTGTTGCCACTATATGTATAGATCATCATATTCTACAATGGGATAGTATTCTTCTTTTACCACTTCCATGAAATCATCCTAGGTAGGTTCCACCTCAAGGCCAATGTCATTTGTATTGAACCTCTTTTTTTACACTTCCCACCAATTTTTCATGGACAATGATGCTTTTAAAAGAGAAAAAGTGATCTTTTCTACATCGATGAACTTATTTACAGAGAAGTAGGAAGATAATTAATCCAACCAATTTTCTATTACATCAAAATTAATTTTGACTTCAAATGTAAGAATATCAAAATTCACCTGAACCTTAAAGGGTGTTGGGGCACTGAAAGGATGTTCCATGGATGAGGAGCCAAGAAGTGTAGATAAGGAGCCAAAATTTCCCATCAAGAGTAGTTGGAGAATTTGGGAAAATTATTGCAATAGCTATGCTTATTGCCATTGGAGGGCTTCATTCAACATTTCCTTGTAATAATTATATGTCTTTATGTCATCCACCATTTTAAGTCATTTAGATGGAATAGGTGGATAATTTGGAAGCTCTATTATTTTCCACCCAAGATTCTTGTAGCTTGACCTCATCTTTGGGATCATACACTTTCAAGACAAACCACTCTGATACCACTGATATAAAACTTAGAAGTTTTTGTTGACAAATATTTCAAAACATAAAAATAACACAATAATAATGAATTCTCTAAGAAGAGATGTTTTATTACTCAAGATCGCAATACAACTATATGCTTATCTCTGGGAAGAGATGTCTGATTTACATTTTGGGTTACATATTAATCTATACACATTTTTAAAATATGAGGAGGATGTGTAAGGTCACAAATCTCGAGGGAGATTAAGTGGTTCAAATTTCATTATTTAAAATAATACAAAATTCAAGGAATTACTATTTTTAAACTACATTACTAAAATTGAAATTTGGGGCTCTTCCATTGGGTTTTCAGGGATCAAAATCCATTCAGCAAAGCTCAATGCCATCTCACCACTTTCTCATCATTCTTAGCTTTCCAATGGTTCAAATGGAAATTTAATTGTAGCTATGGTGTAAAACTTATGGCTCCCAAAATTCCATCATCAATTGGGGTTGAACCATCCCCTGAATTGTCGCTTGAATTATTGCCCAGATCATTCCTCCCTCCTTGAGAAGAAATAGTCCCCATTACTTCAATTTTCCTCATCACACATGGCATTTGTGTCTTGATTTGATTATCTATGAGCTACTCACCTTGGTGGCTAAGCAAGCCCCTTTTGACCACCTGATAAAGTGGAATAGAGCATCCTCTTGTTCTCTTCATCCAAGTGTCCACAATCTGATCCTCTTCCACTATAGCAAAACTCTATGGATCAAGCTCATCAATGTCTAGTTTTTTTGCTATGATGAAAGTGTCCAACATAGGTGGATGATATGGTTTGAGGAACTCCACATTGAATATTCGATGTAGACCAAGGTAGGCTAGTAAGTTCAACTCAAAATCATTTTCTCCAACCTTTTTGGTGATGGTGTAGGGACCATATCATAGAGGCAAAAAATTTTTTTGGGCCTACAAGTCATTTAATCTGAATCCACAACCAAACATTGTCACCTACATTAAAATGGTGTGTAATCCTATGTTTTCCATGACATTGCTTATACTTTTGATTCATCTTCTCCAAGATGTCATAAACTTTTTACTAGATGTGTTACATTTGTTCAATGAAATTTGTTGATTTTGTTGCCTCATATCTTTCATGAGGTGTGTATTCCATGGTGGAGAATGGAATAGTTATATTAATTGGTGCCATAGGTTAGAACCTAAAGCATACTTGAAATAGATAGTGCTTGGTCAAATTGTGCAGGGCCTGATTGTATCCATGTTGTATGAAAATTAGCCCCTCATCCCATGTGCATGGATGTTTCGAGTGATACATATTCATCATATGAACAATCAATTGATTCACCACCTCTATCTGACTATCAGTCTATCAATGAAAGGTTATGGAATTTATCAGCTTGGTATCCATCATCTTCCATAGAGTGCACTAGAAGATACTCAAGAACTTTTTGTCTCAATCTGAGACAATGGACTTGGGGAGACCAAAATGGAGTCATACATGACTAAAATCTATTTGAGTAGTTTCTTTAGTAGATATATTTTTTTACAAGAAATCATGATAGACATTTTTGAAAAGTGATCAAATATAATAAAAATGCAGTCCTTGCCATGTTTTAAAGTGGGCAAACCTGAGAGAAAATCCATTAAGATAGATTCGCAAGGCCTGGTTGGTTCTAGCAATGGTGTGTATAATCCTTGCTTATTATTTTTTAGCTTTGATATCGCACATGGGGTGTAATAATTGAGATACCTTTCTACATCCTTTCACACATGGGTCTAGTAGAAGTGTTTTTGAAGAACTGCTAATGTCTTTTCTACACCGAAGTGTCCAACTATCCTACTAAAATGTGATTCCCATATCATCTTCTATTGCTCTAAAGCTGGAACACAAATGTGCCCCATATGATAGAGGACATTATCTTACAAATATAAATTAGAAACATGTTTACCTTTTTGAATCACCTGATATGTATCAGTAATGATACGATCTATTTCATATAGAACACCCGAAGTGGTAGTCTCATGTCCGCATAGGTTAATAACTATTGTGAGTGTAGTTATTAGACAATCTACAGCCATATTTGAGCTCCCAATTTTGTGTTTAATTAATAGATGGAATTGTTGAAGATATGTGGCCCACTTTTGGTGCCTCTCATTTCACAGTTTGATCTTTATCTAGATAAATTCCAATGGTCTATGGTCAGTGTGGATGACTATCTCTTTCCCCAAGATGTAGTGTTTCCATTGTTTGTAGGCTTACAAAATGGCATGGAGCTCCTTATCATATGCTAGATATTTCTTCATTGTATCAATGAAATTTTCACTGTGATATGCAATAATATGGCCATGTTGTATGGTGATGGCTCCCATGACATATTCAGATGCATCTGTCATCAACTCAAAAGGTTGATACAAATCTGGTAAGGCAAGAATAGGGGCTGAGCAAAGTCTATTCTTCAAATTCTCAAATTCCCTTTGTTGTATTTCACCCCACTAAAATGTAGCTTTAACTCCTCCTTTAGTTACTTGGGTTAGTGACCAAACAACATGTGAAAATCTGAGAACAAACATGTGATAGAAATTTGCAAGACCTAAGAAGTTGTGAAGTTTAGTGAGGGTCCTTGGTGTAGGCCATTCTTGAATAACCCAAATATATCATCCATCATCCTCATGAAGGTTTCAAGTGTGTTAGTTAATCCAAAAGGCATAACCAACCATTCAAATAGCCCCTCCTTGGATTTTAATGGAGTCTTCTAGACATCATTGGGATCAATGGGAATTTGGTGATTGCTAGATTTGAGATCAATTTTGGTGAAGAACTTTACACCATAGAGTTGGTCCAGTAGGTCATAAATCCTGGGGAGAGGGTAGTGATTCTTCAGAGTGATTTTATTTAGGGCTTGAGAGTCAATACAAAGCCTCCATGTTCCATTTTTCTTTGGTGCTTAGACAATTAGGATACCATAAGGTGAAGAGCTCAGCCTGATGTGACCCTTTTGGATCAATTATTGAATCTATATTTTTATCTCATCATTCTCAAAAACTGATCTGTGATACATAGGACTGTTAGGCAAAGGTGATCTTAGGATGAAATTTATAGAATGTTTTACCTGGCAATGTAGTGGAACTCCTATGGGTAACTTGAATAAGTCATCATATTCTCTTGTGATGTGTCCCATCTACTTTTGTTATTGTGTTGATTGTGTAGTCATGACTACAACATTAACCTTCTTAGATTTTTATGGTTTGACCACCATGAGAATGAATTGATTTATCTTTACTTGGCACTGATCAGGGAGATATATGTGGGAGGTGGTACCTTTAGTACCTTATTGTACCATCTTCAAAAAGTGAGGGTGATTCTTTGGGTTCATGATTCATAGATACCATGTTGATCATACATAAATGACTGACCAAGGTGGACATCAAAAATATCTAGATTTAACACATCACACAAGAATTCATCTTGGAAAGGTTTTATTACATATGAAATAACACACTGATGGCTGACATGGAGGTCTCTCCATGGGCTCAACCATCCAATACTGTATGGCTTTGGGCGAGGATTAATGGATAGATTTATACTTTTCACAACATTAGTAGAGATTAAATTCTTTTGACTCCCATTATCAAGAATGAAATGTAGAGGCTTACCTTTTACCCATAATTTAGAGTGAAATAATCTTTCCTTGTCATATGGCCTTTTCTCATGGGTCTGTGATGAAGTGATGATGTTGTCAAGCTTAACATCTACAATTTATTCTTTGTCCTCTTTGATTGTAGGTTGTGTATGAGACAAAGTAGTAGATATCAAGTATTGTGACTCAAAAAGTAGTGACTTGATGGCTCGACATTATTCTTTAGAATGAGTTCTAGTTTTGTGGTAATCACACCATTTTTTTAGCCTTCCTCTTCTAGAGTTTCTTATCTTGAAACTAATTTTACTTCCAATTTTTGCCTCTTGTTTGACCTTCCTTGTTACTTTTCCATTTTGAAGGCTGACTCTTTGTATTCTTTTTGCCATGCTTCTGCTCAATTTTCACTGCAAACTTGTATGCCTCACTGAGGGTTTCCAAATTGAAGAGTTCCATTTCCCCCTGTATGTACCATTGTAGTCCACCATGATATTTGAGAGTCTTATGTTTCTCACTTTCTTGGATGCCCAATCTTATATAAAAATAATGAAAAATGTCTATGTAATCTTGAATAGATTGGTCCTTACCTTGGTAAAGTTGTTGCCATTATATGTACAAATCATCATATGCTCCAATGGGATAGTGTTCTTTTTTAACCGCTTCCATGAAATCATCCTAGGTAGATTCCACCTCAAAGCCAATGTCATCTATACTAAACATCTTTTTTTACACTTCCCACCTATTTTTCATGGGTAATGATGCTTTTAAAAGAGAAAATGTGATCTTTTCTCCATCGGTGAATTTATTTATAGATAAGTAGGAAGACAATTGATCTAACCAATTTTATACTACATTAGCATTGATTTTTCCTTTAAATTTAGGAATATTAAAATTAACCTAAACTTTGAAGGGTGTTGGGGTAATGAAAGGACATTCCATGGATGAGGAGCCAGGAAGTACAGATGAGGAGCCACAATTTCCCATCAGGAGTTATTGGAGAATTTGGGCAAAATATTGCAACATTTATTCTTATTTCCATTGGAGGGTTTCATTCACCATTTCCTTAAAAGGATTAGATGTCTCAGTTTCATCAACCATTTGAAGTATTTTGGAGTGAATAGGTGGATAGTTTGGAAGCTTTATTATTTTCCACCCAAACTTCTTGTAGCTTGACCTCATCTTCAGGATCGTACACTCTTAAGGCAAACTAATCTGATACCACTGATCCAAAACATAGAAGTTTTGGTTAACAAATATTTTAAGAACACAAAAATAACAAAGTAATAATGAATTCTCTGATAAGAGATGTTTTATTACTCAAGATCACAATACAACTATATGCTTATCTCTGGGAAGATATGTCTAATTTCCATTTCAGGTTACATCTTCATTTATACACATTTTTGAAGTAGGTGGAGGATGTGGAAGATCACCAATATTGAGGGAGATTAAGTGGTTTGAATTCCATGATTTAAAAAAATACAGAATTCAAAGAATTATTATCTTTAGAAACTTACTATTTTTAGACTGCACTACTAAATTTGAAATTTGGGGTACTTCCATTGAGTTTTTAGATGTCAAAATCAATTGATTGGATCTCCATGCCATCTCACTATCTTATCCTCATTCTTATACTTCCAATGGTTAAAATGGAGAGTCAATTAGAGCTACGATGCAAAAGTTATGGCTCTTGAAAGTTCTGTCATCAATTGGGGTAGAACTATCACCCGAATTGTTGCCTAAATTATTATCTAGATCAAACTAGGTATTGGAATATTTTGTGAAGAGGGAATGTTTTTTTCCATTGTCTTACACTAAAACTCATAAATGAAAGACCAATGAGGTGGATAAAAATGTGGGAATAATTCAAATAGATGTTTTAAAGTGGTAATTTGTGAGGAGGACCTGATCTTATCCATGGCCTTGCACTGAAACTCACAAGGGGAACACAAATGAGGTTAATGGTAATAAGGAAATGTTTTTATTATGGTAATTTGTGAGGAAAGCCTAGTCCTATCCATGGTCTTACGCTACAACTCATAAAGGGAAAACCTAAGTGAAATGATTAGTTAATAAAATAATATTTATCAGGGGGAAATATTAAAAATGTTGTAATTAAAGAGGGAATGTAAAAATCATGACATAGACATATATTATAAGACCTTAGGAAACATGAGGGATACTAGGTACAAACAAGAGACACTAAGAGTCTAGTGACCATCAAAATAAAAAAGATACATGTTCATAATAAGCACAAAGCTATATAGGTAAATAGGTGAGATACTAAGATCAACTCATATTGGTTATACAAACAAGAAAATTAAAATGGACCTACATTACCAAAACATGTTTCTCATTTCTCTAGACCTCTTATAGAGCCATTGGTCTACTGTGAAGATTGGGTACTTGTGTGATAAAGTAGGTAGAACTATTTTTTTTTTAATTCTCCTTTGCAAATCTACTAGACTATTATACCCCAATGGACCTTGACTCTATCATGAGGCCAAATGTGGAGTTTGAAATTTCATTAGAAAAAGGATATGTGTTATAAATCATGTCTTTTAGTGTGGTTTGACTTTTGAATTTGTATGTTTCCTTTTATATCATTGCTTTTCATTTATATGATTTGGATTTTAAATTTTTTTGTGGCTTTTACTCTTCTTCCTCCTTACATATTTAGAATAACCAACATGAGTGATATAAGTGATACACATAAATTAGCTTTAAACTTTGGTTAAAAGAAGCTAAGTATCTAAAGATATGACTGACTAAACACTTGGACTTACCTATGAACTAGTATGTAATCTCAAGTTTCAATTGTATGTATGCTTAGTATGTGAAAGGAGAATAAGGAAATAAAAGGAGCTCTAAAGTATATTAGAGTACAAGTACAATGAGACATCTAGTTTTCTAACTAATAATATGGTGAAGAAATATTACTAAAGGGATCAAGGTTTATATAACCAAGTCATAATATCTGATTATTAATGGAGATAAAGTAACAAATAATAATTGTAAAATAGAAAAATAACTCCATGCAAGAAAGGAACTCATAGACATAAGTGTAAAATCATGGAAAGAACAAAAATAAGTTATAAGAAAAAGAAAATAAAAGTAAATGAAACCATATACAATACATAATGCAAAATATAAAGATCCATGTTAAATAGAGAGGTGAAACCAAATTTAACACATAGTCAAATGATATAATATATGTAAAAGTGGATCATAAGTCCAATCCAAAATCATAATGAAGAAAAAAGTGAAATAAAACCATGTTTTTCTCACAAATAATGATAAACTTATCAAAAAATATTATCTATGACATTTAAAACATCTGTATGAAGTTGAATCCTAACAATATCTTATCGAAGTTTTTGCCACAATCTAGATACTGCGAGTGCAATGGAGACGTGATCACAGGAGATGAAGCAAGTGCACACCACATAGATGCTAAATTAATTTGAAAATTACACAAGAAGATAAATTACACAAGACAAAATGGAGAAAACCAAAATTTGATTAACATGAGATGGCAAAAATGAAGAATACATATAGGAGACCACATAAGTAACTGATCCACAAAAGGTGGTCAAGGCACCCCAAGAATAGACTGTAACTCCTCCATGAAAGGTGGTGACAAGGTGCTAAGAATAGAGAAGTAACTCTCATCAAGGGAGTTACTTATGACATTCTTATGACACCTATGACACATCTATGACACACATCTCCACATAAGCTAGCCTATCCCACAAATGTAGGAAAACTCCATGTAAGCACAAATATAATTTCCCTAATTAAATAATAAGAAAAAATAAAAACCTACACTAATACCCCCCATAAGTGTAGCTTAGGTGGGCAGTGTGGAAATATAAAATGGGTCCTGACAATTAGGCCTGATGAGGTACCCATGTACAAATGTAATCTCTCATAAGATAGAGAAAAGGAGAAAACTCGTAGGAAAAAACTCCTCCCCAAAAGAGAGACATAAAAGAAATGAAGAGGCTAGTGGCCCCCCCTGAAGATGCTGCTACTGCAAATGGGGACTACACCCTAAGAAGAGCTCATAGATGAATGAACTTGCTCTCAGTGAAAGGTTTGGTGAAGATGTCTATAACCTGCTCTGAAGACTAGCAAAATATCAAGTCAATGACCTGACTGTGAATAATCTCCCAAATGAAATGCATGTGAATCTCTATGTGCTTGGTCCACTAGTGCTGAACTAGATTCCTACAAATCTGAATGGTACTCTGGTTGTCACAATAAATGATGGTGGGTTGCCTGACAGGAATGCCAAACTCAAAAAGTATCCCCTAAATCCAAATAACCTCAGTAGCTGCATTAACAGCTCCCCTATACTCTACCTCTATGGATGATATAGAAATAGCATTCTGCTTCTTACTAGAGCAACTGATAGGACCAAAACTTAGAGAGAAACTATAACCAGAAGTGGACTTGTGAGTTTGTGAATCACTAGCCTAGTCTGAATCTATATATCCAATCAAGTCAACCTCTATGCCAAATCTATAATGGATCCCATATCTATGTGAACCCTATATGTAATACAATATCCTCTTAGCTACTTTCCAATGTAGCTCATGAGGTTCTTGCATAAATTTTGAGACAAGTCCCACTATATATGATATGTCAGGCCTGGTGTGAGTCAAGTAGATGAGACTACCAACAAGTTGTTGATACCGAGTGGCATTAACCAATGGTGAAGAATAGTCAGCCTCAAGCTTGACTCTTGATAAAAAGGGAGTCAGAGATGGCTTGCAATTAGCCATGTGAAATTGAGCTAATAAGTCAAGAGCATACTTAAGCTGTGCAAGAAAAATCCTTGAATCTGACTGCGAGATCTCCATGCCAAGGAAGTAGTGCAACAAACCCAAGTCTATCATGTCAAATATATCCTAGAGAGATGCCTTCACCACTACAATAGCTGATGAAGAACTCCTGGTGATCAAAACATCATCAACATATAGAACCAAAATTAGGAGCGAATTATCCTGCCATAAGAAGTAGACATTGGGATCAGAATGGCACCTAGTGAAACCCAATGTGAGGAGGAAGGAATCCATCTTGGCATACCAAGCTTGAGGGGCCTATTTGAGGCCATAGATATATTTCCTAAGTCTGCATACTAAGGAAGAATCTTGAACAAATCCTGGTGGCTGCTCCATGTAGATCTCCTCCTCTAGGTCTCTGTGAAGAAAGGCACTTTTCACATCCATCTGGTACACATCCCAACCATGTGTTGTGGCAATAGCCAAGGTGATTCAGATAGAAGTCATCTTTGCAATGGGTGTAAAGGTCTTTAAGTAGTCAATGCCTACCACCTATGAGAAACCCTTGGTGACCAATCACACCTTGTACTTATCAACCGATCCATCTGCTAAAAACTTGGTCTAATATATCCACCTACATCAAACCATCTTTCTTCCCTTAGGAAGTGAAGTCAAATCCCAAGTGTGATTTTTGATTAAGGAAGAATATTATTCCTCCATATCATTAGCCCACTCAGGTACCCCAGATGCCTCTTAAAAAGTCTATGGATCCAAAATTGAAGCAAGGAAGTCATGTGGATCTCTCTAAAAATCCCCCTAGTACATCTATCATTTGCAAGATCTCCGCCCAAGTGCCAGCACTCTCAAGTGTCTATATGGCCCAAAGTGGGTGAGTCAAGTGCTAACTCCTCATCCTTTGACTGACTAGAGGTGGATGACTCTGCATCACTATCCTCACTATTTGAACTAGAAGAAGAAGATATCTCTGGCTTAAGAACATATTGTGGCTGATCTGAATTTGATGAGGAGTCATCATGAAGAAGTAGATCCGATGAGGGAGAAGAAGTGTCAAGTGTTGAGTCTTAAGGACTCTCCTGAAAATGGACACTTCTCTCGATGAACAACTCATGAGTGACTGGAACTAGAAGGTGATACCCCTTAATACCATCTGGATATCCTATAAAGATGTAAGGCTTGGACTAACATTCCATAGCTTTGTGTTTCTTCTTCAGTATGCGGGCCATGGATGGGGATCCAAAAACCCTGAGGTGCTCAACATTAGGTTTCCTTTTATGCCAAGCTTCAAAGGGTGTTATCCCTTTCAAAGCTTTGTGAGGAACCCTATTTTGAATGTAGCAAGCATAATTGATGGCTTCAGGCTAGTACTATGGTGTTAAGGACTTGAAGTGAATCATACAGCTACCCATCTCTTTCAAGAACCTATTTTTGCATTCTATAACCCCATTCTGTGAAGGACTGTAAGTGACTATGTGCTACAAATCAATCCCCTCTATGGTGCAAAATTGATCAAACCTATTACTCACATACTCCCCTCCATTATCAGTTTGAATAACCTTGATGGATTTCTCACTCTATTTATCAACAAGAGCCTTAAAGTCTAGAAAAATTTCAAACACTTCAGACTTTTTTTGAGAAAATATATCTAAGTGTACCTAGAGAAATCATCAATGAAAGTTAGGATGTACTTGGCCCTTGTGAAAGATGGTTTGGGAAAGGGTCCTGATACATCACTATGGACTAACTCCAAAGGTTGTGAAGCCCTCCAAGCTTTGCCTTTGTCAAATTTTTCTTTGGGATGCTTCCCAAGGGAGCACCCTTCACAAAGTCCTTTTGAGAATTGGACACGAGGCAAGCTAATGACCATGTCATTTTTTCAAAGTTACTCAAGGTAGTGGTAGTTAAGGTGGCCAAACCACTCATGCCACAATTTGCTAACTCCATCTGAATGAGTCAGCAATGCTATTGGAGAAGAATCAGGTGCAAAATGTGAGAAGGTGTATAACCTTGCTTGGTGATCTGCCCTACCCACTGCCACTATAATATCATTATGCAACTCCCTAATAACCACTAAATGTGGTGAAAATTTAACTCTCATGCTCTAACTAATGTGAGTGATTTGGTACACTGATAGGAGATTGGTTGAAAGAGAAGGAAAACTTAGAACATTATTGAATGTTCCTCCTTCCATTTCAACTGACCCTCTCCTTGCAACATAAATTGATGTGTCATCACCCAAACTAATTGAGGTCATGCTACAATGCTCTAAAGATGAAAAATCAATGTGGTGAGAAGCACTTGAATCAATGACCCATGATGTTGTAGAAGTTGTAGTAGCTACAAGGGCCTTGCCCTTTTCTTTCTCCTTATCTTTGCCTTTTGCCTTGGTAGAATCTTGGGTAGATGAATTCTGCTTGATGGACTCAAGAACACCTATGTTGTGATTCTCTCGAAGATGAGCTAGGTGATCTATTTTTTTATTCATGCATTTGTGTTCATCATGCCCTGTCTTTTTAAAATAGGCACACTTAACCTTCTCCTTCTTAGGTTTAGCATTGGAGGATGAAGACTCAATGTTGTTTTTGGCAGGATTATTGTTTTCTTTCTTCTTCTCCTGGTCCTTGTTTTTTTTCTTCTTCTCCTGTATTGAAGTCTTATCCTTACCATTTCTAACTATCAAAGGATGGGGTTGAGTAGAATTCATTTTGCCCATTTGAATTAGATTATCTTGCTCCCTAGTCAAGTTGACAATGAGTGAATCCAAAGAAGGCATTTTCCATGTAGTGCCAAGGGCTCTTTTTATGGCATGAAAAGTGGAGACAAAGACTGAATAGCTTGGACCTAGCTTTGTGAGAATAAAAAGGATGAGTTGATCATCTTTATTCTCTATCTCGCATTCTTTCAATTTAAATCTAAGGGCCTTAAACTTAGTGAAGAAGTCCTATAGCGTGTCAAAGTTGCTAGGACTTAGACTTATGAGTTCGTTTTCAAGCTCATGTCCTCTCATCTCGTCAAGCTTCCCAAATAAGAGTTCTAAGGTGTCCCATATGTCTTTGGGAGTCTTGGATATTTCTAAATGGAAGAGAAGTTTTGGAGACACATATAAGCTCAGTAATCCATAGGCTTCATCACATTGGTTGTACCACTTGACTTTTTCAGCATCAGTGTTGGGTTCTACTGCAGTACCCATGGTGATCCTATAGAACCATTTACTTCTAAGAATGATTTAAATTTTAACCTTCCATTCATGATATTTGAAGGGTTTTAGGGGTTTAAGTTGAAAATAATCCATTTAAGCTAAATTTAGGTGAAGTTGTGTTGATTACAAGTTGTGAAATTATATAGAAAGGAGAATGAAAGCAAAGATTTGCAAGTTGTGAAAAGCAATCACACCCCCCAAAAATATTGATCCCCCCCAAAAAATATGTAATTAAATGCTCAAAGATATGTCAGGCTCAGTTGAGAATGCATCTTAGAGCAATCAGTGCAAGACTTAAAGCAAATAGGACGTCAGACTCAGTCGAAAATGCGTCCCAAGAGACCCAAATTTTACGCACTTTATAAACTAGTGCATTTTTGACAAATAATAAGCCTACAATATGAATAATTGAATTTAAAACACTTTTTCAAAAAATGGAACCCAAATCTGAGCTACCATTTACAAGATATTAAAGGTTCAATTTTCTAGTAAACTAGTGTTTTGTAAAAAAAACACTAAAACATTAAAAAAATTCCTATTTTGAGAGAGAAAGTGGCCTTCCAACCACTCGTTAGTTCAAAACAGAGTGAGGAATCCAAAGGAGGTTTTTTTGAGGGGTAATTGGCCTTTTGCCAACTCAGGCCTCACCTTTCATCTTTAACAGGCGAAGATACAAGTTTAAATGTAAACCCCCAAATTATCAAACTGTCTAAAAAATTTAATATTTAGTCAAATTGACTGATTTTTTTTAACAAGTCGATTTTAACTAAAAAAATTAAATTTGAAGATAGAATGAACTATTGGCCAAGCATCTAAGGGTCCACATGGGACACCAAACATGAAAAAAGTGTCATTTTCAAAAAAAATAGCTGTCAAAATTCTCTCACCAAGAAAAAGGGTGTAGTTTTGATTTGCTGGGAAAGAAAAGGTTATTGAATCTATAGACTTCAATGCATAGTAGGTCTAGGTAGAAAAAGACCAAAAAAATGTGCCATTTTTAGCAAAAGACAGTCCTGATTTTGTTGGACGCTGGATGACTACTTGGCGCCTTGCTGTAGAGAAGGACTTTACTGCTTGGAGTGGTTGATTCTTGGCATGGCTAATGTTGTTCCTCCCTCTACTCCCTACACATAACAATGGCACTTGAGCTGAAGCAAAACTAGCACCTAAAGTTGTTGCTGCACCTGTAAAGACTGAAGAGAAGACAACTAATACACCCAAAGTCCAAGGATCCCAAGGAAAATATACTAGAAATGATATTGAAAGTTTTTTTTTAAATTTTAGATTAGATCTAGAAATTAAAAAATAAAGAGAACTCCACTCCTCTTGATTTCAAAATAAACTAATAGCATAACTAGACACACAATTATCGGGTTTGCTCTGATACCATATCGAAGTTGTTGGCCAAATCTACATAATGCAAGTGCAATGGAGACGTGATCATATGAGATGAAACAAGTGCACACCACATAGATGCTAAAACAATTTGAAAATTACACCAGAAGATAAATTACACAAGACAAAATGGAGAAAACCAAAATCTGATTAACATGAGATGGCCAAAGTGAATAATACATATAGGAAAGCACATAAGTAACTCCTCCACAAAAGGTGGTCAAGGCACCCCAAGAATAGACTGTAACTCCTCCATGAAAGGTGGTGACAAGGTGCTAAGAATACAGAAGTAACTCCCATCAAGGGAGTTACTTATGACATTCTTATGACACCTATGACACATTTATGACACACATCTCCACATAAGCTAGCCTATCCCACAAATGTAGGAAAACTCCATGTAAGCACAAATATAATTTCCCTAATTAAATAATAGGGAAAAATAAAAACCTACACTAATAATCTAGAGTCTCATTAATCATCATGAAAAGTTACGCCAAGACCTCTCTCTAAATATCCTGAATATAAAATTTTGGTGTAGTTAAAGGATCATGCTCATGAGGACTCTCATGTGTAGAATACTCAAGGAAATAAATAGGTGCTGAAAGAGGAATGGTATTTATGGGATGAAGAGGCATCACAAGTGGGGAAGGATCTATTGGAGGTACAATCACTAAGAGGGGGGGTGAATCAATGATGAAAGATATTTCAAAATTTAATTTCAATCCTTTTAAACTCTTAATTAGTGACCACAAGAATTTATAAAGAATACAAGATGTTCATAATAAATAATAAGAAAGATGATTCAAGATCACACACATAACACAAAATCTATGTGTAAAACGCTCTTGGGGAATACCACTCTCAATCCTAAAAACACATGGACTACTTATCTTATAATATTATCACAAACATGAGACACTTTTAGTGAAGCACCCACATCACAAGGAGCACCCACCCCTAAGTATTAACAATTACACACTTCTTCTAGATGTTGAGCACCCACAAAAAACTTATAAAATCAATAGCTCTAAAATTTTGGTTGTAGATCAATATTATTGGAGAAATGATGTATAAAATCTCTCTATCACCCTCTTCACACACACTCAAACTTGCTCATATAAGCAATGCATCTAAAAACCCTTTTGGATCTATCTATTCTTCTTCACTCATCCTCAATATGTTTTATACTTTATTCCATCCACTAATCACACTATTTATATTATCTCTCTTTCATCTCTATCTTTTGCTCTCTCAAACCATTCATATTCAAGTATAGATACCATTACCTTGGTATCTACTATTTATAGAGTCTTCATGAATATTATCTTCTTGGTCAGCCATAAGACTTATCTTAACCATTAATAAATCTAATCATGCTATTACATATCTCAAATATATTATCACAAGTCATCGATAATATCTATGGGTCACACTTAAACATCTATTCCTTTTAAGTATGCCATAATATCCCTTATAGGTCTCAAAGAAACCTATTCACCCATTTAGCACTCCATCGATCAAATCAAGAACAAACACTAAATCTCAAATACCTAGGTCTACTTCGTGTGACCCCTAAGACATCTTAATGTGATTTATCTTGCCAAAAAACCCTTTTGCTAAAGAACAATTTGCTCAAACATTATTTTATACACAAGAAAACCATGAACACATAAACAATCAAATTTTAAGTTCTATATATTTAACTATAGAAATAGTCAAACCTTCTAACTAGATTCTTTGGATGCACCATGAAGTCTTATATAACTTATATTTTTACTACATCAATAAATTCTACATATATTAAAATTTATAGCACAAAAACTAAGCACTAGTTTTCTTTACAAATTTGAATTCTAACGGTCATTGAGCAATTGTTAAACATCAAACATGTTGACCTCATTTCATGCACCTTTGAAAAAATAGACTCCATTGATCTCTATAGACTAACCTAGTCTTTATCTTTTAATTCTCACCATTGATAAAATATCCTCTCATCTACAATCATGCCACTTGATAGCCTCATGTGCCTTTTGTGCATATTGACCCTTTGACTTGATCCACACAATTGATCTTTTGATTACATGCTCAATTGTGAATTGTTGATCTTCTATCTAAGCTTTGAGAATATGACACATGTCAAAAGCACATTTATATTTTACATATGGAATTTTACATGCACCATTGGATCAATATCTATGATTTAATGTGTACCATTAGATATACTGACTAGTTGACCTCAAACTTCAACATAGTTAAACTTGATGGTCTCTAGATCATCATAGTCTACTAGAGTAACTTTGAAGATTTATATCCTAAGCTAAAAAACACTTCAGGACATCATATATTTAGGGTACCTTATTGACACTATAGATAATATCACCATAAAAAAATTGACGGAAGTTGACTTTTTGAGTGCCTAAAATAAATGTAAAAACTTTCTAGTTCATACATATCTACATGATGTGTAATGATGTTCTAGATTTTCTGAAGCTGGAAGATGTTTGTTTCTTATTCAAAATGATCAAGTGACACACTATAGCTTCACCAAAACATCTATGAATTCCACACAGCATATTATTTATCCTTATAGACCTATAAATGTGCCATAGCTCTCCAAAACATCAAATTGATCACTTTGTCATTAATGCATTAGTACAACATACTATCTTTGACATCAATGACAACCAAACATCAATGACTATGATCAATAGGATCCATAGTGGAGAAGGAACCATAGGAAAATAAGGAGGATCCTTCTTTTGTGGGTGAATTTTGAAATAAGGAATATCTAATACATGTATCACAAAAAGGTGATCATGAAGGTACAATTGGATAATACAGTAACAATCAGTATAATGGATATTGCATTAGTGCCAAAGATAATATATGTCCCCATATTTATGGATATACTTAGGTAAAAACATAATAAGAGGTATATATTTGTATTTGGGTTGAGAAATGGTGGGACATAATATATAAATATATTTCTAAAGCTTTAGGAAATGAATGGAATAATGATTATCTATCCCATGGAAGCAATAGATACAATTTTTGGTAGACTTTAGGTGCTTACCAATAGAAGAGGTAGAAGGAGAAGCTGGGGGTGGCTGATATAAATAAAAGTATTTAGTTCAATAACTAAAAACTTTATTGATATCATAATAAGGTTTATTGGCCCATTAGGTGAGCATGGCATCAAGATGCAACAAAGGAAGAAGGTCATCTCCAAGGGAAGTGGGGTTAAAGCATAAACTAGGCTCATCCAAAGGTAAAGCAAGATCATAAAGAGGATGAGGCTCAGATGAAGATAGAGCAGGAGTAGGAATAGTAGTAGGATCAACTAAATGTGAGGATGGACTCTTAGAAGGTGTAAGAGTAGTAGCTATCACATCTAGGATAAAAAAACTACAAGGATCTTGTTATCTACTAAAATGGTGAGAACCTATCATTGGCATGATCCATAATCATGATTCTAAGAGGCTCTACTAAAACTAGAAGTGTACCATGTGATTGATCCATAGCTACCTTGAAAAAACTAGGAATAATACTATAATTAGGCACCATGAAGGAAGGAACGTGATAAGACAAATGAAAATACTAAAATAAAGAAGTATGATATAGAAGAATCTCAATATTTCTAGCTTGGATAAGTCCTCATAAAAATGGGTCATCTAAAGCATAACCATCATCATATTCTAGTGTATGTAATTTTATGGTACATGTAGGTATGACCCTATCATGAGAAATTTCATGATAAATATAATGTCTATTCTTAGTTAAGACCATAGGTATATTATCTATGGGAGGTTGATGGGAGTGAGGTTTCAAAGAGGGAAGAAGTTAGGTGATGATATGAGGGGATGGATTATAATTTTTGATCTTGAATCTTATCTCATCTATCTCATCACCATCAAAATATAGGAGCTTAGGTGGTATTTTCTCAATGAGTTTTAGGTGACCATTATAACCTCGAGTAGAATTGACAAGATAATTAAAGAGTTGAGATTCCTAAAATGGGATAGTAGGCAAAGGTTAAAGGGTAGGATTTTTAAAGACAAAACATTCTTATAATTATTCAAAATTCCAATGGTTTATGTATTCTTTATTAGTATAAATATCACCACTATGGGGAATTTTATGCATTTTCATGTATATGAGGTTACATCTCTCATACAATGAGTCCAAGGTCTACTAACCAAGATATTATAAGAGAATTGAAAGTTAAATATCATAACTTTCATGCAGATGGTGATAGGAGGGATGGTAATGGAAAGACACACATAACCTAAAGGAGGAATTTTCCTTCTATAATAGCCTTAACATGTACTATGTGTGGACTCAATATTTCATTAAAAATATCCAAGAGTTTTAATGAAATTGAGGAAGGAAATGCAAGCCATGCTTAATTTACATATCACTGATTTATATGTAAATAAATAAATAATGTTCATCCATATGAAGCATAATCTCATATAGAGTCATGAAAGTGATATGAAACTTAAGGTAAAAATAAGTGTCTATTATTTGATCAACATGTATGGACATCTATTCACATTGTTGAAAGATACTATCTTTAGATCTAGATAAGGTATATTTTCATCCTACTAGAGGAGGATGGGGGATGTTCATTTCAAATAGAAATTGCATTAGATGGTCACGATGATAGGGGGGAATTTTTTATTAATTCAAGGAAAGGTATTGTATATTGGAGATGATAAATTTATGAAATGGGGTGCCATTCATCATAACCCATAGGGTAATTGCTAGATATAAGCACATAATGTTGCAAGATCTCCTATGATAAAGGGTTGGAAGTGTAATTAAACTTGTGTTGATAAGGTTTAGTTGTTTTTGGATAAATATTTTTATTGTATTTAAGGGTGGGATGGTTTATTGAGGTATTTATTATGATTGGGTTGAATAAATAATATTGGATGGTTGTGGAATGATGTCTAGGTGTGTATATGTTTGAGGAATAGTAGAGATAGTGTGAGAGGTATGAAAAAATTAAGTTATTTAAAGTGGTTATTGGAAGGTTATAAGGTCCTCTTACCCTAACTCCATGAAATTATATGGGGAATTATCTTGAATGATGCATAATGGTTTGGTGTGTAGCTAATTTATTGGAGTTGATAAAATCAAATACTCTTCACATCTTAGTCATATTCACCACATTTTATTCATTAGGAGTGATTTATATAAGATTTTCAACATTATTGGTAAAATGAGTAGGGTTTTCATTTTTATCTTGATGAGTGGGAAGAGGATCTTTGTCTATAGTAATATGAGCATTAACATGATTTAAACATTGATTTTTTTAGCTTTCATGGGCTTTAAAATTTGTCATATTATTTTTGATTCTTGAGAATGAGTGATTCATGATCAAATTTTGGGCCAAAAAAGAAATACATAACTATATTACACAATTTTCTACAATTCTCATGAGAGTGGCCCTAACTTGCATGAAACCAATAAAATTTATTTGGGTCATACCATGATTTCATTGAAAAAATGGGGTTAATATGTCATCACAAAGGCCTTGAAAGATGTTTTTGGAGATCATCAAAGGATAATGGTTTATGGACATTAATGTTTTTTTTAATAGAAAATGTAGGAATAAAAGTATTGTTTGGAGGGGGAACATGATCCATAGTGTTATTTGGAGTGATGGCTTGAACATTTTGAATAGTGTATAGGTATCAGTAATGCCATTTTTATTATCATGATGGTTACTTTTAATGATCATGAAACTACCTATTGTATGTTGATATGGTTCAAATTAGTGCATGAGAAAATATTATTGCTTAGCTTGGTCAAGGGCTTCTTCTAAAGTTCTTAGAGAGAGTCCAAACTTGATATTATAACTTGGGTTAGTGATCATTAGTGAATAAGTGTAAGATGTTATCATCTACCATATTATGCTCACATTTTATAGACAATATATTCCATAATTTGATAAAATATTGTGCCATTGAAATTTCAAGTTGTTTATAATTTATGAAATGAGATAAGTTTTCTTAAGAATATCACTAGTTTGAAATTATTCGACTATGAGTTAACAAAGTCTTCCAAAATATTGATAAAATGGGTTTTTAATTTATTGAACCAATCTAAAGCATCTACTAAGAGTGTTTTATCTAATACCTTGATAGCAACAAAGGTATTAATTTTGACCCAATCTTTATAAAGGTTACAAAATGCCTTTAAGTGCAATGTGGGTTTGGTAGACCTATTATAGGTGATGGTAGGTGTGATACCTCTTATGTTGATATTAGAAATTTAAGGTACAAAAGGTTAATTTTGGAGATGATTGATCATTTTATTAATGAGGGGTGGTTTAGGAATAATGTTACCATGGGAATCCTTAAGTGGGTTTGGGGGCATTTAGAGTTTGTACTCCCCATGAAACTTGTTGGAGTTTAGTTTGAAGGTTAATGAGATGGTTTTACATCTAAATTATTTAATTTGTGTTATTGTTTTGAAAATTATGTATTTGATTAAGTGTTTATAATAAAATTTGATGGGTTGGGTGGTATTTTTACTAGTGTGTGAAACATGTGAAACATTAGTATTAGTATTAGTGGCTTGAGTTGAACTATGAGTAGTAGAATGCACTATAATAGTGACATGAGAAACATTGGTATATAATGAAGAACTAGTAACACGATTAGAATTGGTATTAAAACATGCACTACTTTCATGGTTAAGGAGAAGGGTATTTGGAAAAATCTCACTAGAGGTTGAACCTACCATGTTAGTTGAGATACTTGGCATGGAGTTTCAATAGGTCATAGAATAAGATGTCATGGTGTGTTAAGGAGACAAAATAGAAGGAAAATGTTGAGAATAAAACAAAGTGTCTCGACCATATCTATGAGAGAAGGTAGGGGAGGGTAAAAGAGGTTATTCTACTTGAGGACCTATCATAAATTTATACATGGTTCAAGGATTATTTCCTCTATGTTGAGTAAATTCATTAATTAAGAGGATAAATTTATGTGTTTACTCTAAATCATGTTCATATTATAAGGATAATAAAGGATTGCAAACTGAGTACAAATAAAGAGGAGTACCATAGTTGGTAGTGCAAGTGACAATATGAACATTTATTTCATCCAAAGTGGAAGCCATAAGCTATTTATTTATAAACCTATTAGTATTTTCAAGAACTTAACTCTATGTTATCCTCAAAAAGGAAATAAATGATGAGAAAAATAGGATAAAATTTTGATAAAAAGAAGAATCAGTTGATAAGATACACAATCATACTAGTTGACTATGTTATATATAATAAGGAACATAATAGAGAACAAGAGGACACATTCATGTAGGTTGAATGTGTACTATTAAATAGGAAATAGAATAAGAAAACAAAGATACATAGTCGAACAAGATGATTGTGTACTAAAGGAAAACAAGATGAATAGTTTGTAAGAGACTGTGTTGATAGGGATGATAGTGTTCTAAAAATAGTGAAATATTTTGCATGATAATATCTAGCAAAATAAAATTAAGCATAAAATAAATTGAATCAATGTGATTGATCTAATTGGAACACACATCACAAACCTTTAATTAATGCTAGCTAATGCAAGTTTTTTAATATAAAATACTATAATCAAATAACAAATAAAGTTTAAAATTAATGTGATGGGAAGTTGGACGTAAGAAGGAACTATAAATCAATCTATGGATAGTTCTAATAAGTTTAAGATAAAAGGGATCTATATTGGTGATGGTACTAGTTTGGTATTGGGGCCTACCCCCTCACTTCACAATCTCACAATGATAAGGGTGTTGGGTGATTTTCCAATATATACCATCAACCACATGTTTATACTTGACTAAAAACAAAATTGGCTTCCCCCTTGGTGATGACATTCAAGTAGGCAGACCTTAAGAAGATAAATCTTTAATGTTATGTTGTGTAAAGTGATTTGGAAGTGTGATGAAAAGAGAAAAATAGTGTGAATAAATTGGTAAATTAAAAACCACCTAATTAATCTATATTATTTACTCTAATTAGGAAATCAACTAAAATAAAAAATGAACTAATTACTAACAAAAATGGGTTAATTCTATTGACTATGAAGAGTACATAGTCAATTCAAGTGAAAATGTATACAAATAATATAAAATAGAGTCAATAGAGTTACTACTATACTGTGGAAGCAAGATATAAAAGAACATAGTTAAACTAGTTGACTATGTCTTTTAGATAGAAGATAGGCTACAGAACTATGTCTAGCTAGTTGACCTAGTTTGTTGTAGGTCTATAGTTTTATATATTACAAGCTTTTAAAAAATTAGTACTATAAATGACAAACTGAAATGATAGAGGGAGTATGATTGAACCTTGGTGGGTTTAGTTATGCTTAGATTGTAATATTTTATGATATGATCCTCAAGTGTTTATTTAAATATCATGTGAATAGATTCAACTAGGTCAACAAAGTTTGCAAAACCTATGTGCTAAAAAAGAATCTATGAACATAGTTGATTGACTTGACTATTTCTAAAAAATTATATGCTAAAAACAAATCCAAAAAGATCAATGAGCTTGAATATGTATTCAATCATGTAACTAAACAAGAAGACTATGTTGGCCTAATCAATCTAGTAACCCATATTTAGAGAGGACCTACATAGATAGAACAAAGTCATTTTGGGGATATTGTGTGTTAAAATTACACACAAACTATTATAACTATACTGACAAGTTTAATACAGTACTAAAAAAATAGAAATATATAATATGATGATAAAATGGATGCATAAAAAAAATCTACAAGGGTTTGGTTCACGTCAGGTTTACCAAAATGTATACAAAGGAAAATTCAACTGAATTATTAATCAATCCTATCTTGGAGAAGATAAATCCTATTTAGACTTCCAATTGGTTATACATTAGATATTTATGGTCATGACCAAGATGAATATGTTAGACCTAACCAAAGGATCTCTTACCAAAATAACATCACTATAAAGGGTTCTAAAACCTCTAGTCAAGCCACACCATGCAATAACCCTAGCTAGGTCCTATGTTTTCATATTCACTAAGTAAATTTAAAATAATGTAAAGCCTAATCTAATGCCCACCAAATCTTGTGGCATAAAATGGGGGTAATAAACATAAAATGTAAACATGCATAGAAGATATATATTCAAGTCAATGTATAGGAAATTCTAATTCATGGGAGAGAAGTAAAAATGCAAATATATTTGCTCTTACAAAGGAGGGACACATTTTTCAATAGTCAACTTTAAATATTAACCGATTGAGCCTCAATCTCTCCCTTTCCCAAGGTTATTTTCAAGAGGTTATTATGATATGTAAGGATAACAAGGATAAGTCAACTCTAGGACACAAATTCTCTATGCATCCAAAATTCTTCTCCATAAGACAAGATCTGTATCTTTAAAGAAAGTATTGAAACACTAAGGTATGCTCATAAAGTAGAATGGTGGATAAGCAAATGTGAAATATAATATTCTTCTTCTTCTATTCTCTTCAAATGATAGAAATAAATGTGTATATATATATATATCTAAATCTAACTCTAAACCTTTTTGAAAGTTTATCCTATAAGGTCAGCCTAATTTGACTCTATATCATTATTTGATAAAGTCAAGTTAGGTCATAGTCTAGGTCACCCAACATTGACCTATACCTATAAAATAATTTTATCAAATTAAATATGGGGTCGGCCTAGGCTGATAATGTACTATAAACTTTCAAAAAGGGATTTAGGCTTTGGAAGGGGATAATCAAGCTGTTGAATTATTTGGAGGAGTGTGTAAGAGAAGTTTTAAAGATTAGGTAAGTACATATGAGATAGTTGTGTAGATAGCAAGTGGTATTATATGGGAAAATAATTCTATGAAGCACCAATGGTCTTCCCACCAATTTCCTAGTGAACCATTTAGGGCATGCACTCAGAGATATGGAAACTCGATAGCTTCATACAAGAGATAAAGCATCCTAAATTTTCTAATTTTGAAAATATTATGTGTATACACTACAAACACTTGTGCAATATTCTAAATTGGCAAAAGCACATAGTCATATGATTCAGATACACATTTGTGGCATAATTATCTACATTGGTACCATTTTTATAAATAATTTAAGCATGAGACATATATATGGTGCATATGCTATGAAATATGTGCCTAATATTTCAAAATCCAAATTAGTTTAAGATTTCAATTCTCTTTTATGGAATATCATCACCTATATGTCAGACTATTATATTTAGTATTAAGCCAATCTATTGTAGTAGTTGGTTCACTTTTGGTATGGTTGATGTGATTAAATAATTTGATCTTTTAAAATTTATAGGTTTTATTTGATTACATCATCCAACCTCACAAAATATATTATATGGGTTGACTTTGATCACTCATGCTCACTAAGTTATAAGTTTGATTGGGTTGCATGGTTGAGATAATCTCAACTATCAGGTGGAAACTCACCTTTTCTCTAAGGTTAGGGCATGTGCCTTCTAATATCTATCTATCTGTATTTATATATGCACTTTTGATGTTTATATATTTATTTACTAATCTCATTTTTAGATCTTTATAATGATACATCTTTTCAAATTAACTTTCTAATGGTCAAGGTAATTGCACTAATACACATGTTTAATCCTAAACATTGATCTTTAAATTTCAATATTTTCAATTCTTATAATTTTAGATTATGTGCACTAATTATATAATATAACATGCTTTTAGGTGTAGGTTAGTCACCATCAAATCACTTAGGTTGGGATCACACAAAGTCAAGGTGTGTTATACACACCTAGGTATGCATTTATTATCTTTTAAACCAGCAATTTCATTACTATACTAAAATGGTGGGGGGGATGTAGATGATATTTATGAATTATATAGAACCTTATTCTTGTACACTTGGAAAACTTAGACCTTTGTTGTTATCAATTTTAAACCTTTCCTAGTTTTGTAGTATCAAATATACTCTATCTTATACCCCTTGTCCTATCTCTTGTTCTGACAAGTCTTATGTTGACGACCTAGACCTTCTATCTTGTCCAAAATGCTTAAAATATGGTTATCTTATGACCTTTTAAGTTTTGAGAATGTAAATTTTTTATAGCTACCATAATATAAGCATTAGTTTCAAACCCCTGCATAGATGCTAGTGTCCTACCCTGATGTAGGAGTCAAGTTCCCAAAAGTCATAATTTGTAAATGAAACATATCATAATGGTTAGCCTAATTGATCTAATGTGAGATATTTATTGATATGAGTGGTATATATTCACAATCACTCCTCATTAATTTCTAACCTTGTATTCATACCAAAGAGTATTCAAAGAGCATTTAATTAAGTATAGCTTCCCTATTTATTCTTGTTTCTCTATCAGTCATAAGAATACACATCTCTAGGTATGAAATAAGTATGGAGTACCCCAAAACCTTGATTTACTAATTTATAAGCTTGGTCAATGTTGTACTCTATTTAAACACATTTTAACACTATGCACACACAAGTCAACACATTAGGGGAGAACTACATCAATCTGAGACCCTGTTTAGAGTAGTGGACATGTAGGTAACACCCATTGACAGAGGTGTCTCTATGGTTAGATTAACACCGTGAGCCCACTATCTCATTTTTCCAAGGTCACTATGAATATTAAGAGCTAGGGTTTTTCCATTTCATGAGGAGTGACAATCCATGACCTATATTTGAATGCACCAGAGTTAAGTAAAATACAAACCAAAAGAAAGTAAATAGTCGTATCCATTTCAAATATTAATTCTATAAGGACACATTTAATTTAGAGAGTAGCATTAATGCTAATGTCTAAGGATGATGCTAGTGTCTATGGCTCTATAGGCACTAAATCCATAATTTGGTGATTGTTCCAAATCATCTTTCAACATGGTTCCTACCTATTCCAGATCTAGAACCATGTTAGTATTAAAAAAAACAAAGTAAATTTTTTTATTTGTCATTTCCATATCTATAATATTTATACTTTATATTTTTATCCTATCTTAGTTCAATTAATTCAACATATATTGTGTTTGAGTTTAGCATTTAATTGGGTTGCTATAGATCTAATTATCACCTTTATGCATTATCATTTCTATATTCTTAACCCTATCTACCCAAGTATGATCCACATCCAATTTGGGTTTAAAAATTAATATATATGAGGGTTTATTTTTAGCTTATGAATGATGAAATTTAATCTTTATGAGGCTAACTATTCCCCACATGAGTTGGATTTGGCTACCACATTACTCATTCTAAATGTATAGAAGCATTACTTATTGGGAAAACCTTTTAATCTAAAAATAAATAAATTGAGGCTGAAGTATATATTTACCAACACAGATTTAATATTCAACAAAGACAATGGTTGGATTTCCTATTAGATTATGACTTTGACATTAAATACATCAAGGGAAAGGAAAATATATTTGTGGATGTCATTAGTCATAGAAGGTACATTGCAACACCGTCTACTATTAAGAGTACCTTTTGAGAATAGGTTTTGAAATTTTGACTGGGAGATGAATTATTTGATTAGGTTAAGACCTATATTTTATCATATTAAGTTGCACCCTCTAAGGAGGTGTTTCAAATCTCCTCACCCAATAAACATAATGGGAACACCTAAAGGTTGTTGGTCACCTATGGTTGGAGTGAACCTCCAAACAAGGCCAACTTCCCCTGATGGATCACCTAAAAGTAACACTAAACTACTTTACTTACAAGGGAAAGAGATAAAGATAACATAATTGAAACCAAGACCTAACAAAGGTGTTGCACCAAATGTGTTATGCTCCCTACACAAGCCTTTTGACCACATTTTGTGACTAAATATGGAATGAAACTCTCCTAAAATCTCTTCAAGATATGTTATTAATACACTAGTGTTTCATATGGGGGTTTTTATTCTATGCATAAGACTTAAAGGAATGACTAAATGGTTTTATGTCAAACATAATCAACTATTTTTCATAATATTTCACTAGCCTAGACAATTTTAACATAGCATATGACCTATATGAACTCAACCTACTGATAGAAAGGTGAAAAAAATAACATACAAAAGTAAGAATAAATTTTATCATAGTTTTAGATCAAATAAGCATCAAAATCACACAAACATATTAGCTTGAAGAAGGTAAATTTAAGTTTCTACTAATTCAAAAGGCTTGAAGCTAGAGTTACAAAATGGCAGAGTTTATCCATACCCAAAACAGGGATCAAAGTTGGCCAATTTATTCAAAATTTATGTTCTAAAAAGGGTCCCTTTGAAATAATAATTCTAATCATTATTGTACGCAAAATATTAAAATCTCAAGTCTTTACTTCCTCTTACCCACTATCAGGGTGGTTATAACTTGATGATGATTTGGGAAGGGGGTTTGAGGTAGTGGGGATCCCTTTGGGATTTTCAAATCCATGAATGTGTAGCTACTTACCACATCCTCTTAATATAGTAACTTGTATTCTTCTCTATTTACACTTACTTCCATGATGAATGGGGTTCGATTTCATTGCCCTCTTACCATTTTTCTATTTGGAGTTGAGTTGTGCCATGATTTTCATGCCAATCTATTCCAAGAATGATTTGATGAATTAATGCATTCACATAGTCTATTCATGAATTTAACATCTAAATGGGTGAGATGGGACATCAAATTTGCCTTAGTTAGTGCCAATGTAAATACCAACAAACATTTAAGTGGCAGAATCTAGCCACATGTCAAAATTGAGCTTGTTTCGGTCCCTCCTTTGATTTTGGAAGTATATTTTATTAGGAATATAGAATGCACAACCATATTAATGAAATAATGATGGAAATAAAATGTATAAAGCACAATATAATAGAGACATAGATTTAATGTGGTTCACCTAATATGGGCTATGTCCATACATAAACAACTAGTTCTTCTCTTATTCATTCCAAGAAATGAAGGGATAAACCTAAAATACATCCATTTCAATCTCTTATTCATCACACAAAGTACACCACCATGATTATAATTCCCATATATTAAAGGAGGGTTATATATTAGGGCAAAAAATCATGAACGTAATTTATACCATTAGATCTAAGACCTAATAATGAACGTTCTAGATTTAATATGAAATTAGAATATTTTACAATGCATTTTTCACAAAATTTTCATGTGGAACCATAGTGGTAGTGGGGAAGGTCCCCCCCTTCCCCACACACCCTCATCAAGAACTAGGCATTCTAGTAAGATTAATATCCACCATCCAACATATTCCACATTGGGATCTCTTTCAACACTTTGTCAATTATTTTGAGTTAAAGACTTAGCCTAAGTTCATTTTCAAATTCCATATGGAATTATTTTATATTACATGGTATTGATGTAATTATTTAACATTTGGTAAATTTTCATATCTTTATATTATCATTGGATAGCTCTTCATCCCTTTGATATTAGACTCAATATAACCCCCAAATCAAGATCTTATACTTTGAGATGGGCTCTTTGAGAAAATTGGGTTCCTAGAAGTGTATTCATATAATCTCAAGAATTCATTACTTTGAGCTCACAAAAACTGGTTTCTATCCATGCAACATTTATTGATCTCACTGCATTCACCCTAATAATTTTATCCCACATTCACAAGGGGAAGAAAAGAAAGACACTTTATAATGAAAAATGATCACTCAATTACTTGGTCTTAGACCACTTATTCTCAGAGATTATTCATAAACTATGCCATGTGTCAACACAAGATTGGTCCCTTTATCACATTATGAAATGGGTTAGTCCCATTGGCCAACCTCCCACCACATTGTCCTTACGCTTGATCTCTAGTTTCCACTTGTCATGATGCCATTCAATCTTAGATTTGTTTGATTTTCCTATTAACCTCTATTAGATCTAGGAGATGAGCACATATGATAGTCAGTTGATGTGGAATTCCCTGGTTGGGTTAGGCTCTAACAAATCTAATAATTCTACCACCCTATGAGATTTATGGGTCTTGATAACTATTTATATCATGGTAAAGTGAGATTTCACCATGTGGTTCCATCCAACTCACCCATTATTATAACACACTATTAGGCTTTCAAGACCACCCCAAGGCTATAGATTAATAATATTGAAATATGTAGTGCCATCACACTCACCTACTATTCTAGGGCTCTAACATCATGTCTAAAATGTATGAAAATCTCTAAGAGACTAGAGAAGTAGTATTATGCCATGTGGCATCATCCTATTAACCTAATAGCCTAGAGAGTTTGAAACTTGTGAAGATGGTTCCAAGGTTTTGATTCATTTAGATTATGACATGTGGAAACATCCTGTTCACCCACTTATTTTTTACCTTATTGATGTGGAGATTGTTAGGAAACATTTTGAAAATTATCTAAGTGTTGAAAGAAATTTAAAAATATTCCAATACCATTAGGAGATTGATATGTGTCACAAGATAACTTTTGTAAATTCATGTAAGTGTTGAAAGTGTTTTTAAAGATGCATATGCCATTAAGAGATGCAAATGATTATTGTGTGGTGTCATTCGATTTGACCAAATTATTACTATGACTAAAAAAATAGGAAACCATCAAAATGTCATTGAGGGCTGGTCAAATTTGATCTTATCACCTCCTAAATATATCACTAGGAGATAAAATAAACCTAGAATAGTTATGTGTTGAATTACTTTCATGACCTATTAGATAGATTTTAAATAGAAATGGCTAAGACATATTGAATGGAAATGTGACACATGGATCTAGGAAAATTTAAATTAAATGATTAATTTTTTAAACATTTCCTCTTCACATAGAAATCAAGGCATAGCCTAGTGTTTAGAACTTGTGTTTTTAGAACTTTTGTTCAAAACAAAAGTTTTGACTAGCCTTCATAGAATCTTTGACAAATAAATGACTTAGACAAATCCTTTATAAATACTTCCTCTAGATTTCCTTTCTGTGTTTTGGAAAAATAATTGTTCTAAAAATTTAAGGCCTTCAGAAAAAATGTCAGTTACATAAGTTTTAACTTGTTGCAAAACAAAAAATCCAAATATTAAAACACTAAAACAAATTCTTGTGTGCGAAGACCATTTTTTTTAAAACCTTATAAATCGATTAATTCCTTCCTAACTTAACCACTTTTGTCAAATTTTAATAGAACTTCAAAAATCCTTTTCTAATGAATCTAAATCCTTGAACTAATATTTAGATGCTACTCTTCCATGGTGACAAAAAATAGTCAACCTTCTTTAGACACTATTGTCACATCGATTTATACCATCTAAGGAGGTATTTCATGTCTCCTCACCCAATCACCATAATGGGAATACCCCAAGGTTATGTGTCACCTATGGTTGGAGTGAACCTCTAGAAAGGGCTAACTTCCCCTAATGGATCAGCTAAAACTAACACTAAGCTACTACACTTACAAGGAAAAAAGAGAAAGAGAACATAATTGAACCTATGATATAAGAAAGGTGATACACCAAATGTGTTATGCTTCATACACTAGCCTCTTGATAATGATATGTGACTCAATATTATTTAAAAATCTCTTACACTCTATTCAAACTAGGATATTCATACATTAGTGTTTTATATGGGGGTTGTGATTTTATGCATAGGAATTAAAGGAATGATTAAATGGTTTTATGTCAAACACAATTCTCCAATTTCCAAAACAATTCACTAACCTACACAATTTCAACATAGCATATGACCTCTATAAACTCATCCTACTAATAGCAAGGTGAAAACAAAGGACATAAAAAAGTAATAACAACTTATATCATAGATGTAGATTAACTAAGAATCAAACTTACACAAAAATATTAGTTTGAAGAAGGTAAATTTTAGTTTATATTGATTTAAAAAGCTTAAAGACAAAGTTAAAAAAGGGAAGAGTTTAGTAATACCCAAAATAAGGATCAAGTATGGGCAAATTTATATACCATTTATATGATTAAAGGGTCCCTTTTCAATGATTATTTTACTTGTTTTTCTAGGCAAAATATTTAGAATTTGGTTCTTTACTTCATCTTACCCACTATAGAGGTGGTTACAAACTTGATCATAAATGGGGAAGGGGGATTTAAGTAGTGGGTATCCCATTAATATTATAGGAGCCACACTTGTATAACTATCTACCATGTCCTCCTAAGCCTATAGATTGTCTTTTGTGAGATCTCCATTTCCACTCACTTCCATGATGAATGGGGCTAGATTTTGTCACCCTCTCACCATTTTTCTAGTTGGAGTCATGCTATAGCATAATTTGCATGTTGATCCACTTTAATATTTATTATATAAATTAATTTAGTTACATAGTCTATTCATGAATTTGAAGTCTAAATAGGGGATACAAGCCATCAAATTTACCTCAATCAGTGCCAATGTAAATGCCAACAAACTATTAAGTGGTAGAATCTAGCCACATGTCAACATCAAGCTCATTTAAAGCACTTATTTGATTCTATGATTATATTCCACTTTGGTCCCTCTTTCAATACTTAATTGATTATTCTAATTTTAATACTTATCATAGGTTCATCTCTAGATGCCATGTGGCATTCTTGTATTTACCATGAGGTTCATGTCACTGATTGACAATTAGTGACCTGCTAGAGCTTCCTATGATCCTTGGTGAAATCTTCATCCCTCTGAGCTTAGACTAAATACAACCCCAAGTCAAGATCATATACTTCAAGATAATCTCTTCAAGAAAAACTAGCTTCTTTACAATGTTTCCATATGAGCTCAAGCATTCATTAACTTGAGCTCACTAAAATTAGGTTCTAGCCATGTAACATCTACTAAGCTCACTACAATTACCATAGTAATTTTATCCCACATTCACAAGGGGAATATAAGAGAGGCACTTTATAATTAAGATCACTTTCTTAGTTACTTGGTCTTGAAATACCACTTATGCTTGGATCTTATTCATCAAGTGTGACATGTGTAAAGATAGGATTGGTCCCCTTCTCACACTATGAAAGGGGTCAAGATTGATAATGAGATTGTTATTTAGAAACACACACATTTCCCATTAAATTATATCCCACCACACTATCCCCAAGCTTTATTTAAAGCTACCACTTGTTATGTTTCCATTTGATCCTAGTTTTTTCTACTCCACATAGTCATATCTATTAGATCTAGGAGAGGGGTGCATCTAACAATCAGTTGGCATGGCATTCCTTGGTTGGGTCAGGCTCTGACAAGTCTAAAAATTATACCAGTATGGGATAATAATGGGTCTTGCTAATTATTTATATCATGGTGAAGCAATATTACACCATGTGGTTTCATCTCTCTCACCCATTACTATGAAAAACTATTATGTTTACACATACCAATTTGGGGTTGTTAGGATTATGATACATGGTTCCATCCTACTCACTCACTAACATGGGGCTCTAACATCACATATGTTATGTACAAAAATCTATGGGAGACTCAAGTAGTGATATTTTGACACATGACATCATCCTACTAACATGCTAGCCTGGAGGCTTTAGAATTTTTATAGATGGTTTTAGGACTCTGGGTCACAATAATTATGACACATGGAAGCATCCTAGTCACCCACTTGTACAATAACTTATTGATGTGGATATTAATGGTAAAATTTATGACAACTAAATAAGTGTTGAAAATCATTTAAAAAAGACCTGGGACCATCAAGATATCAACATATGTCATCGAGAAACTTTTGAAAACTTGATTAAGTAACAAAAGTATTTTGAATGAGGCATAGGCCATCAAGAGATGTTAATGATTATCAAGTGGTGTCATTTAATTATACCAAAGTACTATTTCAGTTAAAAAGTCAAGGAGTCATTAAGACATTATTGAGGATCCATAAAATTTGATCTCATCACCTCTAAAAGTCATCATTGAGAGATAAAAGAACACCAAAATGGATATTTATCAAAGCACTTTCCTAACCTAATAGGGAAATTTTGAATAAAAATAGCTAATTCTTGCTAAGAAGAAATTTGACATGTGGCTCTATGAAAATTTCAAAGAAAAGACCAAGTGTTTAAATGTTTCCTATTCATGTATAAATAACAACATATCCTAGTGTTGAGTACTTGTTCTTTCATAACTTTTATTTGGAATAAAAGTTCTAACTAGCTTTCATAGAATCTCTAATGAAGAAAGACTTAGAGAAATCCTTCGCAAAGACTTTCTTAAGATTTATGTGTTTCATTAGAAAAATTATTTTAAAGACCCAAATCCCTTAAAAAAATTGTTGTTTGTATAAGTTTTGACTAATTATGACACACATAATCTAAAAGTGTAAAACACTTTGACAAATTCCTTAGTGTAAAGACCATTCTTTTAAAAACTTGCTAAGTCCTTTACTTCCTTCATAACTTAGCCACATCTATCAAATCATAATATAAATTTAAAAAAACCCTTTTTTGTTTAATCTAAATCCTTGAATTAATATTTAGATGTTGTTCTTACATGGTGACCAAAAATGGTCAACATTCTTTATAAAATGTTGATGTGTTGAGTTGTACCCTTTGAGGAGGTGTTTCACGTCTCCTCATAAAATTAACACAATGGGAACACCCCAAGTCTATGGGTCACCTATTGTTGGAGTAAATATTTATAGAGGGATGGATTACCCTGATGGATTACCTAAAACTATTAATTAACTAATACACTTACAAGGAAAAGAGATAAAAACAAAAAAATTAAAATTAGGATCTAAGAATGGTGATGCACAAAATTGATTACACTCCTTAAACTAGCCTCTTGACAACACTATGTGACTCAATATGGACTAAAAATCTATTACACTCTCCTAAAACTAGGCACTTTATACATTAATCTTTTCTATAGGGGTTTTCAATATTATGCATAGGACTTAAAGGAATGACTAAAAGGTTTTGTGTCAAACACAATCATCTAGTTTCCATAATAATTCACTAGCCTTGACAATTTTAACACAACATATGACTTATATGAACTCATCCTAAGGTCCTTAAATTGAAAATAAAGGACATATAAAATTAATAACAACTTCTATCACAAACATATATCAACTAAGCATCAAACTCACACAAACATATCATCTTGAAGAAGGTAAACTATAGTTTTTATTCATTCAAAAGGATTAAATCCAAAGATAGAAAAATGGTAGATTTTATCCATAACTAAAATAGGGATCAAGGATGGGCCAATTTATATAGCATTTCTTTTCTAAAAAGGGTCCTTTTGCAATGACAACTACACTTTTTTATAGGAAAAATATTCAGAGCTTGTGTCTTCAGTTTGTCTTACCCACTACTAGGGTAGTTACAAATTTGATTATGGTTAGGGAATGGTGGTTAAATTATGGGGGATCCCCTCAAGATTTATAGATCCACACTTTCATAACAACCTACCATATCCTCCTAAGCCTATAACTTGTCTTTTCCCTGCTCTCCATTTCCATGCACTTTCATGATTAATGGGGCTAAATTCAATTGTCATCTCACCATTTCTCAATTTAAATTTGAGTTGCACCATGATTTGTATGTCAAGCCACTCCAAGATTAATTATATGACTTAATGTAGTTACACAAATTATTCATGAATTTGACATCTAGACAGGTGAGATAATCCATCAAATTTGCCTTATTTAGTGCCAATATAGATGATAACAAATTATTAAGTGGTATAATCTAGCCACATGTTGAAATAAGGATTATTAAAGGCCCTTTTTTGTTTCTAAAAGTATAATCCACTTTGGGCCCTATTTTAATGACTAGTCAATTCTTTTGATTTAATACTTATCCTAGGTTCATCTCCAAATGCCTCGTGGCATTATTTTATTTTCTATGGGATTCATGTCATTGTTTTATACTTGGTGACCTATTAGAGATTCATGTGATCCTTGGTGAAGTCTTCATCCCTTTGATCTCATGCTTAATACAACCTAAAAGTAGAGATAATATATTTTGAGATAAGATCTTGGAGAAAATTGGGTTCCTCATAATGTTTCCACCTAATCTCAAGCATTCATTACCTCAAACTCACTAAAACCAAGTTATAGCCATGTAACATCCACTAAGATCACTGCATTTGCCTTAGGAATATTGTCCCATATTCATAAGGGGATGAAAATAAAGGCACTTTATAATGAATGAAACTCACTTAGTTAATCAATACTGAAAGATGGATTATGTTTAGAGCTCATTCTTCGATGGTACCATGTGTCAACAAAAGATTGGTCATCTTATCGCACTATGAAAGGTGTTAATATTACCAATGATACCATCACTTGGAAACATGCCCATCAACCATTGGCTAATGTCCCACCATACTATCAGTAGGATTACTCTAAAACTACCACTTATGCCACTACCATTTGATCCTAGATCTGCCTACCTCACCAAGTCATTTCTATCAATTTTGGGAGATGGGTGCATCTAACAACTAGTTGGCATTCCTTGGTTGGGTTGGGTTCTAATTTTTTTGATAATTGTACCACCTTGGGAGTCTAATAGGTCTTGATAATTATTTATATTGTGGTGAAGTGATATTGCATCATATGGTGCCATCTGATTCACCTACTATTTTGACACATTTTTGAATATGTACAGACTATCGTAGGGATATAGAGTATCAAGAGTGTGATATGTGCTTCCATCCCACTCACCCACTATTTTAGGGATCTAATATAATGTCTGTACTATATATAAATCTATAGGTGATCAGAGTAATAATATTATTCCATGTGACATCATCCTACTAACCTACTAGCCCAAAGGGTTTGGAACTTGTATGGATGGTTCCAATACCCTATGTTAATAAGATTATAACAAGTGAAAGCATCCTACTCACCAATTTTACCACTACTATGTATAAATGAATTTAAAAAGGGCCCAAGACCATTAGGAGATCAACACATTGCACTGGGTAACTTTTTCAAAATTGGCTAAGTGTTGAAAGTCTTTTGAATGAGGCATAATCTATTGAGAGATGTGAATGATTATGGCATGGCACCATTTAATTAGACCAGAGTCCCTATGTGAATTATGGATTGGTAAATCATCAATACATCATTGGGGGCCTACTAAATTTGACCTCATCAACCCCCAAAATTGTCACTAGGAGATTTAAAACCCTTAAAATTTTGGCATTGTCATGTCATTATTCAAAATGGATAAGTCATGCTAAGTCATGCTAAGTGAAAGGTTAAAATAAAATTCTAAGTGTTTAAATTTTTCCTTTTCATGTATAAATTACAACATAGCTTGGTGTTTAGAACATGTGCTTTCAAAACATTTGTTTGGAACAAAAGTTCTAACTGGCTTGATATAATTTTTAATGAAGAAAAGACTTAGACAAATCCTTTGCAAAGACTTTCATAGGATTTCTTTTCTATATTTTGTGGGAATAATTGTTTCAAATACTTCATAAAAATGTCATTTGTATAAGTTATTACTAGTTGCTACACATAGAATATGAAGATTAAAACACTTAGACAAACTCTTGAGTGTGAAGACATTTTTTTTAAACACCTACTAAGTCCTTTGATTCATTCCTAAATTAGACACTTCTACCAAATTCTAAAAGAACTTTGAAAACCATTTCATTATAAATCTAAATCCTTAAAATAAGATTTGGATGTTGTTCTTCCATGGTGACAAAAATTTGTCAACATTCTTGGTGACCTTTGTGGGTTGCTTGCTTGCTAAGAAGAAATCCAATAGCCTTTGAAGAAATCCATTGGGCATGGAGTCATACAAGCCTTTTAAAACCCTTGACTCTAAGAACATAGCCCTTCCATAATTTTTTTAGACTAATACTAAATAACTAAATTTATATTCACCTCTAGATGGATAATAAAATCAAGAAAAAAACAAATAAAAACATGCTAAAGCACTTAGAGGAAATAATAACAACAAAACCAAAGTGCAATAGCACCCATAGAGGATAAAAGTGGCTAAACTAATATTTACAAAGTTTATATAACTCTAAGTATAGTACTTTATATGAATTCCATTAATTGGGATCATTAGTTCCTCCCCATCCAACTTAGGATTTAAAATGCATTAGATGATTTGAAGTTGGTTATGTTGTAAGGGCCACTCCATAAGGCATAAAACTTGGTGTGCCTCTGAAGTTTGGACCTACCTTCATCCCAATTTGACACCAAATCTCCCTCAAGGAAGACTCTAGAAGCTAATCATTTATCAAAATATCTCTTCACATGAGCTTGATTAATATACATTATATGCATATCTTGGTATATTGTTTCTTGAAATTCCATAAGTTCCACAAATATAATCTCAATGGAACTGACCCCCATCATTTATAGCTAATGTGTAAGTTCTATATCTATCATTTCAAGAGATATAGGAAAATTTTCTTATTTTCCATAAATGAGCATGTAAGGATAATTACCAATAACCTTCTTAGGGGTGTTTCTATCAGCCCATAAGGTTGTCCTCAACTTGGTATGATAGGTCCTCTAATTTCCCTCCATAGTCCTATTAATGATTATGATCAAATTCTAATTAGTGTACTTTTCCAAGCCATTGACTTGGGGATAGTATTTGGATAAGGTGATCAATTAAATGCAATGTATAACTATGAAATTTATTATCCTTATGCTAATAAAGGCCTTTACATTATCAAATATGATTTTATAAGGCACCCTAAACCTAGTGACTATACTCACATAGAATTCACATACATTTTATTCATATGCTTCTTTTAAAGCCACTACTTATGTCCACCTTATAAAATAATTAGTGGCTTTAAAAACCCATTTATGACCTACACTAGAAGGTGAGTTAATCATACCTATGAAATACAAACCCCATTGCATGAAAGGATACTCTACCTTAATGGGATGGAGAGGGATGGATACTAACCTATGTATACTAGTGAGGAATGCACATTTTTTTAAATTCTTAATCCATGCATACACATCTATAAATATATTATGCTAATAATAGCCTTCCCTCTTTATATTTATGGTTTTAGTCCTTGGAAAGAAGTTTCCACCAAATGATCCATCATTAAACTCCTCTAGAATCATATCAATCTAGTTTATTTCAACACATATCAACATAATACCATTGAAATATTTCCTAAATATGAACCCATCTATAAGAACATGAGGAATTGAATCCAGTCAAAAATACCCTGTTTTAGCCTTGTTCAATCCTTGAGGGCATTCACCAATTTGGAATAAGTTGGCCATATCTTGGGTCCAACTATTAGATAACAAAGGTGTAACTGAGTGTTGGCCATTTTGGAATACAAGGACATCATTCTCATCATTATATAATTCTAAAGTTATTTATTCACACAATCCTCTACCTTTTACCTTATCTATGACATTGATGTCCACATCATACTCCATCACCTTTGAAATCCACCCTACTTTTGTCTCATTCAAATTTTTTCTTAAGATAATTTTTTTGACACTTGTCTGGGAGACAAGTAAATGCACCTCATTATTAGACAAGTGTCTAAACTTCTTCAGACTTCTTATATCAATGAAAATCTGGTTATATACAAAGGAATAATTTACCTCATAACATTCCAAGCCCTAGATACATAAATTTATCAGTTGGTCCATGTCTTCCTCATTCTTTTATACTAACATAGCTAATATAGTGTCCATACCAACAAATGCATAGATAGTAAATGTCTTGGTGAAATTTGGATTTATGGATATTGTTATTTGGTTTGTTTAATTATTTTTAATCTATATTTCCCTTCCTTATACCACTAGAAGATCTTATTATTATTTAACATAATAGTTATAGGCTTTGTTTCCACTTCTTGTGATTAGATAAAGACAATGCTAGAATGGCACTTACCATTTTAGGATCAATAAAATCCCACTCTTAGAGATAACATGGCACAAAATTTTGCCTTCATGGGCTTAAAATTTTAATTTATTGGGGCTAATTGAAACCCAAAATACCTTTATATTTCAAATACCTATCTGAGATGAGATAAATGATCATCAACATGCTTATAAAATATTATAATATCATTAAGATAAACAAGTTTTATATTATTTATTAGTCCCTAAAATGCCATATCCATGGGCATTTGAAAATTTTACCTTCTATTGGATAAACCAAAGGGCAATTTTATGTAGGCATAAGTTACCCATTTGGTGGTGAAGGATGTCTTGAACTAATCCTCCTCCTTCACAATAATTTGATTATATCTAGAATAACCATCCAATAGAGAAAATTATTTTTCACCTACCACCATTTGTAATATTTTATCCATGGAAGGTGAATGGTAATGATCCTTTAATTAGGTTTTATTTAGGTCCCTAATGTAAAGACATATCCTTCTCTCTACATTCTTATTTCGAACATGGACCAATTTTTTAACCCAAGATAGATGCTTAATTGGAAATACGATCCTAGCCTCTATCAACTTGGTCAATTATTTCCTCATGAGGGGATCTATCTTGGGCTTTATGGGCCTTTATTTTTGGCTAACTAGCTTGGTATCAAAATATAAATCTATAGTGTGTTGTGCCAATCTAGGATCAAACCCTTTGAGATCACTATACTCCCATGCAAATATGTCCTCAAACTCTTGGTAGAGTTTTAAAAATGCATGTTTTTCCTCTTCATTATAAACTTTATTAATGTGGAGAAGTTTATCCTTGAATATGGAAACTCTTTCATAGCACTCTTACTTGATCTTCATATTCACTTTATCTCCCCTAACCTGATCATGAGTCCTAAAAACATGTCAAGTGTGATCATCCCCTTTGTAAGTTTGTCTGAATTTAACTAAATTCCTTGGTCATCATATTGTTATTGTGATTTATTATGATTTTTTTGTAGAAAATTAATATTTTTATTACAATAAAAGAATAATTTGTTGATCACTATAAAACACATACCAATTGGTGGCATTATTAGGTATGGAAGGCCATACAATCAACTTTATATGTTATTAAGATTTTCCCCTTTCGATATCATCTAGAATGTCGAACACAACACTAATAACATCCAGTCTACCAGCTTGTTTGTTTATTTTTCTTGGGATGGAGTAGATGTTGAATGCTTCAAGGTCTTCTATTAGGTCCCAAAATATATGTTTATAGGACTTAAATAACTAATTTTTTTCGTGTTCTTCCCTCTTACCTAGTTCACCACCAACTCACTATTTTTAGAGACTTGTAGATGTTTAATTCCTTTCTTCTTGGCCCATTAAAGACCATGGTGTATGAGAGTTTCATACTCAGCTAAGTTGTTAGTGTAGATAAAATAAAATCTTAAAGTATAAAAATACTTATCCTTTAAGGGATAAACCAACATGACAACCCCTCTTACTCTAGATCTACTTTATGGATCCATCAAAGTGCATCTATCAAACTCCATCATCATGTTCACCAGTCTTCTCAAGATTAAGAATGAAAGAATATTCTTAATTAAAGTAAAATTTACCTAGATCAATCTCCAAATTGAGTCTATAAAAATCAAACTTGTAATGGCCATCCCCCATTCATTAAATAATAAATCAGGTTTGATATCAAGTGGTTTACTTAGATGTTGCTTAGTAAGATGGTATTCCTAGTTGAAGATGATAAAATTAACATTTATGAAATTTATCACATATGGTTCAATATGATTCCTATTAATTTTATCAAACATAATGGTGAATTTATTCCATACCTAGATCTAGATATTATATGAGACTAATAAGATGACATCTATCCTCCAATCTTGGTAGTAAATCTTCTAGAAATGTGCAAAGCAAAGTATAGAGGTAGAATAATTATGAAAACATATTGGTGAATGGAAAATTTAGGAAATCATGTAAATTGAGTTCCAAATACTTTATGATACTAATATTCTTAATGGTCATTCCATTTATCTAAACTACTCCTTTAGAGTGTGGATTGTATTCCAAACCTAATTTGTCTACAATCTATTTTGACATCATTGAGCTACTAGCCCCTAAATCTCTCATGTAATAATGGAATAAATTAATTTTAGTTATTAAATAAACATATAATTATGGAGGTTTTACACCTTTATTTTATTGACCTTCCTTTGGTTGAGTGGTATTTTTTAGTACTAATTTTGGTAGTTCCTTTGATGACCCTTTTGAAAGACTAAGGTTAGATAAAACTACTTATAATAAGTCCTTTTATCCTAGGATGGAAAAATATTCCCACATGGGTATATTCATATTTTTTCCCTCATATTATCAATATTATTAAATAATGAAGTACCAACCTTTTATTGTATTTTGGCAGTAGCAATACATTATTACACTTATGTTGATTGAGAATGGATTTTGGGTTATTATTGACTTATTGAAGTTTAATTATTCTATATTTATTATAGCTTTGGTACTATATTATGATAAAAAACCTATTGTAACATTGGAAAATATGATGTAGGATAATTACTAGCTATTGGTTTAATTTTTACAGCCCTTTTCTTAGACCTAGTATTGGCTACCACACTTGAAGAAGAGGCCTAGTTTTGACTTGGTAACTAATTCACTCCATAATTCTCATCCCCTTTCCAATTTATAATTTTATCATCAATCTATAATATTTATTAAGGAAATTTTTTTTTTTGGTTATACCTCAGTTTCTCTCTTTAATTGTGTTGCTATGATTTACAACATCAATGTTTAGTTGAGGACACTATTAGGATAAGTGGTTTAGTTATGGGGAGTATTATAGGGAAAGAACCATTAATGATCATGTACTAAGTTATTTTGGATAGGGAATAATAAATTTATGTGATGTAAGTACTAGGTTTGAAATATTGATAAGGCTTTGCATGAGTAATTTGGCATTGGCCTTGAAGATTTTCCTAATATGGTATCCTATTTGGCTAATAATCTCCTTGATATGGACACCTATTATCTTGATAAGGATGATCAAGGACTTGATATGGTTTTTAATTTTGAGCCTATTGTCTTTTGAGAGTAACCAAATTATTCCTAAAAGTATGAATAAGGATCTTAACCTCTTATAGATCATTTAATGGGCTATGGGTAGCTTTATCTTGGCTTGGTGGTTGGATAGTTGACACTAGAATATGCACTAATGTGGGTGATTGAAGTAGCAAAGTGGGTTATATTTATAAAAAATGGTAATTTAATGCCTTGGTAAAAATTTTCTAGCTTGTATAAGACTATTCTCATCCCTAATGGCTACCTCATAAGAATCTAGTAATGTTCTACCACCCATTGATTGGATCATCATAGAGATATAACTATTCAACACTCTAAGATAATGGAGAAAAACATACTAAGGTGTAGGCCTTACCAATAGTGTAATCCTATCTAATGTTATTTTAAGTCTGAGACTAAAATATTCCATGTACTTGTGTGGTTACTTATTAACAGTGGTCAATTATTAAACCAGGGATATATGATCTAACTTGTCTTCAAACTTCTTACATAGAGATTCTCCCAACTCATCCCATGAGTTTATAAAACTAGGTCACAAGATCATATACCATTATAGATCTCTAAATTTAAATTAGGAATTTAAAATCCTACTATCAACATTCACATCAGTAAAATGATGTATTGAATTTATATTAGCAATATATTTAATGCTCTTGATTAGTTTGGTAGTATTCCCTCTAATGAAATAAGGAATAATATTAAAGGATATAATGGATTTATCATCATAATGAGTAAGGTTTAATGGAAATCCTCCACTAAAAATAACAAAATCTTGATTTTTAGGGATAACCATATAAGGGACTAGAAGTAATCTTGTTCTTGGGTGGGAGAATCTACCAAAAGGAAGAATAGACTAAGCTCTTAAGGAAGACTATCTAAGCTCTCTATATATTTTTATAGGAGACAAGGATGATTTATTTACTCTTATCATAAAGGTTTTAGAGATTTCAATGAACTAGAAATTTCCTTTTGAATAAGCTCTTGTTATTTTTGGCATGAAATACTTAGGGTCTATTTTACTAGAGATCAAAAATGTTTAGAGTCACTAGGTGCTTATTTAATGTCTTCAACACTGAATCTTGCTAATAGTAACACTAAATTCTCATCCAAACCCTTATAACTCAATGGAATTAAGTAGATGTCCCACTAGGTATGCCAAAAACTATTTTCATGTTGAGTTTCACCATATGAGGACATGTTTCACATCTCATCACCTAATTGACACAATAGTAACTCCCTAAGGCTATTGGTCACCTATGATTGGAGTGAACCTTTGAAGAGGGTTAGATTCCCATGATGGATCACCTAAAACTAACACTAAACTACTATACTTACAAGTAAAAGAGAGAAATAAAACAAAATTTAAGCTAATATCTAAAAAACATGATATAGAAAATATGTTATGCTCCTTACACTAGCCTCTTAACAATACTATGTGACTCGATATGGATTGAAACTCTCTTACACTCTCTTCAAAGTAGGGTCTTCACACATTAGTGTTTTATATGGTTGTGATCGAATTCATATGACTTAAATAAATGACTAAAAGGTTTTGTCTCAAAGATAATCATTTGTGATCAAGCAAATTAACTCAAGAGAAGAGGTTAGATAAAGTGTTATTTTTCATATAAAGCAATGAAATAAATATAATAACAAGCATAACATCTCTAAGCCTAGATCATAGTGGGATCTTAGTGAAAAAATAACAAGTTAAAACACAACTAAAATGAAAAAGAAACAAGATCTCTTACCTTCCTTAAATGATCCAAATGATGTGTTTGTTTATCTTGTTCGACTTGTGCTCAAAGATTCTTTGGCAAATGGAGTGGTGTGGCTCCTTCTCTCTTTGACACCATGGCTTGGATTATTCTTGGTATTTCTTATGCTTGTGGTTTGTCTTGTGATTTTGGCATTATAAAACTATAGATTTTAATATTTCACCAAAACCTACATTATAACTTTATTATGTTCCAAGCTCTCTAAATGAAGAGGTCTAGGCTTGTGTTTATAGGTTTAATAACTAACCCCAACTCAAGGTGAGTTAATGTGTATTTGGAGCTTATAATGGGTTCAAACCTAACCTTAATGAGTTAATTAACTCCACTAGAGTTAAAAGATGTCAAAATCTCATGATTTGTAATGAATAAGCGTGGGTGAGATAATTGAAAAGGCCTGATAACTCATAAAAGTTAATTATGAAAACCTAAGATATTATTTTTTTTTAATTTATTTTCTTAGTAATTCATTAATTTCTTATGGATAATTCAACCAAGCATTTAATTTGGTTTAGTTATTTTAATTATTTCTATTTAGGATTTTGGTATTTTCAATATTTGATTTTATGTCCATGTGTGCACTTGCCCCATTTAATAGGTTTATAGGCCAAATTACATGTTATGATGTCATAGGATGATTAGAGATGAATCCATGAGAGGTTTTGTTTCGTATGATAAGATACCATAATTAGGGGTATCTCAACATGATTATGATATTTGAATAATGATGTACAAGAAAATTTAGGATGTTTAGTGGTTCTTAGGCTTAATTTACAATGGTTGGTAATAATCTATCTAAATTTTGGTATGAAGCCATTGGTGGCCAATTTTAGGTGTCTATAGTTTCCCCTTATTTAGGAAGGCATTTCAAGCTATAATCATAGTAATGTATTGTCAAATAATGACAAGTTCTTGAATGCTTACAAATTTAATGATAATGGATGAAATGTAGTTTCCTCCTTAAGGGAGTTTTTATAAATGGGGTTAGCAAATGGTACCTCAAAAGAAGGAAACAAGTGGACCAAATAGATGTAAAGGGGTGGAAGGGACTGATTTTCCCAAAGGTGGTAATAATCAGTGTCATATGGAACTAGCCCAGTTAGGGTAGACAAATAGGAAAATTTGACCAAAGGTGGTTATAATAATTAGCATAGGTGAGATAAAAAAATGTTGATTATTTCCCCAAAGTTGGTTATAATCATCGAAAAAGTCTTAGGGTAATAAGAGACTAATATTACAAAAGTAAATTATAATTAGCTAAGGGGAAAAAAATGATTTGCCCATAGGTAGTTATAATCATTAGTAGGATAAAAACATGCCCCAATTGGGTGGATAGGGATAATGGTTCTCCCAAAAGTGGTTATAAGCATTATTGCAATGAAAATGTTACCCAGTCGGGTAAAATAAAGAGAATGATTTGACAAAAGGTAATTATAATCATCAACCTTCAAATGGATATAAACATAATGATTTTACCAAAGGTGATTATAATCATTAGAATGAAAATGGGATGGTATACAATGATTTGCCTAGAGGTGGTTAAAATCATTGGTATTCTGATAGTGGAAAACATGATGATGGAAAAGATGATGGAAAATTGAAATAGAGGATAAAGATGAATTAGTCAACCTGCTAGTAGGGAGATGCTTGTAAGAACTAGCAGTGGAGATAATTCTTTCATTTTTGAATTACTCTATTTAGGATATGATTTGGATTATATCGAGAATGTTGCTAGTGATAAGGAAATATCATTGGTTCATTGTCATGTAAACTCTTAAAATTAATTTTTGCTATAGCACATGATGGTAGGCATCGTGATAAAACAACATGAATACTTGGCCAAAATATACATAAGGACTAACATATGATCCAATACTCAATTGAAAATAATGCACCAATGATAAAAACCATGATGATAATTTTGACATATAAATATGGATCAATTCAATTATAATGCACAAGGAATCACCTAATAAATACATATAGACTCAATCAAGGCACAACAAAAAATCAAATAAATAGGAAAAAAATAAACAAAACACAAATAAAATAAAATTAAAAGAAAATAAAAAGAAATAACGAACAAACAATGGTTAATTACAATGTTAGTACAAAAAACATGATATAAACAAAGTGTATACACATAATATTTGTAACTTTTATCAAATATTGATGCTTTACATCTTACAGGAACCCATCATGACTTAATATTTTTGAGTGCATGCCTTAAGGGGTTCACTGGGAAAGGGGTGGGTAGACCATTGGTGATTCAAAAGATTGTTGTCCCTTATTGCCACATTATTACCAATCCAACTAGTTCATAAAACCTTTCCCTAAGTTGTTTCTCCTCCTTTGCATAGTCATCTAGTCTTTTCCTCTTTATATGCCTTATTCCCTTGCTTAACACCCTTTTTAACTACTCAAAAAACTAGGTTTACCTAGTCAACATAGTGCATTTTAGGGTCACTTCAGCTCTTTAGGTTTATTATCCTTATGGCTAACCTAACACATACTTTAGGCATTATCCCAAAAATATGCTAGGTTGACTAGGTTGACCTAGCACAATAGACATGTCTAAATGATTTTGAGGTAAGATAATTTTACATATACAAGGTAATTTTAGTAATTATTATATTATGTAGTAAACAATTATTATTCTCTCATGCTTCTTCACAATTTTCTCTTCCACCATTCTACTTAAGGAGTCTTAACAAAGGTTTCTTATTTTGAAGAATCTAGTCTTGTAGATAGGTTTCTTAGGTTTCTAGTGAACATGACATGAATCCTATCCCACCGCTAGTTGGATTGTATTCACATTTCCATTTTTTTTTCCTTTCTTATTTAGCATTAGCTTCACTTTGGCTTCATATTCATTACATTCTAGTGAACATGATGTGAAACTAACCCTTGCAAGATTTATTTCACTTATTTCATTTTTTATCATTCTTTTTATCACTTATTTCTTCCCTATTTACATTATCTACATCATCATCAATCCAACACATTTTATAGTTTGTAAAATGGATGAGTATAACCAAAGATATAGGAAAAACAAAATCCATATATTTGTCTACTATACTAGGTTAACCTTATCAACCTAGTATCTTTGTCAACCTCTGTTCACTATACTAGGTCAACTTGGTTGACCTAATACTATCTATAGACTATTTTGCCTCTTTTCTTGCTTTTATTCACTATACTAGATTGACTTGGTTGACCCAGTACAATTTTACAATCCATGTTTTTGTGTTATGTCAACCAGGTCAAACTTGTACTATTTTCTTTCTTCTATGATTTCCAATTTAGATTTTTGTTTTCCCTATATGTCTGACTTATTTATCTGTCTATCTAACTTAGTTATTTGCCTTTGTATATTATTATTATTGCTTAAAATTCTTTTTATTTCCTCAAAGATCATGTACCCCATTATAATCTTCTTGGATAAGCTAAATCCATTTAGACACTCTATGGGGTTATTTTTTCCTCTTGTCTTTTCCTATCTCTTTTTCCTCTTTTTAGCTATTGGGGCATCTTGAAATGCCCATCCACACATTACTCTAGCCTTCGGGGCATATTTTAATGCCCACTCACACATCATTTTAGACTTTGGGGCATCTTACAATTTCCATCCCTACATCCACTTACCTTTTGGGGCATCTTCTGATGCCCACTCTTACTCTCCATTACATGATACCAAAATAATTCAACTCATAGAAACTTTCTGAGACACATAGGCTTGTCTCTTACATGTTCATCATTGATATAACCTTTAATTTAGGATATATTTCCTTATTATCATGTTTTCTATCTATATATTTCTAACAATTTTTGCATGTAACTTAAGCACTAGTCTCTCCCTTTACAACAGTGCCCTCTTTTCACAACCTTTAGTCCTTCTTTTTGGTCTTTTGGTTTCTTGATGTACCATAGTCTTCCTTATTTTCTTGTATTTTCTCTTTTTTTCACACCCCTTGGGTTTTTCTTTTGCGAGTTTCTTTGTAAGACCATAGAGAGGACCCAACATACCTCACAAAACCACCATCGTTTACTTATGTTCCTTCTCTCTTTTTTTCTACTTACCAATGTTTTTTTGGAATCCTTTGGGTTTTTCTTTGTGAGGTGATTTTTCAAAAGGCTTCCTCACTTTTTTTTCTTTCCCATGCAATTTTGGAATCTTTTGGGTTTTTCTTTTGTGTGTTATTTTTTAAGAAAACTCCCTCACTTTTCTTTTCTCTTACTTATTATCACTCTCATGGATATCTCTTTTATGAGTTGTTTTTTAAGACCATGGATAAGACTCAGACCTCCTCATAAAATTACCATTATTTTCATGTTCTTGATCCTTGTTCTCAACTTTATAGTTTTCATTTTTTGCTATATAAAATATTCAAAATAATCTATGTTAGCATGTTTTCCTCCATTCCCTTACTATTATGATAATGAATCACACATTTATTGTCATTGTGTACTTCTTTTCCATTTATCACATTTTTATTTGTAATTTGAAGAAATTAAAATTATTCCATGTGTCATTCCTCTTGATTTACCCTTTCTCTCACCTTTTCATTAGATAAAATAAGGTCAAATTCAAGATAACACTTTTATTTCATCTATATTTATGAGACTCTTAAACCCCATATTCTTTGAAGTTTCTTTCTCTTAGCAACCTTGTCCCAAGTTTTCAAATACAAGTCATCTTTAGCACCCATCTTTGGTTTTATAAATTCATATAGAGAGGAATAGAAAAAACCATTAAAATAAAGTTACAATCCAAATCATATGAAACAAAAGGCAGTGATATTTAAAAATTAACATACAAATCTCAAAATTCAAAATCACACTAAAAGATATGATTATAAGAACATCTCATATCTCTAATTGAAGCTCAAACTCCATAGTCATATTCACATAGATCCAAATTCCTTTAGGTTATGGTAGGCCAATAGATTGGAATAGTGGAACTCAAAAAAATCTATGATGCTACCTACTTTCTCACGTAAGTACCTAGTCTTTATAGTAGAATAAAAGCTTGATAAGTGGTACTAAAGAATGGGGAACACACCATGGGGAGGTAGGCTCATTTTAATTTTCATGCATGTAGCCTTGATGGGATGATCTATAAACTCCATTTATTGACCTAAAACATGTATCGCTAAGAGAAGTTCTTGAGAGTCCCTAAGGTCTATAGTCCTCTTATTTTGAAAAACCAAATTTGAGTGTCTTAACTTTGATAAAGAGTTTCTCTACCTTGGTTTTTACTTCATTATCCCCGCTACCCATTTAATTTTACCCCCTTGATATGCAAATTGTGATTCCAAATTTGTTTTACCTCTTTTTTAAATTCTTTCTTCTTCATTTCTTAAAAACATGCTAGCACTACTTTGTTTTAGTTTTATATATCCTTAGAGTGAAATGCCATGTTTGAGAAACTTTGAATCATATTCTTCACTTTATTTTACATGTACTAGACTTGTGTTACTTTTTTTCCCATTTATCATTATTTTTTTGTCCCACTATCACAGACACTTGAGTTCACACCCCCTTTTCCATTTTTAAGTGAGATGTGGATTGTTACTGGTCACTTATCAATGTTGTTTTATCTTTTATGCACCTTTTTCCATTATTGAATGAGATGTGGATTTTTATTGTTCACTCATCAATGTTGTTTTACCATTTTGTTTTTTATTTTTACCATTGATTTATCTTGGTTATCATTCCTTTTTAAACATGTATCCTTGGTTTGACTTAGTGAGTTTGCATTTTCTTACTTGATTTTTACTTGTTTGAGTTTTTCAATCTTTATTAGCCTTAGCTTTTTGATTACCCAATTTACTCTTGTTTGACTTGGTCATTTTGTCTAACATAGAATTCGTCACATACCTTGCCAAATTCCAAAGTACATCCCATCCACATAACACTAGTTATCTTGTCTTTTCTTGTATTTGTTTGTTTTTTCTCCTTATTTTTATATTTTCAAGTTTGTTAAAAGTAGTCTTTACACCCTACACAATCAAAAATAAATACATAGATGAAAATCATCCCACAATAAAGGTAATTCAAGATATGTATTGTATTTACTTTTCACTTATTTACCTTTTAGTTAGTTTCCATTTCAGTCATTTTCTTTCAATTATTTTATGTTTTTTAAATACTATAACAATTTTTTAGCATCAACATTATGTGTGTCCTTATGTTCTTTCTCAAAGTAGCATCCCTTATTACACCTTAGTGACACGTGATGAGCTTTGAGTGGGGCATATGTATACACATAATATTTTTATATTTTATCAAATACTAATGATTTACATCTTATAGGAACCCATCATGACTTAATCTCTTTGAGTGCATGCCTTAAGGAGTGCATTGGGAAAGTGGTGGGTAGACCTTTGATGATTCACAAGATTATTGTCCCTTATTGCCCATTATTACCAATCCAACTAGTTCATAAAATCTTTCCCTAAGTTGTTTATCCTCCTCTGCATAGTCTTCTTGTCTTTTCATCTTTCTATCCTTTATTTCCTTTCTTAGCACCCTTTTTACCTACTCAACAAACTAGGTTGACTTGGTCAACATAGTGCAGTTTAGGGTCACTTAAAATCTTTCAGTTTATTAGCCTTCTGGCTTACCTAACATAGACTTTAGGCATTAGCCCAAAAATGTGCTAGGTCAACTAGGTTGACCTAGCACAATTGACATGTCTAAATGATTTTTGGGTAAGATACTATCATATATATATTTATATAAGGTCATTTTAGTCATTATTATGAATATGTAATAAACAATTATTATTTACTCATGGTTCTTCACAATTTTCTCTTCCACCATTCTACTTGAGGAGTCTTAGATTAGGTTTCTTATTTTAAATAATCTAGTCTTATAAATAGGTCTTGGATGTTTTGTCCTAAAAAAATTATCCTTATGAACCACAACAACCTCTTGTGAAGCCCCATTAACCAAGGGAGAGATTGAATCATGACAAATTCACATTCAAGTAAGTATATTCTAACTTTATTCTCTTCTCTTTTAGTAGATATAAGTAGCATATGTGTTGGCTCAAATAATATTAGTCTTCATATTATATGTATTAGGGTGTAACTCATTTATTTGAAGTTCCCTATACATATTTGAATTCTTTGCATCTAATATATATATATATATATATATATATATATATATATATATATATATATATATATAAGGTCATTTTAGTCATTATTATGAATATGTAATAAACAATTATTTTTTACTCATGGTTCTTCACAATCTGCTCTTCCACCATTCTACATGAGGAGTCTTAGCTTAGGTTTCTTATTTTAAATAATCTAGTCTTGTAGATAGGTCTTGAATGTTTTGTCCTAAAAAAATAATCCTTATGAACCACAACAACCTCTTGTGAAGCCCCATTAACTAAGGGAGAGATTGAATCATGACAAATTCACATTCAAGTAAGTATATTCTAACTTTATTCTCTTTTCTTTTAGTAGATATAAGTAGCATATGTGTTGGCTCAAATAAAATTAGTCTTCATATTATATGTATTAGGGTGTAACTCATATTTAATTTATTTGAAGTTCCCTATACATATTTGAATTCTTTGCATCTAATATATATATATATATATATATATATATATAAGGTAATTTTAGTCATTATTATGAATATGTAATAAACAATTATTTTTTACTCATGGTTCTTCACAATCTGCTCTTCCACCATTCTACATGAGGAGTCTTAGCTTAGGTTTCTTATTTTAAATAATCTAGTTTTGTAGATAGGTCTTGGATGTTTTGTCCTAAAAAAATTATCCTTATGAACCAAAACAACCTCTTGTGAAGCCCCATTAACCAAGGGAGAGATTGAATCATGACATATTCACATTCAAGTAAGTATATTCTAACTTTATTCTCTTCTCTTTTAGTAGATATAAGTAGCATATGTGTTGGCTCAAATAATATTAGTCTTCATATTATATGTATTAGGGTGTAACTCATATTTAATTGATTTGAAGTTCCCTATACATATTTGAATTCTTTGCATCTAATATATATATATATATATATATATATATATATATATATATATATATATATATATATATATAAGGTAATTTTAGTCATTATTATGAATATGTAATAAACAATTATTTTTTACTCATGGTTCTTCACAATCTGCTCTTCCACCATTCTACATGAGGAGTCTTAGCTTAGGTTTCTTATTTTAAATAATCTAGTATTGTAGATAGGTCTTGGATGTTTTGTCCTAAAAAAATTATCCTTATGAACCACAACAACCTCTTGTGAAGCCCCATTAACCAAGGGAGAGATTGAATCATGACAAATTCACATTCAAGTAAGTATATTCTAACTTTATTCTCTTCTCTTTTAGTAGATATAAGTAGCATATGTGTTGGCTCAAATAATATTAGTCTTCATATTATATGTATTAGGGTGTAACTCATATTTCATTTATTTGAAGTTCCCTATACATATTTGATTTCTTTGCATCTAACCCATAAGATTTTCCACAAGATTTGGTGTGTATTAGATTAGTTTAATTTTTTTGTTATTAGAATAGTTTACTCTCTTATTTGTTAGCATAAGTGAAATATCAAATCATAGGACTCTTTTAGGGTTATTGTGTGATTATGTTATACTGTAAGATTTGGAACCCTTCCTAGCATGATATGTTGTGACAAGTGATAGAAGTGATTCCCTAATCAAGTCTAACAGATCCCCATATCGGTCATTCTCTCTCTTAACAAGTGTATACCCAATTAGAAGTGTAGGTGTGATCTATCTTATCTTATCTATGATTGATTCATGTACATCATGTAATTATGATTGCATACATAAGGTGACAAACATTTCCCCTATAAAATAGGAGACAACTAAATAAACAAACAAAATCAGGGGAACAAAATGAAAGGAATGGGGTGGTCAAGTTGTCTCTAGATACATTAGGTAAGTGGACACTACCTACATAGTACGATGGATGTAATATCAAAAAAAAACTCTCATTAATGACATCAATGACACTTTCATTAAATCAATGACAACTTCATTCATACCTTAGAACACATTATCAACAATCTCCCCTTTTTTCATTTATGGAAACCATGCATTGATGAAAACCATTAAAAAAAGCTTCTCTCACTAGGATATATCTCCCTTATACAGATCAATCTCCCTCTTTGAAATTTATGGCAAAGAACTACCTATAGAAAAACTCAATTAATAGGAATGAAATATCAAATCAATAAGCTCACCCTATCTTAATGCATACCTTAGACATATTCTTCTTAACAAACTAATATGACTCCCCCTTTGATCTTATAGTTTGTGCAATTATTTCCTATTCTTGGAGATAAATCACCTTCTTATTATCTCCCCCTAAGCACTTGACTTGATTAGTGATTTATTAGAGTATTAATCACACTTAATTCCTAGTGTTCAAAAATAGCCTTTGGTAGAGCCTTAGTGAAGATATCTATAATCTGATCCTTGGTAGACATAAATTCAAGCTTAATACTTTGTTCACTTACCTATTCTCTTAATAAATTATATTTTATAAGATTTTTATTGGTCCTTTAATGCATGATAGGATTCTTTGAAATAATTATGTCACTAGTATTATCACAAAAATTAGGATTGATACCATCAAACTCCACTTTATAGTCTCTTAATGTTTGTTTCATCCACAACACCTACGTGAAATATGAATTTATTAAAATGTACTCAAACTCACAAGTAGATAAATCCATTGATGTTTACTTATTTAATATCCATGAGACTAGGCACTCACCTAATAAGAAGGCTCCTCCACTAGTGCTCTTTATATAATCTAGACTCCTAGGCGAATCTATATTTGTATAGGTTACTAGATCAAACCTCTTGCTCCTTGGGTACCATAATATATACTCCATAGTTCCTTAAAGATACCTAAGTATCCTCTTAACTACTTGTATATGAGTTTACTTATGATCTTCTTTAAATCTTCCCATAATACATACTACTTTAATGATGTTAGGTCTATAAGTAGTAGTATACAACAAACTCATAATCACTGATCTATATTTTGTTTGATTGACTCTTGAAAATTCATCCACATTGCTTAAATTAAATATTTTAACCATAAGTGTACTTATAAAATTTAAATATTCCATTTAAAACTTCTTTAACATTTCTTTTATTAACTTGACCTGTGAAATGAACATACCTTTTTCATATTGATTGATTTGAAGTCCAAAAAAGATGGATAGTTCTCTAAAAAATAAAAATTTCAAATTCTAACTTCATCACCTCTATAAATGCCTTGGTAATGTTCTAATTAGTTCTAAAAAATATGATATCATCCACATATACCACCACTATCAACTCATGGTCATTTTTAGTCTTCATATATAGGTTACTATCTACAACTCTTCTCTTGAACCCTTTGTCAAAAATATACTTGTCTAGTCTAGCATACAAAGTTATAGGGGCTTGTTTTAGACCATAGAGATCCTTTTTTAACCTGTAGATATAGTCCTTATTATCAATCAATAGGAAGCCCTTATATTTCTCAATGTACACTTTTTCCTCCAAGTTCCCATTTAGGAAATCTAACTTGACATTTTTTTGGTATATCTTAAAGCCTTTGAAACTTGCATAGGAAATAAATATCCTAATAACCTCTAAACTTAATACTGGAGAAAAGGATTCCTCAATGTCAACTCCATTTACTTGATCATATCCCTTGATACTAGTCTAGACTTATTTCTAGTGACTTCTCCATTGTCATTCATCTTGTTTCTAAACACCCCTTTTGTACCAATGATATTTTTATTTTTAGGCCTAGGTACTAACTCTCAAGGCTCATTATTATCAATTTGATTTAACTCCTCATTAATTTCATCTACCCAAAACCTATCTTCATTTTATTTTACATATATTCTACTTTCAATCTTAGATAGTAAGGTAGTATTCTCTTGATTGACATTACTCACCATTCTTCTTCTTTTTGTATACCTACACTCTTTTTACTAATGATATAAGATTCAAGATGATCCTTATGAATCTACCTTGAAGGTCCTTTTTAGTCATTTATCTCCTCAATTTATTCTTCATCCTCATCTATATCTATTTCTCCTTCATCATTGTTTGATTGAGAGAATGATTTCTTTATCTCATTAACCTTCACATTTGTGTTCTCTATTATCTTTCACAACCTCTTGTTATAACATCTATAGGAATCACTAACTAATGAATATCCTAAGAAAATACCTTCATAAAATGTTGATTCAAACTTTTCTAAGCTACCCTCATCTCTCTTGATATAAATCTTACTTCCAAACACCTTAAAATGTTTAATACTACTAGGTCTACCATTCCACAATTCATATGAAGTCTTCTCACCATTAATTCTAATTTGTCCTTTATTCAAGATGTAAACTATACTACCTATATCTTTTATCTAGTATCCATCAGATAACTTTGATTTATTCAATATGGTCCTTTCCATTTCTTGATGTATTCTATTCTTTCTTTCAGCTAACCCATGTTGTTGAGGTGTTTTAGTAGCTAAGAACTATCTTCTTATTCTATTTACCTCATAAAACTCATCAAACAAATTTGACCAAAAAATTCCTCCTTTGAAAAACCTAAGGCACTTGATCTTTACATTCATCTCATTTTCAACCAAATCCTTGAAAGTTTTTAACTTACTTAGATCCTCTACCTTCTCTTTCAAGATGCTACCTAAGTCATTCTTGTGAAGTCATCTATAAGAAAAATGAAGTAGATGTCACCTTAAATACTTTGAATCCTTCTAGGATAACAAATATTAGTAAGAATTAGTTCTAAAGGTCTAGTAGTAGAGTATTTTTTCTAATTAAATCTCATCCTAGTCTACTTACCATGTTGACATGCCTTGCAAAGATCATCTACAGGTTTGGAAATTTTTAGCATGTTCTTCATGGACACTTTAAATTTGATCTTTAATAGATTATCAAATTTAAAATAAACTAACCTCCTATGTCATATCCAACTTTCATATACCATGGTCATAAATCACATATATTTTGTGATCTCATTCAATACATATAGATTATTCTCAATTCTCTTAACTTTGGAAATTGACCTACTTAATTGTGATCTTATCTCACATCCTTTGTCATGAAAAGTTAGGGTATGTCCTTGGGTACACATTTGAATTACACTCAACTAGTTATGTTTCAATACATCTACATATAATAAATTTTTAGTATTGGTCTTCCCATTATCTAAGCTAAACTTACCTTTTCCAACTATATTAGTAGATATGTTATCTCCAAACCTTACTAATCATATGATATTATTCATAAAAGTGATGAATTTGTTATTATCTCTTATCATGTGACTTGAATAGCCACTATCTATGTACTATTATCACCAAATATTTCACTCTATAGGAGAGTGTTCAAGCATCCACAAAATTTGGGTAACATTAGAATACTTATAGGTATGTGGTTCTACCTATAGTGTAAGTATACCTCTAGGTTAAAGGGCTAGCTCCCTGAGTTTTCCTCAAAGTACTTATCACTACACTAATTTTTTACTTATGTTAAAGGGGAAAAATTATGCATGACATAAATATATTCAAAGTGGGTAATACACCAAAAGTATTTCCATAAGACCGTCATACATATTTTGATAATAAACAAGACCTACAACACTAGCTTCAAATTCCTAGAATTATCTAACATTAATATTTTAATATGAAGGTGAGATACATGAGGAATATCAAAGGTAAGTGAACCATGGATAAATTATAGACACTAAGTCTCATTATACACTTGAAAATATATCTATACACTTGAAAACAATTCATATGACTTGCTAAAGTGAAATAAATTGCATCAAACATGGAAGGATTGAGAGAAAGAAAGGATAGATGAAGATCTCTTAACTATTTGTTGTCCCCCAAAAATATCAGCTATTTTTGGGACAACATTTGAACTATTTTTGTCTTATAGACCAAAATTGTCTCTTCCCTTTTCAAAATTTGTCTTGGGCATTCAGATTTCTCATTTTTCAAGCTTCTCAAAAATATACGGACTCACCAGGTCAAGTTCAATGGGATTTTATAGGTTGAAATCTACTGACTCTTTCAAGGTTATACAAAACTACGGACTTGGTTTCTACAAACTCTGCAAATAGGCTCATTTCTACAAGTTTAATGAGTTCCAGGTTTAATCAGTTTAATGCTTTTGATTCAACAGTGGGTTCAATCAAAGGAATGGTTGAATGTCTTGATTTAACCATGTGGTTCAATGCTTTGGTTCATCCTTTGGTTCAATCAAATAATTCATCAATTAGTTCAAGGCTTTGTTTGAACCGTTGAACCAAAACTTGGTTCAACAGTTAGTTCAAACACATGGTTCAAAGGCAAGTTCAATAAGAGGTTCAAAGCCTTGGTTTAATGAAATGGTTCAATGGAATTGTTCAATAGTTAGTTCATCACCAAAGTTCAAAGAGTTTCCCAAAGAAGCCCAAAGGCCATTCAAAGACTACCCGAAGGGTAGATACCCTTGTGGGAGGCTCTTCCTGACTCAAAATGGTTCATTTCTTAAGGTCCAAAAGGGAAATTTCAATCTAGAAAAGTTCCAAACAAAAAATCCAAAAGAGGACAAAGGAATGATGCACCTGAAAACATCAAATTTAACATAGTGAACTGGCCATTGATCCTTTGAACATATAAACCAAAATACATTCACAGATTTCAAGGCCAAGACTAGCAGAAAGTGGGGAAGGAACAGAACAACAAACTAAATCTAGGACCTGATTCAATTAACTAGAAAAGGAGGAATGATGAAGATAAGATCAGATTGCCAGGTGGACATTGAAAGTTGAAAACTTTCAATAAGTGCAACTAGTTTTCCTGCATTGATAAAATCAAATGGGTAAAATGCCCCTAAGTTCTAGCATGTCTTCTTAACAAATTCCAATGCAAAATGATGTATTACTATTCTCAAGTGCTTCTTGAAGAGGCTATATAAGGGACTCTCTTCTATTGTAATAAAGATCTCTTTTTTGACAATCAGAATGAACCTCCGCCCAAATTGAAAGGCACTTCTGAGACTTTGAGCTCAGTTTGTTTATCATATTTTGTTATTGGAATAAGAAAGAAAATGGTTTTTTAGAATTTATACTATGATATCTTTGTTGTTAAGGAAACTATTCTTAAGTCTTTTTCCTTGATGTATTTTTTGTTCCTTTAATTCAACAAGCAAGATTAGTGAGATTAGTCAGAAAGCTGTCCTAAAGAGTTAACTGTGGAGAGACTTTATGCCCCCATAATTGCCTTTCAGTGTGTTTTCTTTTCATTTATGTGTAAATGACTTTGAGAAGACTTTGTGCTCTCATTGTTCTTCGTATCTTACTCTTGAGCAATCTAGTGGAAGACTTTGTGCTGCATCTCAATTTACTGGTTATTACATCTTTTGCTACATTTTGTTGTTACTACCTGGAGTATTCCTATGGCATGATGAATAGTACTTATAAAATAAGAAGAGTTTTTTTTCTCATTTTCCTTGAGTTTCTCCTGTGATCTACACACATCATCTCTGAAGAAAGAGATATGGATGATTTGTCCTACCCTTGAGTATTATTTTATGTTTATATATATATATATATATATATAGATATATACATATATATATATAGATATATACATATACATATATATATATATATATATATATATATATATATATATATATATATAGCATACCTATAGGGAACCTCCCCTTGATGAGAGGAGAGATTAGTCCCCTTTTGATGTGGTAAAACTACACATTTGGATGAATAATCTACCTACTTTAGCTGATTAGACCTATTTTGTTTATCAGTACGCTGATCGACAAAATATTCAACCAACACTATTCACTATACATCTCTTCACACACTTTGAAAACATGATATATGAATTCAACTAGATTTTATTTATTATTATAATGCAAATTAAAATGTCAAAACTAGTATGGATTTACCATACATGAAATATAATTAGCCTACAAGAGCTAAAATGGCTACTACTTATAAAATTTGATATATGAGATAGGAGAAAGAAGTCCAAGATCCACTATAACATGTGTCAGTCTGAGAGGAGGAGTTACATCTTCATGGTAATTGAATATGGAATAGACCATGCAATTTCTCATAAGATAAATGTCTCTTAAAGGCATGAAACTCCTAAAATGCGATAGATGAATCTTCATTTGCATTCCTAAAAACTATAGTCATCATTTAGACTTCCTTGAACATCCCATAATATACTAGGGATAGATGAGATGATTTCACTAAGAGGGATGGGTTATAAACAAGCCCCAACATGCATTTGAGGTTTTCCTAATCATTAGGACTCTTTTAGACAAGTGTTCTCACTACTTACAGTCATAATCACCCCTCTTTCACTCACCCTTCATACTTGGAATTGAAGAGGCATTTATTTCTCCAATACAATCCATAAAAAGGACTGTATGACACTTGTCAAGATCCATCATTTCTTTATATTCATCAATTAGACATTAAAAGGCCTCCTACTTTAATTTTTCACCTTCTCACTAACTTGTTCACTATGATAGTTTGGATTATCTTAGATGAAGGTGTTAGCAGATGAACTTGTGAGCTTATAAAAATCATTAAATGGAAATTAATATTTATTATAAGTCACAATATATCTCCCAAAATTATTTTCATCTCTTGAAACCCTTTTTTTACCTACATAATACACAAATCTATCAATAAAATCCATTTTACACCCTATCCATACAATTAGGGTATAACTTAGGTTAATGGGAAGGAAACATTGAGAGTCATATATAATATACAATCATTTTCCAAGCCATTTTATCCCTCCTAGATGCTTGTCCTTCTTCATATTTCCTATTGGGTCACTACCAAGGGTTTTGTAAGTTTTAGAGATGTTTTGACCCTTAAGGATTATTCATACAATCTTACTATCCAATTTGTGAAAATTTTCCACAAAATAATTATGTAATACCTCCATCAACATCTCCCAACTCCTAAAAATTCAATACTAAACATCCATGTTGTTGTAATCTTCTCAAGTTAGCCTCTTGAGTTTTTCCTTCCATTATGTGCAAGCTTGAGTTGGTTTGAGCCAAAATATGGATTCTCTATGGTCTATTTTTAAATTTTAAGTATTTGAAACATATTATAACCTCCCATTTAAATTTTATAAATAATTTTAATTTTAATTTATCCCTATAATTTTCATTGGCCCTCTAATTGGGCTTTAGACCTAAACTAGACCTAGTAGATTTGCCTGCATACTTGTAGGTTTGGACCACCTTATTTGGTTTATAACCCATGTGAAGCCTTATATATGTTATTTAATATAAAAATAAGATACACAAATCTTATTTAATTATATAATAAACCTCTATCTCACCTTCTCATCTTCTTTCCTCTAAACTTGCATATTTACATCCTTGGGGAGAGCCTTTTGTCTAAGATAAAATAAAGGACAGTTCCCCTATAGTCTTAGAGAAGGTGGAAATATTATGGAATTAATTAAGTGGTGTGGAACATATATATAAATTTTCATATCTTATTCACATCTTTATCACCTCCAAATGTCTCAAAATCTAAGATAGACTCATGGAAATGTTGACTATGCAAACTTTATACATGTATGTGGAGTGTAGGTTGTGCTTGGAACCTTTCTTTCCTTATTTATAACTATATGAGAGTATTAAAAAGTGGTAATTATAACTATGGATACCCTCTCATATATTTTTTTAATAAAAAAATTTCCAACCTTCCATTGCTCACCTCTCACTTTGGCTGGTCTAGACTATAGGTTGCTTGTGAGTGTGTTTCTCCTTAGAGAGGAACTTGATTGTAGGTGAACTTTACACCTTGAACTTGAATATAGGTGAAATTTGAATATTTTTACCTTGCATATAATTTTATACATCTAATTTATGTCTTATAATTCTATTTTCCATTTATATAGACCTATCCAAGTCATGCTCATGATATACCAACTTCTAAATCACTATGTTTCAACTCAATATCAAACTATAGTCAACTATAGTTGACCAATTGGGAGTAAGTAGGGGTCATATATATGATATTATACCTATGAAACTTGTGTCACATGGTATATTATTCATTATAGGTCCTTAAACAAACCCATAATGTTAAATACTTGTGTTTTCATTCCTATAATCATCAAAATTTGTGGCATGAACCTATAAGAATGTTATAAGTGACCACTCCATGGATAAGGTACACCTATAAATGAATATATAGGCTTATAAATTGAAATTAAGATCTCCTAAAATTCCCTTAAATCATTAGTGTGGCCCTCACTCCAATGGAATCACTAGTCATGGTGATATGCTCTTGCATTTCTATATTAGGGTGTAGAGTCATTTGAAGTTCAATATCTTGTAATAGACACTACATTTCTATAGTGAATAAATATAAGATTTGGAAATATCTTATCATCATGTTCCTCTAGTAAAATATACAATATCTTTAGAAATTTTATACCCCTATATGAATTATTAACATAGTACCATTAAAAATCATGTCTGTTGTCTATCACCTCATCATATGGCAACATCAAAATCACACAAGGCTCTGTTTTAGAGCTTTTAGGAAACTTGCCCCTAAACTCATCTCTTCAATTTTGCATATGAATCTTCAAGTATACTTATTAATTGATACATTAAAACATGATTGTCATGCTATTATCCAAATCCACAAATTTCATAAGGGTTTCAAAACTTTATTAGACTTTTCTATGGTCACCTTCATGTCTTTATGTAAGGCCACCTATAGGTGGACATATCAGCATGTAGGTAGTGAGTAGAAGCATAATAAATGTGCATAGTGTATAACTTATAATAAGATTTATACCTTCTTAAACTGATCCAAATGAACCATTAAAACATTGAATTACTTGAAACAAGTTTTAACACTTCCCATTACAATGTTCTTAATCTCTTTTAGGTGTATATCCATGGTGTATGACTATGTATTTATTTTGCATTGACTTTCATAGTCCCTTATGTGTCATTTGGAGTTCTTTTATTGATATATCATGTCCCAATAAGGTTTTAATCAACTTCAGACTCTTCATATACCTTATATTAACATTCACACACCTCAAGACACCTCAGTTTACTATGTATGACAGTCAAGCAAGAAAGTATGACTATGTTGGAGGTTGAAAACAACTCCATGAATGCTAACCATTAAGACTAAACATATAATTATATGGTTTCAATAAGACATTGGATACATTGAACATAATACCTCATATTTATTTGAAACCATTGTAGAGAAAGAAACCTTCTAAAATTGATGGACATGTCTGCAATTTCACTAACATACTTCACTTGCAACCTAAGAGATTTGAACTCATAAAATCACTTCCAAAAATGAAAATAAATATATGTGACATGAAATAAGGAGTTCAAAATATTATAGAATAAATTTAACCAACTATATTGTATGAGCATGCTCAAACAAAAGAAAAACCTACAGGGTGTGGGGATTAACAAGTAAAATAAGACAATTAACATCATAAGACCGGTTAATAAAGTATAGAAAACAATTATTACAAATAAAAAAATGAAAATTAGTATTAAAAAGTCTAATATCCACCAAAAATATCATTTAACATGGAAACTCTCCTACTAATCATACCATCAAAAGACATGTTGACTAGTTTTGCTTGCCTAGTAGAGCAATGGAGAAGAGAAATGGTTTTAGCCCATTTTTGGGACTTATAAGTTATAAAAATATTTGAAATTGAGTGAAGGAAGCTAAAATTTCATCTCATAATATTTTCCCATGTGCCACTCTCCTCTATAGGTCTTATAATTGCTAAAACCTCCTTTTCACTTATTTTCTTGATTTTAGTTAACACCTACAAGTTTTTCAAATAAAAACTGACATATCTGATAATAAATGACATGATTAAAATTTATAATAATTTTCTAACACTTGGACACCTTTGAAAACTATACCATTTTCATTTATGACCCATATATGACCCCTAAGTGACATAAAATGACACAAGGACTAAATTGGACTATGTTAAAGTTAGAAACATATTAAATGACAAAAAATTATATCAAGAAACACCCTATATAATTATAATATACCACTTTATAAATTTATATACTATATTTAGTTGAATTATTTTGATTTGTGGTCAAAATAGTTAACATTTTTGGTGATTTTCCAAGGGTGGTATGATTGATATGCCAAGACCAATATACTAATATTTTCCATTGGGACATGGAGTCACCTATACATAATTTTGACACAATTTTAATTTTAAACCACACCAAAAATAAAGAAAAGACACACAGAACAAGACACACCAAAGGGAAACAAACATGTGTTCAACTAGAATACTTATAGAACACACATACAACTGAAAGAAAGACACACACACCTAATCTACTATTTTCAAAACCTAACTCTTGAGGTGAAAAAAATATTACAATAATTCAATTAGGGTCAAATATGTTTCTTCTTTCATCTTTTTCACTCCATTAAGGCAATCTAGCATGAGAAGCATGCTCATCATCAACTACTTACACAGGTAGAGGATTAAGAAGCTTACCATATATATGTGTCCTTAGGCTTGTAATTAGACTATTTTGAACCTTAATGAATGCTATTTATTTCTCTATAATATCCTTTATTGGAGCTAAAATCATCTTGATAATTTTTATATATGATATGCACTTCTAAAACTATAGACTAAAAGGTATGGTATTTACCATATCTTTGTACTCTTCTAGGTCAGCATGTATTTGATACATGGAGTCATCAATATCTTCTTATATATGTTAAAATACCTCTTAATGTGGGTCAACATCATATGTATTTCTTAATTGTCCTTAAATCAAAAATGTTTTTACCTTCACTCTATTATGTTCTTCTAGGACTACAAGATTTTGAATAGTAGTAAGACTCTTAATTTCATGCTCGATGAACCTTTATTTTCCTTGATTAATAAAAAAATTAATATAATTATTTTTAGCATCATTATTAAACTCATTAGATATACACTTCTTGGAAGGGGAAGGAGTCTTACTAGACTGATCAAATTTCTAACATATGACATTAAACCTTAGCCATAAGCCATCCTCCTCTTCCTCATGAATGACATCATCAAGGGCATCTTCATTAATAGTAGGTAGAAAAACATCATTCTTCCTACTATGGTGATCAATAATATTCTTCAATTCATCATCATCATATGCTTATATCAATTAGTTACTCTCAGTAGCTTGTGAGAAAGAATGTTTGACACTTACCTCAGCTCCCTCAAATGGTTATTCATAGATGATATAAGTTCCAAGGTAAATTTGATCAAAGTATGAATAAGTATCATGCTCATAAGCATATGTACCATATTAATCTAGAAACAATTCATACATGTCCTCAAGTTTATAACCACCATCATCCATATTAGACTCCTCCTCATTGATTACACAATTCAAATTTGAAATTACTTCTACATAAGGCTCAATGTGAAATCTAGTAAGAGGCTAAGTTCTTACGGTCACCTTGGTTCCATACCTATCATAAAGGAAAAGAAGACTAATCATATAAGAGTTATCCACCTATCTTGATTATAAATTCTCTTTAAAGATAGATTGTAAAATGAGTAAGAAGATCAATAACAACAATGTCTTGAAGGATGGGAAAGCTAAGATAGTCATGTAATAAAACCTTCAAATTTTTTATCAACCCTATTATCTCAATAGGTGTACCATCTATCTAAAGTACTCCTTTTATATGGTTTTCATATTTTATGCCTAACCTATCAGCTACAAATTTGGGCATGACTGATGTAGAGGCACCACTAACAACTATGCAATTGTGTAATAATTTTTCCTCCACTATGAGAGTTAATTATAAGGGTTGATACTTTTTAGCTTTAGTAGATGGTTCAATAATTTTTTTAGGGGAATTGGTAATATCTACATGATCATGACTTTTATTTGAATGTGAAGGACTAGTAGGAGTAGTGGATATCTATTTTATAAGAGATCCTTTTGGTTAGGCATGTGGAGGACATCCCAAAGGGAAATGGATGCCTTGGCATTCTTTAATGAATCCACTATGTTTAGAGAAGTTATTACCTTATCTTGAGTCATTATAGGTAAACAAGTTTTTGTAACTTGAGGAATTGAATTACATTGAGTAGACCTTTTAATGTTCTGATTTGAATAATGTGTAGAAGCATTTGGGACTATCATGCTTACAACCATGCTTTTCTACCTTATAAAAGGACTAGATGAACTTATAGGTACATTAATATCACCTCCTAAATCCTTAATATTGGATATAGTGTTATTTTTAATATAAGTTACTTGACTGAGTATAAAATCATCTTGCACCAAGAAGTTAGTGAGGCTTTCTCCTTGAGGCTGCCAATCTTCACTTGCTTGCATCATAACTTCATCTTTAGCTAATAAGAGGGGAGTGACTTCTACTTGAGAAACTAAAGCTGTCTCTCTACCTTCATTAGCATCCATGAAATATCCTTGTTTCCAATATTTTCCTTACATAAATTTTATATGCATGGATACCATGTCTCTTGCATTAGTGGTGAAATTGGGATTGTACACATTAGCAGGCCTATTGAAGTTAGATTGCCTTTGACCTCTTCCTCTTCCATACTAGTGGCCATATTTTTGTTGATAGGGATATGGATTTTTATGAGAAATTTATTGTATATTGTCTTTCCTAATATAAAATCTTAACATTTAAATTTTTGCATATGGATCCATGCCATCATTTACCTTTTTAAGATCAACTCTAGGGTTGGTGTTAGCATTAGGAACATGAGCAATGTTTGGAGCAGCATCTAGTATATTAGGTTAAAAAGGCATAGACACCTTATGAGGTAACTTTAATATTTTAATGAAGCCATTATTATCTCTAATGACATGTTCATATGCTTTGGGAAGAGTGAAACCTCCCACATATTGAATAATGATGGTATAATGGCTCTCAAATATGTAGGAAACACAAAACTAGTAGGTGGTCTCATGGGAGGAGGAAATCTATACCAATTTTTTTGAAACTCCTCATTGAAATCATGAATTATTTACTTAGGGTCTCTTTTTATCACAATGGGCTGATGTATGAGAGAAGTATAGTCACTTCCATCCTCAAATCTTGAATTTAGCAACACTTTGAAGTCATCCCATGATCTGATGCATCCACTAGGTAAATTCTAATACCAATCAAGTGCTTTCACTCTAAGGTATATGACAAGTAGTCTAATGGTAATATTATACTCAATGACATATTGGAAGCTTAAAAAATTGGAGATATCCCTAATGTGTTTATTTCACTCAAGTTTCACTATTATCTAGAAGAAGGTAATAAAACTAAAAATATGGGTTGTGGTAGGAATACATGTTCATTTATTCATGCATTGAATTGGAATACTATGAAGAGCTCCTCTTTGGCTTGGGAAGAAGACCTATAGATAATAAATAACTAAATTTTTTTTTTTAGATAGATAGTTGGGTGGAATGCCTAGTGATAACTAGGTCCCATAAGTGAGAGCTTCCTTAGGATCTATCAATCCACACATTCTAAATAATTAATTTCAAAAAATTAGAAATAATTTACATGCATCAATAATCAAAAGGTACTAAAATTGAACACTAGAATGCTTGTTAATAAAATAGACTAGAAATGATCAAATTAGTGACAAGCTGAGTAGTACTAGTGCTAAGGGGTTGGGGTATGCTTCAAAAAATCTAAAAGTGGTATGTGAATGGTTAGAAACATAGAAAATCAATATTGATTTAGGTTAGGTGGGTGAAAACAACCTAATAATTTTCACTACCATAGTGACATTATATGGTTAGGGTGATCATCGAAAATTATGGTGACCATGGATGGTCAAATTGACCATCAATGGTTGAGTAGATCATTGACAATTAGGTCAACCATCGATGGTTACTATGTAAGTTATAGGTTGGTGAATTATTAAATAACAAGATTTTATAGATGGATTTTTGGAGGTGGGTAAGGGCTAGGATAATTATAAAATGGAAAGAAAGTATGTGAATATTGACAAACAAGTAATTAGATTACCAAAAGCTAGTTGGGTGAGTGGTTGAATTAGTTAGCTTGTTAGTGGAATTTGGCTTGATTCTAGTAGAGTAACTATACTGAAGAACTTGGTTGAGAGGCAATGGTAAGTTAGCTCTCAATGAGATTAGTGATGATGCTAATTGACTTGCAAAATAAAACTCCTAAATCCTTAAGCTCTTGATAATTATTATAAAGTTATTTGACCTCCTAGGCCTCTTTATCTTATAAGTACAAGCAAGAGATGGAAGTGAAGGTACAACTAGGCCATCTAAATATAATATGTCCATTTAAAGGCTCACACCAAGATTTAGAAGAGTTATATTTAGAAGAGATCAGTAAAACTTGCATATTGTTTAATTAAGAGGTAGATCCTGACCATCAATAGTTAGGTGTCCCTAGGGATGACCATCGATAATTACCCTGACCATCGATGGTCAAGTTATAGTTGAAAAGGGTCTTGAAGGCCAAGTTGAGTTAGTTTAGTGAAATTAAGTTTGGATGGGTTTAGTTAGTCTTGATTGGTTTAGATTGGTCCTAGGGGGGTCCTAGGTAGGTCCAAGGGGATTTTTGACATTTGAAAATCTAGGTGTGAAAATTTTTAGTGTCTATATTTTTCCCCTTTTTATTGTGTGACTTATGTGAATGACCTAAAAAATAAAAGTAGAGTATGGTTCAAGATTTGGCTGCCCTAAGATTAGGAGGAGGTGTTCCTCCTCAAGCTAAGAGTCGATGAGTTAAAAATAAAATTATTTTAGGGTTTAATAAATGGTAGTTGGTAATGAGAATAAGTGAATGATAAGTTGTGCACTTGAGACACAAACTTGTACAAAAAGTGAAACAAAATGGTGTAATAGTCAATATCAATCATATAATAGGTTAGTAATGTTGGTAAAAATAAGGTTCAATATTAAGGACAACTAACAAGTGAACCACATAACCACCTATATGCATGGTGGCTATGAACACTTGTAAATATAAGTCTCTTAAGTGATTTCTATGGTTTAGATGGGTATGTAAGGTAGGAAGTGCTCCTAGTGAAAACACAAATGGGTCAAGTGGCATACGTATTCAAGGTAGGAAGTGCTCTCGATGAGACACAAGTAGGTTGGTATGCATGAGGTGGCATAAAATTTAAAAATGGGGAACATGGCAATGTTGTCACTATGGTCAAAGGACTAAGAAAAAGGTGTCATAAATTACACACTAGATGGGCCAAAATAGGCCAATAGTGAGTTGATGAGGTGATTAGGTTTTTGGGAGAAGGGCATATCCAAAAGTGGGCAAGACCTAGTTTAGGTCTACTTAGAAATTATAGTTTGAGGTAAAAAGTGGAAATTTGGGCCTCCTAACTATTGACAATTAGGGTCCTAAAAGGTGACCATCATTGGTTACCCTAATCATAGATGATCAAGGAAAACCTTGAAAATCCACTAGGTAAAAAGTGAAAAAAATCTTACTTTTAATCATTATTACTTTCTTTCTTAGTTAAATGGGCTCGAGAAATTTTGGCATTTATTTGAGAGGGTGAGTGCTTAGTTAGTGCTTGATCACTGGTAGAAAGCATTTGGGTTAATTTCATGGGCTTGAGTTATAAGGAATACATGGATATGGTTAGGTAGTTGTTCATGAGCTCCAACCATGGTAGAGGTTAAGGACTGAGGTAGGTGATGTACTCCATTTGGTAGTTAGGTGTGATTTATGTAATTGAATTAGGTTTGGGAGGTCAAGATTTATTCTAGGAATGTTTTATATGTATTTTAATGCCCTAGGTAGGGTTTTGGGGTTTATGGGCAAAATTTTAGGTAAAGTTAGAATTTAACAGTTGGGGGAGGTGATGTGGGTGGAGTAGGTAGGAGACTAGTCATTTAGGTTGATGTTTACAACTTTGAGATGGTTGTTGTTTATGGATAGGGTTTAGACATTTCAACCATGGAACATCTATAATTATTGTCAATGGTTATGTTTGACTATCAATAGTTGACACCCTATGAAATAGAGTAATTTGACCATCAGTGGTCATCATGATCATCAGTGGTTGGGTGGAATAGGTACATTTTTTGTAGGGTATGGTAAGGGTTATGGTAAGTTTATAAGATAATGAACTAGGATTAAGGGTTAGGGTAATGGCTTAGGGTTAAGGTTAGGGTTAGGGTTAATAGTTTAGGGTTAGTTTAATGGTTTAGGGTTAGGTTTAGGGTTAGGTTGAAGTGTTTTAATAAGTTATGTGTTGATAGTCCAATCTCATTTGATAGGGTTAATGTAGCTAGGGTGAGATAGGTAGGAGTGATAGAGGAATAGGTCAGGTGTTAAAAAGCTAGGTTTAGACAAGACTAGTGTCAATAACTAAGCTAAGTGTTTGATATGATGCAATCTAAGGAGTAGATTTATATGCATGATCATGTGTCACACATCTTTCCTAATATACATGTGAGGATGACTCCAAAGGACTAGGCCCATATGGAGGAAGTAGGGCTAAGGGATATGCGACACTACTAACATATGCCCTGAGATGCATCCATGTTCATAGCACTCATCAAGATATGGGATCCTATTATGAACACCTTCTTAATGACAATTAGGGAGATGACTATTATTCCTAAGGATGTACACCATATTAATTGACTCCCACTATGTGGTGAGGTGATATATCAGATTGAGTAGGAAGAGTGAGAGGATTTTATTGAGTATTTATATGGGGATGTAAGTGACTAGGTCTGATGGCATGTAAGGTAATTTATCTACTCAACATTATATGAGAGAGATAAAAATGAGAGGAGATTCATGATGATGTTCATGATTATGGTGATTTGCTTTGGGCTCCTAGATTTGAGTAGCAGGAGGTTTCCTTATGTTGTATTGGGGTTATTGGTGGAGTTATTACTTGGTAGGATGGTGTTTGGTTGGGTCCTAATTTTTATTATAAAAATATATAGGGAGCTATGGGGGTTTAGGCACCATAGGATATATGACATCAGTGTTGGCCTAGTTCTTCATTACTGGGCCTATGAGCATATTTAGGTTTTGAGGCCATTGAGATTGCCTTGGATGGGATACACATAGATCAAGTTCCCTATTAGGTTTATATGATGGATGGATGATTTGGCTACACCAAGTGTAGTTGGGAGTACCCAAGATGTTGAGTGGTTTAAGGGTGAACTAGGTGTATTAGTGGCTGGAGACATCACCTAGAGGCCATATATTCAATTTTTGATATGGCCAGGGTATCGGAGGCATACCCTTACCCTTCAAAGCTATAGATGGATAGTGGGATGATGAGAGGGGGAGGTGGAGTTGATCCCATTTTATAGGGTGCATCAATAGTCTGGCTTGGTATAGGGTTTCCTAGGTTCCCTTCCCTAATATAAGAGGTAGGATTCAGAGGTTAATTTGTTAATGCCCCAATGTACATTGATAGTTTTAAATGGTGGTTATGAAGAACTCCCTATTAGGGCTCCTATAGATGATGCTACATATGTAGATAGATACATGGTTTGGTACCAACCCATATATGTTCTTGTAGATATTAGTGGGGATGATGGACTTACAAAGACTATAGTTGTAGATCCCATAAGCCATGATGGATAGGCAAGAGTAGCATTAACTATAACACAAGCATATGTATAGGCTTTATAGGGATAGGTGTCCATGTTATAGGGTCATATTTCCATTTTATAGGGTTATCTTTCCACTATTGCAAGTAAGATGGATAAGGCATAGGCATCCTTTGGGATAATTACATAGGAGAGGGACCTATTGAGGTAGAGGATAAGATCAACCAAAGTAGTAACATGAAGGCCATTAGACATAATGCCATGGGAATGTTATCTAGTTATTAAGGAGGAGCTCATATATTATGAGGTGATGGTGCTAAACTAGTTGCCATATGCAATGTGGTATGGGGTGTATAGATCTAGGTTGGTCATTGGGCCATCTATAATTACTCCAAGATAATCTGATGTTATAATCATTCAAATAGGTGTCTTAGGGGGACCTCTACTAGGTATAAGTTTAGGTATAGGTATAGGTGGGGTCATCAATAGTGGTATAAGGCTAGCTACAAGTACAAGTGGGGCCAGTAGTAGTGGTTCCCCATGACCATATTTAGATATGTTTCAATATATTGGTAGTGATAGATGTATACTATTTTGATATTGGCCTACACGTCGATGTAGTGAGATGTATATTTTTTATTGAGAGAGAGAGCTTCATACATTGTTACATGTAGTATTTATCATGACTAGATGTATATGATGATGATGGTTTATGATGTTATATATGATGTATGCTTATGGTTCATGATGTTCATATGTTATGTTTTATGAATTGTTACTTCTTGCATATGCTTTATGAGTTGTTTGACTTAGTAACATAGGCATATAATGCTAGTAAAATGGTTATTATGTTTGATTTTGCTTATGGATGTGATAGAATGTGTTATTTATGGATGCATGTCATATGGTAATGTAATGGATTTGTTTAATATTATATTGATGTTTTTGTCATGAGTTGATGCTATAAGATGAATCAAGGTAGTGTTTGATAAATGGATAGATTGGCAGATGACATATGCTATGGTTCATGATGTTTTGCTCATTGATTTTTTTTGTGATTATGCTAATGAATGGTGTAATTAGGTTTTCTCATGATATTATATATGCTCAAATAGTGATTTAATGGTAGATGGATAGGATGATGCTTATTTCACTATATGATTTCATTGTGTTTTGATTATAGATAGATAGATGACATTGTTTGTGGACATAGTTCATAATGTTACAATTTTAATTTGATATTCATTATTTATGATCATGGAGATAAAATGTGAATATGGTTGAAGATGTGATGAGAATACATAAATTAAGTAAATAACAAATGAAATGTTTAGGGAAGTGAGAGGAATCATGAGAGGTATGTCTATATGAACCAATACAAAGATAAGAAAATAAACATGACACATTTTTATTGGTAAGGACCATAATGAAACTTAAATATGGATTGGCTTAGTGAAAACAAGACTTTCAAATGCTTTGCATTAGCATGCTTAGGTTGATAAAAAAAGTTTCTTTATCACATTATGTCAAGTAATCTCATAGTCTCATGTATATGATACATGGAGGGAGGATGGGTGAAACTAAAACATTTTTTGAGACTAACATGCCTCTTATGTAGGATTCCAAGAGGATAATATAAGCAAGACTATATTCCTATATAAAGTGTAGACTAATCAATGTAGGAACTCTACTTGGAAGAGATAATTGTGGCTTTCTAATATTATTACTTTTATGAGATATGGTTTTGGTATTTTCTCATTGATTTTGCTTTTACGTATGGGTCATTTGATATTTTTATTTTTCTTTAGGGTTGGGTAAGCTGATCAATATGATAATCTTCCAAGAAATTATGAGCTATGACAAATGCTTTACTCAACCATCCTTCAAAGGAGTGGTCTGAGTGTATAAGCTTAATTTAAATACTTTTGATAGATGTCCTTCAAGGGAGTATCCAATCTTATGATTTTGATATTTAAAATAAGGTATTTGATAGCTATCCTTTAAGGGAGAAGTCTATGAATGTTAATAGTGACCCATGATTTGGTTTTGACTTTGATATTACTTTTGATTTTATTTTATTTTTATCAACATAGACTTGATTATACATACTCAATGGGTTACTTTTATGAAGGCAAAACTAAGGGCACAAGAAGGTTCAGTAGGTGAAAAGAGGTTTAGGTGACAATGACCATGGGAATCTATCCCAAAGAGGGATAGAAAGTACCATGAAAATCATTTCATGGTTAGAGCCATGGTACCCATAGTTTAATATTAGGCTATGGATATGATGGATAATCACATGATTCAACTATAGTTAGTTGCCCCTAAAAAGAGGGAAATGAATGTGGTTGTAGGTGATGAGGTTAAGTTAGACTAATGGTGATTGTGACCCATATTTAATAATAGAAATGATACTGATGCAAAGCATTGAGAGGCTTAGGTTCTATTTTACTCTTGAGATAAGATAAATGATAAGCTCTTGATCTATATTTATGAGTTATGATGTAGGGTCCAAGCCAATTGAAATTAAATTTACCCCTTTTGCTTTTCTCCATATTGGTTACATGTTTATTTTCCTTGAAAAGAAGATCTCCAATATTGAGTTCTCAAAATTTTAGGTTTTTGTTATAGGCATGCTTTATTAATTATTGTTAGACATAGAGATGGGAAAGGGTAGCAAAATGATGCTCATCAAGTAGCTCAAGTTGAGCTAAATGTTCTTGATGCTAATCATCTTCTGAAATAAGTTTGCATAAAGATATGTGAAGATAAGGTATTTGGTATTCAAGAGGTAATACATCCTTGGCTACAAACACAAGATAAAAATGGGTAGCACCTATATGGGTTTAGATTCTATTATGATATGCCCATAAGGTGAAAGGGATGTGCAAGTGATAATCTCAACTTGAGGTATTGACCATTTTGGTAAGCATGTTAAATTTTTTATTAGAGGCCTTTAATTATCCATTTTTTATGGGAAATAAGGTGATGGGATTCTTAGATTGATACCAAATAGATCATTAAAACCTTTAACTTATTTATTTTTGAAACAATTTCCATTATTAGTGATGATATTATAAGGAATACCAAAGTGGTAGATAATGTGATGGGTGATAAATTTGATGATCATTTCAGATTTTGTTGAGACAAGAGGGATATAATCCACCAATTTGGTGAAATATTATTCATGGTGATGATATATTTATGTCTCTATGAATATTGGGGGTTAATTTCACTAATAAGGTCAAGATCGCATTATGAAAAAGGCCAAAAATTAGTGGAGACATGAAGACTATCACTAGGCGAATGATGTAAATTATCATGTTGTTGACACTTGACACACTTTTTCACATAATCACAATATTATTTTTTAAGGGTAAGCCAAAAATATCCTAGGTATAAGATGTGATTAGCCAGAATGAGTCCACTAAAGTGACCCCCATAGATACCATCATACATTTCCTTGATAGTGTGAGAGGATTATGGACCATAGAGACAATAGAATAAGAGGCCATCAAAAATAAATTTATAAAGGATGCATCCCATAATGGTATAATGGGAGGTTCTCTAAATAAATTATCAATGGGAATTCATAGACAGTCCAGAGGGAACTATGTCAAGGTTCAGGTAGTCAAAGTTTTATTGATGCCAAAGGTCAAACTAGCTCTCATCCACACTAAAAATGGTTGAAGTGTATGACTTGATGTAGGAAGGTTTAGTGAGGTGATGGATAATGACTTATAGCTTAGATTTTTAGGGTGTTGATGGGATCTAGGAATCAATAGAAGCCATGGTATTGGCAAACTTGTTGGTAGATTATGAGGTGGTTTGAATGTAATAATGTTTAAATGATGTCAAGATTTTTGCAACTAACTATCTATATATTTTAAAAATCTCATTCTTACACTGGTAGATGTTATTAACTTGATTGACCACAAGTTAGGAGTCACTAAAGATATTGATTATTTTTATTCCTAAGGCTAACATGGTTTGGATACCTATTACCATGGATTTATGTTTGGCCACATTATTATTCAAAGTCAAGTTTGAAATATAAAATAAGTGGTTCACCAATAAGGGGATAAATATGATACTAGATCCCCCACCATGTTGACATTTAGAACCATTAAAGAACATGGTTACATGAATGGTGAGATCTGCTTGAGATAGGATCATGATAGACTCATCTAGAAATTCAAAAGGAAGAGGTTGTTTGTTTGTTAAGGGTGACTCAGTCAATTGGTCATCAATTAATTTACCCTCGATCAAGCTATATTAGAAGAACTCTAGGTCAAACTCAGCTAAAAGCATGAGCCACTTGGCCATATGTTGGTTTTGGTATGGTTTGGAGTGCATGTACTTGAGTGGCTTGATATTGGTTATGACAAAAAATTTATGGTTAAGAAGGTAATGGTGAATCTTGGTGACCATGAAGACTAGGTCCAAGTATAGTTTCTCAATATATGTGTACCAAATATCATACTCAATAAGTGTGTAGATAATATAACATATAACCCACTCTTTGTGTTGTTCATCCTAATAGGCAAGCATTGCCCCTAGGGAATGGTCAATAATAGAGATATAAAGGTATAAAGGTTGATCATCTTTACGAGGTGTGAAGATAGGTAGAGATAAAAGGTATTGTTTGAGTGAATCAAAGGATTTTTGACAATTAACATTCTCATTGAAAGAGATATCCTTTTTCAAGAGGTGATGGAAGGGTTGACACTGATCAAAAATTTGAGAGATGAAGTGGTGAATGGATTGGATCTTCCCCTACCAACTATGGAGTTGCTTAGGATTGATCAAGGGGAGCATCTAGAGGATGGCTTTAATTTTGGTTGAATCTACTTCAATCCCTTGAAGGGAAATGATGAATATAAGGAGCTTGCCTAATATAACCCCAAAAATACATTTCTTGGGATTGAGGTAGACATGGTAATGGATAAGTATCTCAAATATAATCTTGATAATGACTAAGTGGTCCTTGTAAAGTTTGTTTTTTCCTAGGAAATCATCCATGTAGTCTTTGATGATTGTATAGATAAGGTCATGGAAGATGTAGGTCATAACATGTTTGTAGGTTGCACTAGCATTATTAAGATTGGAAGGCATGACCTTATAACTAAAAGTCCCCAATGGGGTGATAAAGGTAGTTTTATGATGATCTTCAAGGGCAATCAAAATTTGATTATAACCCAAGAATTCATCCATGAGATACAACATCTTGTGGCCTAATGTAAGACAACAAGTTGGTAAATACTAGGTAGAGGAAAGTCATCCTTTAGGCAAGTGAGGTTGAGGTCATAAAATTACACATAGATACATAGCCCCCTATGGCTTTAGTGATGGGCATAATGTTTTAAACCCATTGAGGATAATTAATGGGTTAAATGGAGTCGATAGAGAGGAGGCATTGAAGATCTTATTTGACAAGAAGGGATATATGAAGATGCATTCATCAAATTTTTTATTTGATAGGCTTGGCATCATGATTGGTTACAATGTTGTGAGTGGTAATGGTTGGGTCAATACTAGGCATGTCAGCATATGACTAGGTGAATGCAATGTTATGATCTTGGAAGAAGGTAGAGAAGTCTGAAAGTTCCTTAGGAATGAGAGATTGGCCCAATTTTACAATATGAGGATTTTCCAAAGTACCTATGTCAATATCCTTAGTGGATTCATTTAACATGGTTAAGGTCTCTAGAGGTAAGGATTTGTGGATGGAGGAATCAGATGCACCAAGGTAGGTGAGAAAGTAATCATCATCCTAGCACTAGACAATGTTAATGGTAGGAGAGTCTTCTCTCACTAGTTTAGGATGGATCAAAGGGATTGATATAGGTGCCTCTTCCTTTTGATAAGTTAGGGGGTTAAGGGTAATCATGTTGAAAAAAAAATAATGTGGGATGATGTCCTCATCCCCACACTCAGGTGGAGTGGGTGTTAGTAAGGAAGGGGTCTCTTCTTTAATAATAGTAGTGGTGGGTTATTTGGATTTATTCTTATTGGGTAGAATGAAGCCAAGGCCATGCTTCTCATGAAGCTTTTTGGTATCAATTGAGATCAATTCTTGTGGTCCATGTTTGTATCATCCTAAGCTAAATCCTTTCTAGGCACACCTATGGAGGTATACTTTAGAAAAGTATAGGTTGTCCAAGTAAGAGAAGGTGGAGGTGTTTTGTTGAGGTGAAGAGAGTGAAATGGCAATGCTAAGTGGCTTATCAAGTCCCCCATAGATGAAGTTATCTTGATATCTGGGAGGTCCTAGAAGAATAATAGTTTTAATGTTGGGATCATAACCTATTTGATGGTTGATTTTCCCATATTCATTGGGAGTAAGGAGAGAATCAAGGGTGAGGAAATAGTATTCTCCAAGGGTAAGGCATTGGAAGGTAGTATCTAAGGGATTAGTGGTGGGTATTTGGTCTATGGGAATAGATGAACTAGTAGATACCTCTATAGAAGAGGGAGTAATGCCTTCTTTTTCTATGGTTGAGGACTCGATGGTAGATACTTGTGGTGCTTTGATGAGGGAAAGAGTATTTCATTAGGTCAATAATTCATTTTTCCTATTGCAAAAGGGCTTAGGTCAGCTTGAATGGTGACAACCTAACCTTCATGTTTAAACTTGACTCAATGATGGAGGGTAGATGGTACACAACTCATATCATGAATCTAAGGTCTCCCTAATAAAACATTGTACTATAATTCACCTTCGACCACATACAAAAGTTTAGGGAGCATGCAAGGTCCTACATGAATGTGAAGGACAAGAGTTCCCAAGGTAGTGGTCATATTGTCATTAAAGCATCTAAGGATGGCTAAATTTAGAGACATAATAGTGTCTAATAATTTGAGTTGGTCATAGGCATGGAAAGAGATGATGTTGATGTTGTCTCCCCCATCAAACATAACCCATTTGATGTATGTTTGGCTGATGTGGGTAGTAATAAAGAGAGGATGATCCAAATCCTTAGGTTGGATAGAGGGAATCTTTGATTCTTGGAAAGTAACAAGGGTGGAGAGTTACAGAGCACCTATGATGGCTTTTATAGCTTGAGAATCTCCTAGTCTGACCTCAATAGCTTTCATAGCCTCTATTATGGCCTGATGATGGTGGGGTGAGGTGTAAATGAGTTCATAGAGGCTCATCTTATCTGTAATTTGGTGAAGTTACTTAAGAATGACTCTCCTAGTAGATTCAGAGGAATTAGGCTTAGAGGTGCCTAAGATAGTAATGTTGGGTTTAGTTGAGGATGTAGAGAATTGGATCAGGTTTGGTTTAGGATGAGTTGGGAGTATGTCAATGGAATGGACACTTTGGCCTTCCCTTTATCCTTTTTTGTGATAATGTGACCACATTAATGGTATGGATAGAGGGGAAAGGTGTGATAGGGGGTTGGGTAGATTCTCCATCACTTTGAAGTGAGAGTGGATGATTAGGGATGTGCTATAAAATATAAATTAGGTGTATTGGTAGAGGATTCAATTGAAATTCATCTAATAAGAGATCATCCTCATCATAGATTTGATAGATAATGGCCTTGAGAGATTTATAATTTTCCATGTCATTCTCAAGTGTCTTATGATTGGAATAGATTTGACAATCGTTATACCATGCTAACTTCAAACTAAGAAGATCAAAAGGTCTTATAGGAGGTAATGTGAGGCAAGAGCTATATAATAATCTTTGAAGAATGGTCTTATAGGATTCCACTAGAGGTGGGGAAGGTCTAGAGGTTATGGTTATGGTTGGGAAGATGAGCATGTTGGTAACAATGGGTTTGATGAGAGAGTGTTTAGGTAAGGTGGTGTTTTAGGTCAATGGTTTTGGTTTGGGTATGCTAATTTTTGGGGTGTTTGAGGGTGAGAGTCTAGATATTAGTAATCTAGGAAGGACTAGCACATCAGATAATAGGTGGGCTGGTGTAATCAATGGTGATGGGTGATATATGTTAAAATAATCTTTGTTTTTAAGCAAAGTTAAGGGATGGGGCCCCAAGATCGAAGGCAAGGTGGGGGGTAGAATCCTAGCCATATGGATCTTCAATGGTTTCACCCCTTTGTTGGGTTTAGTTTAAGGTTTGGGTATAGGCTTGGATGAGGTTAATTCCACTTTCAAGGATGTGTGAACCAAGCTTCATGTAAGGAAGGTACCAAGAGTTTTAGAAGGTTTGGTTGGTGGTGTGGTCATTAGAGAGGTATTTATTTTGGTTGAGTGAGAAGGTGAAGGATTGGTAGAAGTTATGATTGGCTTAAGAGGTGGTGGAAAAAGGATGGATTGGTTAGTTAAGGGCATGTCGCAAGGTTCAAGTTTATTGATGTAAAAAAGACCTATCTATTACCCACCAATGGTTTGATCCCTATCTGGCTTTAGAGCAAATTCTAGTTTCTAAACTAATACATAAAAAGGTTTGTACACCAGTCTTGATCCCTATATAATGGATTCATATGACAAATTTGTAGGTTGGGGAGGATGATTGGTAGTTTGGTTAATTTCCTCAAGTGAGGGATGTAAGGTTGGGATAGCTAGTCCCTCCATGAGAGATGTAGGTAAAATGGTTTCTACTCTAGGGATAATGTCCATAGGAGTAATGGTTTGTTTAGTAGTTAGGAGAGATGGTGAATTAGCAATGGTTGCTTGTTCTAATATGTTAGTCAAGGGGGTACTTGATGATTCTAAAGCCTCCATGAGTGAATCTAGGGAGAAAGGAACTTCCTTGATTTGGGTCTCCAAAGGAGGGAAAGGTGACTCCACCACCTCGATAGATGAAATGAGGTAAGATTAGGTATATTAGATGCTCAAGTCTTCATGGATGGGTGTTTCAAGAACCACATTGACCGTGTGGGCATCATGAGAACATTTAGCTTGTGTGTCCTCAATTTTGGTAGGGGCATGGTTGGGAAAAGTCTTCCTAAAGATGTTAAGATATTGATTTTGAGGGGCATTGAGATTATCCAACACAAGTTCCCTCTTGTTTATAAGACTCTAAACAACATTCTCAAAGGTATTACATCAACTGTTGTCATGTCCAATTACCTGATAAAAAGCACAAAGGTCATTCTCATTATACCAAGTAGGTGTTGGATGAGAAGAATCAAACTTTTAGGGATTTTTGATGGGTATAAGTTGTATAAGGTTAGATTTAAGTAGTTTCTCTAGGATCGATGCATAAGATTCTCCAAGTGGAGTGAATTTTTTTTGGTTTCTTTGATTTGGGTTCTTTGTGTTTTGGTTATAGGTAATGGGAGAATTTTTCTAGTTGACATTGGGTGGAGGGGTGGTTTTAAGGATAATTGAATTCATATTTCCCTTACCCTTACTTTTGGTATTGGCCTGGTTACCTAATTTAGAGGAGGAGGTTTCCTTGGTCTTGAAGGTAGAGTTCTTGTTTCATAATTTTAATTTACCCTCATCTATGGATCAGTTATCTAATTTATATGCCATTGTAAAATATTCATCAAAAGTTTTGAAGCTTTGGACATGTAGTGTAGAAGATATATGATTGGTGTAGGCCCAAACAAAAAGTTCTATAAGCTCAAGTCGAGGTAAGGGAAATGAAAGTTGATTAAATAAGCTTCTCCAATAGGTGAAAAATTAGGAATAGAATCATCATCAAATTACCCAATAGAATATAGGTTGGTAATAGAGACCTTCTTGAAAATGTTAATGGAAAAGTGATCTAAGAATACTCGCACTAGTTGGGTGAAGGAGAAGATTGAATGTTTGTTAATGGCGCTATACTAGCCAAGTGATGCATTGAATAAAGACATGGTGAAGGTTTGAAGGAGAAGGGAATCATTTTAAGAAATCATGTAACATGTATGTCTAAAATCCCTAAGGTGTTTTTCGGGGTCCTCCTTGCTCTAAAATTTGGTGAATTTTGGAAGCTCCCACTAAGGAGTGTAAGGTCTGATGTGGGAATAAGGATGAATAGGCTCATTACAAGTTTGATCATAGGATATGATGTTATGAGTCCCTAAAATGGATGATTCAAAGTTGGTCATCTTATCCATGAGCATTATTATTAGGTTGGTTTATGGTGGTGTACCAAAATGATTTTAAGGTTAAAATTATGGTTGAGATTGGGTAACATATTGGTAATTACTTAGAGGTTGAGAGGATATCACATTTTGGAATGTGGATATTAGAGGTTGGGTAGGTAGCATGAAAGGATAGGTGGATGATGGTGCTACAATAGGTATCTATTGATGGATTCTTATGGATTAGGCATGAATAGTAGTTGGGTTGGTAACAAGAGGAGAGGTAGTGACCTTTGTGCTAATAGGTGAAGTAGAAGGGATAGATATCCCTAATCTTTGCAAAGGGGTATTGACTAATGGGTTGGGATTGATAGAGGGAAGGTTGGTAGTGCTGATGGTAGGTGATCCAATGACAAGTGGAGTGTGATGGGTTAATGGATGGGTTATTCCTAGGGTGGATGAGTCATTAGTAGGGAAAGGAGGTTTAAGGGTAATGGTTGGTTCAATAGGATGTGTTTTAGCTATGGTGTCAAAGGGATTAGTAGATGAAGATTCTTGGGTGGTTAAAGGTTGGGTAGTGACCATGGAAAGATTAACATCCCCCATAAGGTAGGATTGCATGCCATAAGGAAGATCTTGATATGGATTTGAAACTAGGCATGGTGAGGGGAGGTGTTAAGGTAGTGCTAAAGGGAAATTGGGTTGTTATCCAAAAAAGTGGTAACATTCTTGTCTCCCTAGGAAAATACCTAAGGAAAAGTAGGACTTCCCATATGATGAGGTTAGTTTTCTACCTTGGAGATGTACTCCATAGATGAAGAGGTAGAAGAGGTTGATTTGAGTGATTTGTTCTACTCTACTAGGTCTTTTCACTACTAGCAACTGAAAACCATAAATAAAGGGGGAGATAAAACAAGAATAAACTCACCACTAAAATAGGAATAAGACAAGAAAAATTATCAAGGAAACTAAGATAGACACTATAAAGTATGTTAAGCCTAGAGGTTATTTTTAATCTCACTTTTTTCTTATGCCTTAGTTTACGAGAATGTGTGATAGAATTTGGCTTGTAGATCAGGTACTATAGAAACAGTCTATGATTGGTTTTGGGTTGTTTAGGTGCTAAAAATAATTTTTATTAGAATCAATACATGGCTTGGTATTGGGGCCTACCCCCTCATTTCACAGTCCCATAGTGATAGGGGTGTCAGGTGCTTAGCCAATATATATTAATATTTAGAGTTTATACTCAACCAGATAGCTGAGTTAGTTCTCCCCTTAGTAATGACCTCCAAGTAGGATTACTAAGAAAGGGTTAGGTGACCACTAGGTGATGAAATCCTAGTTGGGCCTTGTCTCAAATTATTTTGATGTTTTCTTGATTAAAGTGGTTTAGATAGTGTGCAAAACAAAAGTGACATTATGATAAGATTACTGTGCTTTAATTCAAAGTGAACGAATGCTAAAAGAAAACAATGGATGTAATTTATTTTAATCCCCAAAGATAATTAAGTTTTAATTATGAGCATAGATAGAGAGAAGAGCATATAAATGCAAATAAAACATGAGTAGAGATTCTAGGTCCCATCAAGCATTGTAAAATGTTCACTCAAATTTTGATATTATCTAGAAGAAGGTAGTAAAAATAAAAATATGGGTTGTGGTAGGAATATTTATTTATTTGTGTATGCATTGAATCAAAATATTATGAAGAGATCCGCTTTGTCTTGGGATAAAGACCTACAGATAAGAATGTACTAAAGCAAACTTGTTTGTTAGATACATAGTTGGGTGGATTGCCTAGCTATAGTTAGATCTTGGAAGTGAGAGCTTCTTTAGGGGTTGTCAATTCACATGTTTTAAACAATTAAGTTAATAAAACTATAAATAAGGTACTTTCATCAATAATCAAAAGGTACTAAAACTAAACAGAAGATTGTTTGTTAAGAAAATAGACTATAAATGATCAAATTAGTGACAAACTAATAATTACTAGTGCTAAGGGGTTAGGGTATGCTTTAAAAAATCTAAAAGGGGTCTATGAATGGTTAAAAACATAGAGAATTAGGCTTAGTTTAGGTTAGTTGAGTGAAAATATCTTGTTGGTTTTCACTACCATAGTGACCGTCAATTGTTAGGGTGACCATTGGTGGCTAAGGTGACCATTAGTGGTTGAGCAGACCATCAATGATTGAGTCAACCATTATTGGTTACTATTTATGTTTTGGGTTGGTGAATTGCTAAATAACAAGATCCAATAGATGGATTTTGGGACATGGGTAAGAGTTAGGTTGATTATGAAATGGAAATAAAGTACATGAATATTGACAAATAATTACTTGGCTTACCAAAAATTAGTTGGGTGAGTGGTTGAAGTAGTTAGCCTATTAGTGGAATTTGGCTTGATTCTAACAGAGTAACAGTACTCAAGAACTTGGATGAGAGGTGATATCAAGTTGGCTCTCAGTGAGATTTTTGATGACACTGATTGACCTGTAAAAGAAAACTCATGAATCCCTAAGCTATTAATAATTATTGAAAATAGATTTGACCTCTCATGCCTCACTCTCTCTTATAGACACAAGCAAGAGATGGAAATGAAGGTAAAACTAGGCCATATAAATATAATATGTCCATGCAAAGGATTATAACAAGATTTGGATGAGTTATATTTATAAGAGGTTTGTGAAACTTATATATTTTTTGATTAAGAGGTGGATCCTGACCATTGACATTTAGGTTCTATAAAAAAAGGGTCTTGAAGGCAAAGTTGAGTCAGTTTGGTTAAACTAAGTTCAAATGGGTTTGGTTAGGCCTGATTCATGTATATTAGTCCCAATTGGGTCCTAGGTAGGTCCAGGGGGATTTTAAACATTCAAAAATGTAGGTGTGTATATTTATAGTGTCTATAGTGTTCACTAGGTGTGACATGACCTTCACCATTGAATATGGGCACACTCTTTGTAGCATTAGAGGTAATGACATCATATGATTCAAGATGGATTGGATTATTAGTGTTAAATTCTAGGAAGGAATGTGGCCTATCTATGATGGATTTGATTTCTTCAATTTCTTCACTCTCTTGACAAGAAGATTAGGCTAAAGGTATTGGACTTCAAGAGGAAGTTTGGGTTAAATAGGTGGATTTATAGGATTGATAACTCTACTAGATGATGAGCTAATAAGGAACATGAATTATGAGAACAAATTTATGAAAAAATAATAATCTACAAATAGATTTTACCTTGAATGGAGTTTCCAAATGCTAAGTAGCACACTAATTTGTAACTGATGTTGGTAAGACTAACATTCACCTTGACAAGTTGTCTTGAGGACAATGGGTCCCACTAGGCATGATATAATTTTTATCACCAAATATTTTGCCCTATAGGAAGGTTTTCAATAATACTTCATATTTGGGCAAAATTTTAATACTTATAGGTATGTGGGTTTGCCTTTAGTAAAAGTAGACCTATAGGTTTAAGGGCTAGCTCCTTGAATTTACCTTGAAGTGATTATCATAAGACTAATTATTTTCTTATGGGAAAAGGGATTATATTATGCATGAAATAAATATACTCTAAGGATTTGATACAATAAAATTATTTACACAAGACCATCATACTTCTTTCACTAATAAATAATACCTACAACACTAACTTCAAATCCATAGAATGCTCTAACATTAGTATTTCAATATGAAGGTGAGATACAAGAGGAATTTCCAAGGTAAGTGAACCATAGATTATTTATAGACACTAATTCTCATTAATCACTTGAAAATATATCCATAGAATTGATAATGCTTTAGATGACCTGATAGAGTGAAACAAGTTGAATCAAACATGGAAGGATTGAGATAAATCAAGGATAGATGAATATCTCTTAGCTATTCACTATACATCTCTTCACACACTTTGAAAATATGATATATGAACTCAAAAAGATTTTATTTATTGTTATAAGGTAAATTAAAATGTCAAAAATATTAGGTTTTCACTATACATGGAGTTGAATTAAACTACAAGAGCCAAAATGACTACTACTTATAGAATTTGAGAGATGAGAGTAGAGAAAGAAGTCCAAGAGCCACTAAAACATGTGTTAAGATGAGATGAGTTATATATAAATTATAATGGAATATGTATTATACCATATAAGGTCTCATATAAAAAATGTCCCTCAAAGGCATGAAACTCCTGAAATGTGGCATAGGACTCTTCATTTGCATGCCTAGAAAGTGTCTTAATAATTTGGCATTACTTGAACATCTCACAATATACTAGGGATAGATTATATTATTTCACTAAAAGGGAGGGTTTATAAATAATCCCCAACATTCATTGTATGTGTCCTTAATCATTATGACTCTTATGGATAAGTGTTTTCACTACCTGTAATCATAATCACTCCTCTTTCACTCACCCTTCATACTTGATATCAAAAATGTCTTTATTTTTCTAATTAAATATATACAGAGGAGTGCATGACACTTTTAAAGAGCCCTCATGCCTTTATATTCATCATTTATACCTTAAAATACCTTCCACTTAAAGTTTTCACCTTCTCACTAACTTTTTCACCTTGCCCGTTTGGACTAGATGAGATGAAGGTGTTAATAGAGATACTTGTGAGCTTATGAAATAGACATTGTGAGTTATTAAAGGCCCTAATATATCTCCCAAAATTATTTTCATCTCTTGAAACACTTTTTTACATTCACAATACACAAATTTTTCAAGAAAATCCATTTTCCACCCTATTCATACATGTAGGGTACAACTCAAGTTGATGGGAAGGAAGCCTAGAGAGTCCTCTAGAAGATAAAATCATAATCCCAAGAAATTATATCCCTCTTGGATGCCTCTCTTTCTTCATCTTTCCTATCAGGTAGGGTTTTGGTGGGTTTAGAGATGTTTTGGCCCTTAAGGATTGTTCATACAATCCTAATGTCTAATTTGTAAAAAAATTCCACAAATTATTTTTTCAAGACCTCCATAAACATATCCCAACTCTTCAGACTCCCATGCTAATCATTCATGTTGTTTTAAGGTTCTCAACTTATCCTCTAAAGCCTCTCCTTCCATTTTGTGTAGACCTGAGTTGGTTTGAGCTAAAATATGGATTATATATGGTTTATTTTAAAATATGATGGATTTGACACATCTTATAACATATAATTTATATGTACTAACTCATTTAAATTTTATTTTATCCATATAAATGTTATTGGCCTTCTAAATGGGATTAGGCCTAAACTAGACCTAGTAGGTATGCCTGCATACTGTAGGTTTACACCACCTTGTTTGGTTTCTAAATATTGTGAATCCTTATACATTTTGTTTCATGTCCAAATCAAATCTCAACATCTTATTTAAACGTTTATTCAACATCTATCTCACCTTCTCATTTCTTTCCACTAAACCTGTATATTTTTACCCTTGGGGAGTGCCCTCTGTTTGAGATAAAATAGAGGGAACTTCCCTTATGGTATCAATAGTTTTGGACATATTATGGGATTAAATAGGTGTTAGGTACCATATATATCAATTTTCATGGATTATTTACATCTTTATCACCTTCAAATATCTCAAAACCTAAGATAGACTCATGAAAATGGTGATTGTGCAAACTTTATACATGTGTGTGGATTGTAGGTTTTCCTTGGAACATTTATTTCACTCTTTACCACTATATGAGAGTATTATTAAGTGTTAATTATCACTTTGGAGACCATATAGTATATATTGGTCATAAAATATTTGACAACCTTCCATTGCTCACCTCTCACTTTGACTGGTCTAGACTGTAGGTTGACTGTGACTATGTTTCTCCTTAGAAAAGAACTTGCCTATAGGTGAACTTTACATCTTGGTCCATTGTATATAATTTTATACATCTAATTGATGTTTTAAAATGACATTTTCCATTCATATATACCTATCCAACTTGCAAATCACTATGTTTTAACTCACTGTTAAACTATACTCAATTGTAGTTAACCAATTGGGAGCAAGTAGGGCCCTATGTGTGATATTAAACATATGAAACTTGTGTCACATGATATAGGATTAATTTTATATCCTTTAACCAACCCAAAATGTTAAATACTTATGTTTTTGTGCCTATGATCATCATATTTTTTTCCATGAACCTATAGGAATGTTGTAAGTGGCCACTATGTGGGTAACGTACACCTGTAGATGAATATATAAGACTATACCTTGAAATTAAGCTCTCTTAAAATTACCTTGAATAATTAGTTTTTCCCTTAATCTAATGGAATAAATCTTCATGGTGATATTCTATTTAATTTCTATCTTAGGGTGTAGAGTCATTTGAAGTTCAATATCTTATAAAAAACACTACTTTTTTGCAGTAAACAAATGTAAAGATTTGGAAGTCTATTATAATCATGTTCCTCTAGTAAAATATCCAATATATTTTTTAATATTATACCCATATATGAATTATAAAACATAGTACCATTAAAAATCACATAGGTTCTCTATCGCCTCATCATATAGCAGTATCAAAATCACACAATGCTTTATTCTAGATCCTTTAGGGAACTTGTCCCTAAACTCGGGTCTTTAACTTTACATATGAATCTTAAATTATAATTGTTACTTGAAATATTAAAACATGATTTTTATGCTATTATACAACTCCAAAAACTTCATAAAGGTTTCAAAAATCACTTGGAATTTTCTATGGTCATCATCAAGTCTCTATGTAAGGTTTCCTATAGGTGGACATCTCAATATACAGGCAATGAGTAGAAATATAATCAATTTGCATGGTGTATGGATTATAATAATATTTATAACTTATAAAAATGATTCAAATTAACCCTAACAAACTTTAATGACTTAAAAAAAATTCAACACTTCCCATTCCAACATTCTCAATCTCCTATAGGTATACATCCATAGTATATGATGGTGTATTTATTTTACATTGACTATCATAGTCCCTTATGTGCCATTTTGAGTATTTGTTTTTATATATAACATTAAAATAAGGTGTTAATCAACTTTATAATCTTCATATACCTTATATGAATGTTATCACACCTCAAGACACCTCACTTAGTTGACTATGTATGATAGTCAGGCAAGAAACTATGACTATGTTAGAGGTTGACTACAACTCTATGATTGATAAACATTGAGACTAAATCTAGTAGGATATTGGTTCAATATTACATTGGATACATGAAACACAACACCTCATATTGATTTTAAATCATTCTAAATAAATAAACCTTCTAAAATTGATGGACATGTCTTCAACTTCACTAACATACTCTACTTTCAACCTAAGAGGTTTGAACTCATAAAATCACCTCCAAACATGCAAAAAAAATTATACATGATAAAATTATGTCCAAATCCTTTATGATCAATTTCACCAACTCAATTATATGAACATGCTCAAATAGAAACAAAAACTAGAGGGTGTGGGGATTACCAAGCAAAACTAGATAGTCAACTTCTTAAGAATGGTTCATAAAGTATATGAAACCATTATTCCAACTCAAAACATGAAAATTAATCATACCAATTATAATATCCACCACCAAGTGTATTTGACCTATAAACTCTCCTACTAGTCATATCATCAAAACACCTATTGACCAGTTTTACTTGCCTAGTAGAGTGATGGAGAAGAGAAATGGTTTTGGAACTTAAAAATAAGATAAATAACATAGATTGAGTTAGGTAAGATAAAAGGTCACTAAATGATCTTTTCCCACCTACCACTCTCCTCTATAGGTCGTACAACTGCCTAAACTTCCTTCTTTTCACTTGTTTTCTTGATTTTAGTTAACACCTACAAGTTTTTTAGTTAGAAATTGACATATCTGAGAGGGATTGATATGATGGACATTGATAAGGATTTAATAACACTTGGAAAACTTTTAAGACCATATTACTTTCATTTATGACCCCTACGTGACATAACATGATGTAAGGACTAAATTAGACTATGACAAAGGTAGAAACATATTAAATGAAAATTAATAATACCATGAAACACCTTATAACATTATAATTGACCCATATATAAGGTTAAGTAATATATGGATTGGCTTACTTTGAATTATGGTCAAAATAGTCAACATGTACCATTTCAAATCTTCGTTCTAAGTATTAAAGGTAGTTTGAGCAATCATAGATTCTTCTCCTCTAGATTCTTTATTTTCCTTCATCTTACCTATAGGGTATGCTTTATTGATCAATTATTTATTATCATGAATACATATCTTATTAACTTGAATAGCCTTCCTCAAACAAATTATCTTATAAGCTTTTGTAATATGTCCTCTTTGGTTGCAGTTATAACAAAGGATTCTACTTCTCCATCTACAATGAACAGCTTTATGTCTAAATTAACCACAAGAGAAATAATTACCATTGAAGGAATGCATATATTTTGACTATCTAACCTCATTTTTTTTTATGATCATTAAATGATACAACACTACCTTTGATATCCTTTTATGGAATAAAACCCTTCTTTGCTTGTTGATGATTGACTTCAAACTTGACCATTTATGCATAGGTCTTTATTCTACCAGTATTGTCACTCCTTGATAGATCATTGACTTTTGGAAATGAAATATCATTGATCTCCTTTTGGTCATTTTTGAAACCTAAACCTATTTTATCATGATAGGACATTTAACTATCCAAAATATTGTTAATCTTTCCACTACTCTCCTCAAGTTTCTAATATGTCTTCATATTTATTGCATCTAGTTCTACTTGTGCCTCTAAAGACTTTACTTTCATTCTAATATGGTGCATTATTCCATATGATTATTTTATTTTGAACAAAATATATAGTCTATTTAAATTATTATATATATCTTTACTAAAATCATAATAAATACTTTAATTCTCACAGTCCATACCTATGCTTCAAAGATATCCCTTAGACTATTAGGCATGCACAAGGAACCTTGCTCTGATACCAATTATTGGAATAACAACCACTAAGAGGGGGGGTGAATCAATGTAGAAAATTTTATTTCAATCCCTTATATCATTCATTAATTATTTAAACTAATATAGAGATAAATTAATGCATAATCAATCATTCATATGAGCATGAAGTAGGAATATACATATGAACACAAGACATATGAGGGAAACCCTCATGGGGAATAAAACCCACTAACACATAGCTTAGACTATAGTCCTATAATAAATGAACCAATATTTAGCGAGGCATAAACCCCATAAATATAAACAACCCCTCACTAGTCAAGCACCAACACAACTAGTATTTTAACAAGTATGAACTTGCAAGGAGGCACCAACCCCCTAGGTGACTCAACACCAACTTAGCCACTTGAAACCTCTGATCTAGACACATGTTACTCACTCAAATGATGATGATCCCCTTATTTTATTTTTAAAATTATTTTATATCTTTCATATAACATATTAGGCCTCTATATTAAACTAACCCTTTTCTTGGCATAATTAGGTCATATGACCTTGGTCATCATCTCTATAAACACTAATAGAACTTCATGACATATTCAAAGCATTCATTTCACCTTGAACACCTAAGAACATATTGAGCCTCTAAAAATGGATGAAATAATTCACACACACTAAAATTAGACCCATGCTAAGCTCACCTTAGGTCCCCAATACCATTTAGCTCATTTCACTCCTTGAACCATACCATTATGCCTACTCATAATTAACCCTTTTCATTGTCAAAAAGTCTACCTTACATATATAGAGTACACAATCAACTTTTACACATAAAATCATTAAAAAATAGCATAGATATAACCTATATGACCTTAGTGTCATAAAAAATTCCATTATACTTCACCATATAAAAAAAAGGACCTCAAACTGACACTTCCATATGCTCACTCAAAACTGAAAAAAAATGCTTCAAAAACCATTTAAGAACTTCTAAATTTTCACAACTTCATAGGAATTTTCATTAATAAAAATAAATTAAAGTTTACATATGATACCTATAGAATAAATTCATATTTATTATATTCCTTAACTCTATTTGTAATGACTCAGAAATAATAATCTCAATAACACACAAATTGTTTGAATGCTCCAAAACATAGTCATGAAAACAAAGACTTAGAACACATGTAGAATTATTTTAATGAAATTAAAATGGGTTTATATTATCATTAATAATAATTATAACATATTTAAATATATATACTATAGGATCAAATAGTAATATTGGTCTTGCAAACCAATGTCATGTCTTCACCCTACATAGACCTCACTGTCTTAGATAGGTCAATTTGAGACAAACTTTATCCATGTAAATGAGCATATAAAAATATTACTTTCAAATTATATATGTGTTACATTTATTTAATAACAACCCCATGAATTTTTATCCATCCCTTATCTCATTATCACTTCTGCCTAGTTTTCTCACTATCTTCTTCACTAGGCCTTTTTAATGATAGGCCAAATTTAATGATCATATTAGCACATTTTGTATCTATAACCTGATAATAAAACTACATGGTAATAAACTAAAATTATCACACATCATCCTTTAATCATTTTAATGCTTTGACTTCATCAACCTTGACTGTTACATGAAAAATATGAGAAACTAGGCTTTTCTTATAGCTTCCACTCACTCTTCTAACAGACCAATGCTAGATAGAGGTACCTAGGAGAGTCCTATACATTTTAAAATCACCAAAATATTTCATACAAATAATTTTTATCCATTTCCAATAATATCTTCCATATCAGGTAATAGTTAGGGTTTTAAGGCACTAAAAACTAGTTTTTATTCTTATCAATCATCCATAAAGGATTGACCATCAAAACCAAAAATAATTCCAAGAAACTTGAGCTAGGAAAATTACCAAACTTATATGATATTATTAGTATATCATGCAAAATTTTCACATGTCAAAAATCATAATAAAATCCTTTTGGGGTCTGTAACACCTCATTATGTCCACATATAAAACCTCAACACCAATTTTCAATCTTTTTCCTTCATAATTTGACCTAAAACTTGGTGAAAAAACTTAACACAACCTATCACACCTCTAAAAATTCTCTTATGATTTATGGTACCTTGGAAACTAAGCTTGACCCCTTATTAGGCTACATTAGGTCTATTTGCATATTAGGCTTTAAAATTCTAGTCACACTTAGACCTTGAATACACCTTGAAACCTCTTAAACTGATCTCAACACCTCATACACATGTATTATAGACTAACAAAATTCTTCTCACAATTCTCAGACTATTTTCCTCATCATTATACCAAACCCATGTCTTCTCACTAGGTCTCTCAATTACATAGCTTATGAACTCAACCTCAATAACAACAAAGACAACTCAAAATGAAATCAATTACACTTTCATGCCATCAATGATAATTCCATTCATACCTTAGAACACATTATCAATAATCTCCTTTTTCATTGATGACAACCACTCATTAATGACAACCATTCAAAAAAACTTCTCTCACTATGATACATCTCCCCTATATAGATCAATCTCCCCCTTTGACATTAATGATAAAGCATTACCTACAGCAAATCTCAATAAACAATAATAAAAGATCTTATCAGAAAAAATCCCATATCTCAATGCATACCTCAAACATTTTCTTCTTGACAAACTAATATGACTCCTCCTTTGATCTTATAGCTTGTGCACTTATTTACTATTCTTGGAGCTAAAGCACCTTATTATTATCTCCCCCTCAGCACTTGACTTTCTTAGTGATTGCTAGGAGAAGATATCATATCCTATCTCAATTTTCAAAAATAGCCTTTGGAAGAGGTTTAGTCAAGATATATGTAATCTGATCTTTGGTAGACACAAATTAAAGCTTAATACTTTCTTTAATTACTTATTCTCTTAATAAATTATATTTGATATGAATGTGATTAGTCCTTATATACATGATAGGATTATTTGAAACACTTATGGCACTAGTATTATCACAAAAAATAGGACTGGTACCATTAAACTCCACTTTGTAGTCTCTTAAGGTCTATCTCATCCACAACACCTTAGTGCAACATAAAGTTATTGCAATTTACTCATCCTCACAAGTATATAAATCCATTGATGTTTTCTTATTTCTTATCCATGATACTAGGCACTCACCTAAGAAGAATGTTCCTCCATGAGTGTTATTTCAAACAGCTAGACTCTTAGCCATATCTACATCTATATAGGCTATTAGATCATACCTCTTCTTCCTTGGGTACCAAAATCTAGACTCCATAATTCCTTTGAGATACCTAAGTATCCTATTGACTACTTGGAGATGAATTTCCTTAGGATCTACTTAAAATTTTCCCACAAGACCTACTACTTACATCATGTTAAGTCTACAAGTAGTAGTATATAACAAACTCCCAATCATTAATCTACATTTTATCTTATTGACTCTTGAAGATTCATCCTCCTTGACTAACTTACATCTTGTAACCATAGGTGTACTTATAGACTTGAAATATTCCATTTCAAACTTATTTAACATATTTTTTATATACTTGACCTTTGAAATGAACATAACTTTTTTAAATTGATAGATTTGAAGTCTAAGAAAGAAGGATAGTTCTCCAAACATAGACATTTCAAATTCTAACTTCATCACCTCTACAAAGGCCTTGGTCATGTTCTCATTAGTTCCACCAAAGATGATATCATCCACATAGTGTGATGACCACTATCAACTAATGGTCATTTTTAGTCTTGATATGTAGGTTACTATTTACAACTCCTCTCTTGAACCTTTGGTCTAGAAGATAATTTTCTAGTCTAGCATACCAAGCTCTAGGGGCTTATTTTAGACCATAGAGAGCCTTATTCAACCTAAAAACATACCTCTTATTATCATTCAATAGGAAACCCTCAGCTTTCTTATTGTAAACTTATTCCTCCAACTTCCCATTTAGGAAAGCTGACTTGACATCCATCTAGTATATCTTAAAGACTTTCAAACCTACATAGGTAATAAATAGCCTAATGGCCTTTAACCTTGCTACTATAAAAAAGGTTTCCTTGAAGTCTGCTCCTTGTACTTTATCATATCACTTGCATACTAGTCTAGTCTTGTTTCTAGTGACTTCTCCATTCTCATTCAACTTGTTTCTAAACACCCATTTTTTACCAATGATATTTTTCTCTTTAGGCCTAGGTACTAACTCCCAATTGTCATTATTCTCAATTTTTTTTAACTCCTCATTCATGACATCTATCCAAAACCTATATTTAGTTTCTTCTACATATATTTTAGGTTCAAATTTAGATAGTAAGGTATTATTCTCTTGATTACAATTACTCACCATTCTTCTTATTTGTATACTTGCACTCTTATTGTCAATGATATGAGATTCATGATGATCCTTTTTAATATACCTTGAAGGACATTTTGATTCCTTTTTCTCCTCAATTTATTATTCATCCTTATATTTATCTATTTGTCCTTCATAATTATTTGACTGAGAGTATGATTTCTTTGTCTCATCAACCTTCACATTTATGCTTTATACTATATTTTTCAACCTCTTATTGTAGAATCTATAGGCAACACTAATTTATGAATATCATATGAATATAATTTCATTAGACCTTGATTCAAACTTACCTAAGTCTTCCTCATCTCTCTTGATATAACACTTACTTCCAAACATCTTAAAATGTTCAACACTAGTAGGTTTACCATTCTATAATTCATATGGAGTCTTCTCACCATTGATTCTAATTTTTCCTTTATTCAATGTGTAAATGATAGTACCCACTACTTCTCTTTAATAGCCATCAAACATCTTTGACTCATTCAACATGGTACTTATCATTTATTTAATTTTTTTATTCTTTCTTTCAACTACCCCATTTTGTTGAATTGTTCTAGCAGCTAAAAATAATCTTATTATTTCATTTACCTCACAAAACTCATCAAAATCATTTGACTAAAACTCTCCTCCTTTTTTAGACCTAAGGCAATTGATCTTCACATTCATCTCATTTTCAACCAGAGCCTTGAAAGTTTTGAACTTACCTAGATCTTATGCCTTCTCTTTCAAAAATTCTAACCCAAGTCACTCTTGTGATGTCATCTATAAGAAACATGAAGTAGATGTCACCTTGAATACTTTGCATAATTATATGAAAAAAATGATAAGTATGAATTTGTTCTAAAGTTCTAGTAGTATCTTATTATTTAGACTTCAATCTCCTCCTAGTCTACTTACCATGTTGACATGCCTTTCAAAGATCATACTTAGGTTTGAAAATTTTGGGCATGTTCTTCATAATCCCCTTGGAGTTGATCTTTCCTAGATTATAAAATTTAAAATAACTTAACCTCCTATGCCATATAAAAATTTAATTTACCTTGTTCATAAATCACTTCTGTTTTGTGATCTAATTCAATAATATATATTGTTCTTAGTTCTCTTAACTTTGGAAATCAAGCTACCTAATTTTACTCTTCTTATCTCAAATCATTTGTCATGAAAATTTAAGGTATGTCCTTGTGTGCACATTTAAATTACACTCAACAATTTACGTTTAAATCCATCTACATATAATACATTTTTTGTTTTGGTCTTGCCATTATCTAAGCTCAAAGCACCTTTGCCAACATATTAGCATATGTGTTAACTCCAAACCCTACTAATAATATGGAATTATTCTTCAAAATGATTAATTTGATATTATCTCCTATCATGTGACTTGAATAGCCACTATCTATGTACCATTTCAAATCATCATTTTGAGTATGAAAGATAATTTGAGTAATCAGAAATTTTTCTCCTCTATATTCTTACTTCTTCATATTAAGCATAGGGTCTACTTTCTTGATCCATTATTTAGTATCATGAATACATATATTATTAACTTGATTGGCCTTCCTCATAGGTATTATCTTACAATATCTTATAATATGTCCTCTTTGGTTGTAGTTATAACACAAGATTCTACTTCTCCATCTATTGTCAATAGCTCTATATCTTAATTGACCATAATAGAAACAATAACCATTGAAGGAATTTGCATATTTTGATTATCTAACCTCATTTATTTCTTGACAATAATTCAATGATGCACCAATACCTTTTATATGCTTTAATGAAACAAAACCCTTCTTGGCTTGTTGATGATTGATTTCAAATGTGACCATTTCTACATAGGTCTTTATTCTACTATTATTATCACTCCTTGATAGGTCATTGAATTTTGGAAACTGACTTTCCTTAAACTTTGTGTTAGGAACCCACAGAAGCACCATTGATTACCAAGCAACTAAATATGTGGAATTAACCAGAAGTAACAAGTAACTAGAAATTAGAAACAACACAGAATATGAGAGACAATACCCAATTGTATTAATACTCATCTAGAAAAGAATACAATAAAGAAGATGCCACTTCTTCTTCACACCTCTCAGAGGCTTCCCACACCTCAAGTGCACAATAATTCTTTCCTCAAAGCTCTCTCTCTTACGGTCCCAAGACACAACTCAAACACAGAGTTGGTATTCACCTCTAACTAGTCAGTATCACTACTGCTAGTACCACCAGTCAGTATCACTATTGCAAGTACACAACTGCTCCATGCAATCCACAAGTGCTCCACACACTCTAAGTACTCAACATACTCCAAGTAGATCTCCCATGAACTTGGAACAACCTGAAACTCAAATGATCTTACTTTGGAAGGGTCTAACTTGCCTTCCTTTATGCTCAATAACTGAGTACACACTGTACTCCAAGTAGATCTCTCCTAATCTTGCTACCTATTATGTTGTTGTCCTCCTGATCTTGCACACCTGCAAATCAATCTGGTTCTGCACACCTGCAAACTTGGATCCCACACCCACATACACTTGCAGATCAACCTAATCTTACTTACTTGGAAGAAACTACCTTGCCTTCCTCTATTTTCTCTTGATGTGTTGCTATCACCTTTGATCCTACTGTCACCTACAGATCTCCTTTGACCTCACACACACACACACACACCATGTAGATCTCCAAATGTGGCCTTGCACACCTACCGACCAAGATCCTACACACCTGAAGAACCCTTCTGATTCTCCAAAACTAGCACCCACACTTGGCACTACGACACTAGGAGGAACACATCATGCTCTCTTCACTCTGAAGGAGCTAATATTTGCTCTCTTACTCTCTAGCACAAATTACAATACAACCCATGAGTCTATTAAATAGATCTCATGCAAACAATAATTAGACATCTAATTACAATAATTAGATCTGCAGCTTTAAGTCTATAATTGGCCTTTGACATGCAAACAAATGGTTTGTTAACTAACTATTCATGGAACTCGCAGTCCAGAACCACACATGTGACTGACGTCGGTCCCTGTCTACCTGGGGGTGACCAATGTCGACCAATCTCTGACCATCGCCAGCATATTCTTGTCTCCACCTGATCAATGTCAGTTGGCCTGACCGACGCCGGTGACTGTGACACTCAGCACCCTCTTCCAATGTTTGCATCAGTGAAGCTTTTAGCTCCAAAACCTAACAATCTCCCACTTGGAGATAAACAACTACACTATATCTATACCTATACCCCATCTAATCTATTTCCTAGCTTGTATCCCTCTTTAAGCTCAACTTTGAAGACCAACCACCACAAATCCTGTGGTGCACCTCCTATCATCCGAGTAACCTGCCACATCCGAACCTACAAATCCATGTAGTGAAGTCTTGACCCTGCATAGCATGTATACCTGCTGCTGGTCCCTCTCAAATACCTAAGAACCCACTTCCCTGAATTGGCTTCTAACTCTCTGATATCTCCCACTGCTGGAGAAAACTTAGGTCTATACCAGACCTCATGTGATTCTAAACACTGAACTATCCAGCCCTTGGTGTGCTCTAATTCTGCATCCTACATATTGAACCTCGCTAACACCTGATTCACATCAGCTCCCACTAGAGACAAAATCAACTTGTGATCTTCCATGTCTCTCATGCCAAAGAATTTTGCTACTCCAAATTCCTCATGACATGCCACTGAACTAACCTTACCCTTAGCTCAGTAAAACCCTATATGTATGAACCTGCTAGCTAGCATACCATCCACATATAGTAACAAGATAATGTTGCAATCATCATCCACCTAGTAAGACAAACACAATGGTTACACTGACATTGACTAAAGCCATGCTTTGTCATCCACATATCAAAACCTGTACCACTCTCCTGCAGCTTCCTCAAGACCATATGACCTAGCCTTCTATCTCATGTATCCATTCTCTCTATTCTTTAACTAAGGTATCCTTTCATCTTTTAGTGCTTTCATACTGGCTGGCAACCCTACCAAATCTCCCATTTGGTTTTACATCTTGTTCATGCCATGCTCCCACTATTTCCTGGATCCTTCCTACTCTGTAGTGAGCAACGAGTATAAAGAAGAGGAACAATGAATTTGAGGATTACTTACCACTTTCAGTCCTCCATATGGGCATTTGAGACTCCTTGACAGCTTGCTATCTACCCAAAATCTATTACAATGACCAACTTTGGTCACCACATAATCTGCATCCAACTGACGTCAGTTCCCATGTGACTGTCCTTTCTACCGACACTGGTTCTCTGACTGACATTAGTCTTACCTGGTCACTGAGGTTGGTTATATGACCGACACTAGTAGCCACCCTGCCTGACACCACTAGCTCTGGTCTGCACATGACCAACATCGACACTTGTCTATTCAACGTCAGTTCCCCTTAACCGATGCCGGTAACTGTGTTTGCCTGTGAGTGATGAATTTTTACCTATGAGCTCTCCATGGATCAAAACCATGTCCAAACTGCCCTGCTTAGAGATGTCCAGCCTTCTCCACTGATCTCTATCCGTCATCTCCTCTAGAAACACCAAGGCTTTACAATTCTTAAGTCTGTCAAACACATCTAACTTCCTCTTAAAAACATGCATCTCCTTCTTGCTCATGTGACCAAGCCTACAAAGCCATGTCTTCACAGTAGAAGAAGAATCAATAATATAAGCAAGTAGATAAAGAGTACCTGCTTTCTTACCACATGCTAATTCAAGTGTGTATGCTGTGAGAGTTCTTGTGCATCTCTCATCACCCAACTTTCCTAAAGAAATTAGCTGCATCTTCAAGACTGGGACCTGCATGACCTCCTTCAACACCCATGTGTTGGCCACCCACAATTTCAGCTTCACTTCCCCTTTGCCAATTTTTTGGCAAGGCACACCAGCCCCTAAATAAATCTTTCGAAAGTATCCAAAGACCTTAACATGGAAAAATACTCTATTTTAGACTGCATGGAAAGAGGCAATAGAATCTATAAAACAAGATTCTACTTTATCCAAGAAACATCCTAGAGCATCTTGTGCAACAACACCTACAACATTTGCTTCTTCAGTTCCTTCATGCTGATCTTCTACCAACCAACAATATTTCTTTACCTACTCTTTCTTTCCATAACACCGTAATTGACCATTCGTGCTTTTCAATTCCTCCATTCTTAGTGTACTTTCTTCTGTCATTGCTATACTCCCAATCAATAAAAACCCCTGAGAGTGACCTATAATCAAACACAAAACTTGCTCCCTACAACCTTAGCTCTTATACCAACTATTAGGAACCCATGGAAGCACCATTGATTACCAAGCAACTAAATATGTGGAATTAACCAAATGTAACAAGTAACTAGAAATCAGAAACAACACAGAATATGAGAGACAATACCTAATTGTATTAATACTCATCCAGAAAAGAATACAATAAAGAAGATGACACTTATTCTTCACACCTCTCAGAGGCTTCCCACACCTCAACTGTACAATAATTATTTCCTCAAAGCTCTCTCTCTTATGGTCCCAACACACAACTCAAACACAGAGTTGGTATTCACCTCCAACTAGTCAGTATCACTAATGCCAATACCACCAGTCAGTATCACTACTGCTAGTACACAAGTGCTCCACACACTCCACACACTCCAAGTACTCAATGTACTCCAAGTAGATCTCCCATGAGCTTGCAACAACCTGAAACTCAAATGATCATACTTTGGAAGGGTCTACCTTGCCTTCCTCTATGCTAAATAACTGAGTACACACTATACTCCAACTAGATCTCTCCTGATCTTACTACCTATTGTGTTGCTATCTTCCCTAATCTTGCACACCTGTAAATCAATCTAGTTATGCACACCTGTAAACCTGGATCCTGCACCCACATACACCTACAGATCAACCTGATCTTACTTACCTAGAAGGAACTACTTTGCCTTCCTCTATTTGCTCTTGATGTGTTGCTGTCACCTTTGATCCTACTGTCACCTGTAGATCTCCTTTGACCTCACACACACAAACACCATGTAAATCTCCAAACGTGGCCTTACACACCTACCAACCAAGATCCTACACACCTAAAGAACCCTTTTTGATTCTCCAAAACCAACACCCACACTTGTCACTGCGACACTAAGAGGAACACACCATGCTCTCTTCACTCTGAAGGATCTAATATTTGCTCTCTTACTCTAGCAAAAATTACAATATAGCCCATGAGTCTCTTAAATAGATCTCATGCAAACAATAATTAGACATCTAATTACAATAATTAGATCCATAGCTTCAAGTCTATAATTAGCCTTTGACATGCAAATAACCAGTTCGTTAACTAACTATTCATGGAACTCGTAGTTTGAAACTGCATAGGTGACTGACATCAGTCCCTATCTACCTGGGGGTGACTAACATTGGCCGATCTCTGACTGTCATTGGCATCTTCCTGTCTCCACTTGACCGATGTCGGTTGGCCTGACCGATGCTAGTGACTGTGACACTCAGCACCCTCCTCCAATGTCTACATCAGTGAAGCTTTTAGCTCCACAACCTAACACTTTGTTTGGTATTTTTTGAAACCTAGAAATATATTATCATGATAGAACCTTTGACTATAAAAAATATTGTTAATTTTTCAATTTCTCTCCTCAAGTTTTTGATATGTCTTCATATTGATTACATCTTGTTCTACTTGTGACTCTAAAGACTTTAATTTCATTCTATGTTGGGTGTATTATTTCATATGATTTTTTTATTTTAAAAAATAAATAAATTATATTTAAATTATTATGTATATATCTTAATTACAATCATAATAAACACTTTCATTATCATAAACCATACCTGTGATCCAAAGATATCCTTTAGATTGTTAGGCCTGCACAAGGAACCTTCATATGATACCAATTATTGGAATCATAACCACTAAGAGGGTGAAGGGGTTTAAATTAGTGTAGAAAAAATTATTTCAATTCCATATATCATTCATTAATTATTCAAACTAATATAGAGATGAATTAATGCATAATCAACAACTCATATCAGCATGAAGCAAGAATATAACACATGAACACCAGATATATATGGGGAACCCTCATGGGAAATAAAAACTTCTAAAACAAATATTGGACTATATTCCTATAATAAATTAACCAATATTTATTAAGGCACCAACCTGAGTTCATAAGGATCACTAGCGCTTCACTAGTCCAACACCAACTCAATTAGTCCTTTAAAAAGTACCAACTTACAAGGAGGCACTAAACCCCTAGGTGAATCAGCACCAACTCAACAACATAAAACCTATAATAAAATTTGGAAACATTTTTATCACTAAAATAATTATTATCCAATTATTTTTCTTTTCAAATGATTCTATCTCTTTCAAATAACCTATTAGGCCTCTTTGCTCAACTAGGCCTTTTCTTGGCATAATTTGGTCATTTGACCTTGCTCACCATTTAAATAACCAATATTATAAATTAATTAAATATTAAATACACCTATATAACTTTATTCAAACCTTATACCTTGTTTTACAATGTCTATATCATTCATTCATTCCCTCAATTTCCTAACTAGTCAAATTAGGCCTATTAGACCTTTTTATACTTGACCCTTGATCTCACCCACCTTGGTCAGAAAGAAAACTATACATTATTGTATCTCAATTTTAATATATAATATAAAATTTTCTATAACTTAAAAAAACACTACATATTTTGGTCACCACTCATAAATAACAAAACCACCATTAGGCTTAATAGAGACATAATGCAATTAGGCCTTCTCAAAGCACACATTTCACCTTGACCAGATTAGAACATATTAAGACTAAAAAAATGGATGAAATTTCTTAAAAACACTTTAATTATACCCATTATAATCTCACCTAATTTTAATAACACCATTTATATCATTTCACTCCTCGAACCATACCATTAGACTTACTCATAATTAGCCCTTCTCACTACCATAAAGTCTACCTTGAATATCTGAAGTATACACTCAAATTTTCCACATAACCAAATTAAATAATCAAATGTATATAACCTAAATTAACTAAATTTAATAAAAAATTCCATTATATTTCACAATATATGGAAAAAGACCTCAAACTGACCACTTCCTTATGCTCACTTAAAACTATAAACAAGCTTCAAAACCCAGTCAAGAATTTTTGACTTTTCACACTTTCATAAGAATTTATCATGAATAAAAATAAATTAAAATTAACCTATGATACATATATAACAAATTAATATTTATTTTATTCCTCATATATCTTTATAATGACTTATGAACAATAATCTCACTAACATATAGAAAACTATATGAATGCTCCAAAACATAGTCATGAAAAAAAAGACTTAGAACGCCTATATAATAATTTTTATAAACTAAAAATTTTATTATATGATCCTTATTCATACTTATAAAATATTTAAATAGATATATTATATTTTTAAATTGAAATATTGGTCTTGAAGACCAATCTCATGGCTTCACCCTACATAAATTTCACTATGTTAGACAGGTCACTTTGAGAGTAAATTCATGCTTGTGTATGAGCATCTAAAAATATTATATTCAAATTGGGTATGTTTTAAATGTATTTAATAATAACCATATGAATTTTTATCTATCACTAATCATTGACAACCCATCCCTAATCTCATTCTCACTTTTCCCTAGTTATTTGACTATCTTCTTCACTAGGATTTTTTAGCAATATGCCAACTTCCATGATCAGTGTTTCATATTTAATATATATAAAATGATTATAAAATTATATGGTAAAAAAATATAAGTCTCACACATCATACTCTAATAATTTTCATGCTTTGACTTCATCAACCCTGCCTGCTACATCAAAAATCTAAAAAATAAGGATTTTCTTATAGCTTCCACTCACTCTTCTGATATACCAATGTGACATAAAGGTACATGGGAGAGTATTATACATGTTATAATCACAAAAATAGGTAATAAAAACCATTATAATCCATTTCCAACAAGATTTTACATATCAAGTCACAGTTAGGGTTTTAAGGCACTAAAAACCAATTTTTATTCTTATCAATCATTCATAAACAATTACCCCACAACTCCAAGACAAATTATAGTAAATTTGAGATATGAAAATTCCATAACTTAAATGAGATTATTAAGATCATGTGTAAATTTTTCACATGCCAACGAGCATAATAAAATCCTTCTTGAGTCTATAACACCTCATTCTATGCACACAAAAAACCTTAGCACCATTTTTTATAATTTTTACTTCATAATTTGACCTAAAACTTGTTAAAAAAACTTTAACTAACCTCTCACACCTATGAAAATTATCTTATGAGATCTATCACCTTGGAAACTAAATTTGACCCCTTATTAGGCCATACTAGGTCTCTTTACATATTAGGCCTTGAACTACCAGTCATACTTAGACATTAAACACAACTTAAAAACTCTTAAAATATTTTCAAAACCTCATACTAATGTAATATAGACTATCAAAATTATTCTCAAAAGCCTTAGACTATTCTCATCATCATGCTACAAAGCCCATGCCTTCTCACCAGGTCTCTCAAGTACATATCTTACAGACTCAACCTCAATAAAAATAAAGACAACTCATAATGACATCAATTAAAATTTTATTCCATCAATGATATCTCCATGCATAACTTAAAACACATTATCTACAAACTCCCCCTTTTTCATTGATGGCAACCATTCAAAAATCATCTTTCACTCAAATATATTTCCCCTATACAAATCAATCTCCCCCTTTAAAATTTATGATAAATCAATACCTTTAGAAAAACTCAATAAATAGGAATAAAAACTCACATCAACAAGTTCACCTATCTCAATGCATGCCTCAAACATCTTCTTCTTCACAAACTGATATGACTCCCCCTTTGATCTCACAACATGTGTAATTATTTCCTATTCTTGGAGCTAAATCACCTTCTTATTAGATCCCCCTAAGAACTTGATTTGATTAGTGACTACTAAAATAAATAACCACACCCAATTCTTATCTTAGAGGTTCAAAAATAGCCATTAGAAGAGGCTTAGTCAAGATATCTGCAATATGATCCATGGTAGACATAAATTTAAGCCTAATACTTTCTTCACATACTTTTTCTCTTAATAAATGATATTTGATATGAATGTGTTTGGTACTTAAGTGCATGAAAAGATTTTTTTACACACTTATGGCACTAGTATTATCACAAATAATAAGACTATGACCATCAAATTCCACTTTGTAGTTTCTTAAGGTTTATCTCATTTTATATCACCTAAGTGTAACATGAAGCTACTAAAATGTACTAATCCTCACAAGTAGATAAATCCACATATGGTTAATTATTTCTTATCCATGATACTATGCACTCACCTAAGAAGAAGGCTCCACCACTAGTTTTCTTTCTATCATCTAGACTCCCAACCCTATCCACATTTGTATATGATACTAGATCAAACATATTACTCCTTTGGTACCATAACCCATGCTCCATAGTTCCTTTTAGATACCTAAGTATCCTCTTGAATTCTTGTAGATTAATTTCCTTAGGATCTACTTGAAATCATCCCAAAATACCTATTGCTTGCATGATGTTAGGTTTAGAGGTAGTAATATACAACAAACTTCCAATCATTGATCTATATTATATCTGATTGACTCTTGAAGATTTATCCTCATTGATTATCTTATATCTTGTAACCATAAGTGTACTTATAGACTTGAAATATTCCATTTAAAAATTATTTAACATCTATTTTATATACTTGACTTGTGAAATTAACATACCTTTTTCAAATTGATTGTTTTGAAGTCCAATAAATAAGGATAGTTATCAAAGCATATAAATTTAAAAATTTTATTCCATCGCCTCTACAAAGGCCTTGGTCATGTTCTCATTAGGTCCACCAAATATGATATCATCCACATAGACCACCACTATCAATTGATGGTCATGTTTAGTCTTGACATATAGGGTACTATATGTAACTCCTCTCTTGAACCATTAGTCCAACATATACTATCCAGTCTACCATACCAATCTCTATAGGCTTATTTTAGACCATAGAGATAATTATTCAACCTATAGACATGTTCTTTGTTATCAGTCAATAGGAAACCCTCAGGATTCTTAATGTACACTTCTTTCTCCAAGTTCCCATTTAATAAATCTAACTTGACATCCATCTGGTATATCTTAAAGCCTTTAAAACTTTCATAGGAAATAAACAACCTAATATCCTCTAACATTTCTACTCAAGTAAAGGTTTCCTCAAATTACACTCCTTCTACTTGAGCATATCCCTTGCATACTAGTCTAGCCTTTTTTCTATTGACTTCTCCATTATCATTCAATTTTTTTTTAAACATCCATTTAGTACCAATGTTATTTTTGTATTTAGGCCTAAGTACTAACTCTCAAGTCTCAATATTCTTGATTTGATTTGACTCCTCATTCATGGCATCTATCCAATACCTATATTAACTTTATTCTACATATATTTTAGGTTCAAATTTAGATAGTAAGGCATTATTATTATCTTCATTAACAATACTCACCATTCTCCTTCTTGTGTGTATACCCACACTCTTATTGTTATTGATTTGACATTTAGAATTATCCTTTTGAATATACCTTGAAGGACATTCTGAGTGTTTTCTATCCTCAATTTCTTCTTCATCTTCATCTATATCTATTGCTCCTTCATCATTCTTTGACTCTGAGTATAATTTCTTTATCTCATTAACCTTCACATTTGTGCTCTCCACTATGTTTTACAACCTCTTGTTGTATCATATACAAGTAGAAATAACTAATGAATATCCCAAGAAAATAACTTCATTATACCTTAAGTGAAAATTTCCTAAGTCTTCTTCATCTCTCTTGATATAAACTTATTTAAAAACACCTTAAAATGTTTAATACTAATAGGTCTACCGTTCCAAACTTCATATGGATTATTATCACCATTTATTATAATATATCCTTTGCTTAAGGTGTAAACTATAGTACCCATATCTTCTCTCCAGTATCCATCAGACAGCTTTGACTCAATCAACATGGTCCTTGTCATTTTTTGAATTGTTATGTTCTTTCTTTCAACTACCTCATTCTATTGAGGTGTTTTAGTAGTTGAGAACTATCTTATTATTCCATTTACCTCATAGAAATAATTAAAATAATTTAACCAAAACTCTTCTCTTTTGTTACACCTAATGCGCTTGATCTTCACATTCATCTCATTTTCAACCAAAGCCTTGAATGTTTTGAACTTAATTGTAGATTCTAACTTCCCTTTCAATAATGCTACCCAAGTCATTCTTGTGAAGTCATTTATAAGAAACATGAAGTAGTTGTCACATTGAATACTTTGAATCCTTGAAGGAACACAAAGATCAATATGAATTTATTCTAAAGTTATAGTAGTAGATTATTATTTAGACCTAAATTTCCCCATTGTCTACTTACCATGTTGACATGCCTTGTAGAAAACATCTATAGGTTTGGAAATTTTAGGCATGTTCTTGATGGACCCCTTGGATTTAATCTTGAATATAATGTCAAGTTTAAAATGTCCTAACCTCCTACTCCATAGCCAAATTTCATATACCTTCCTCATAAATCAATTCCCTTATGTGATATCATTCAATACATATAGATTGTTCTCAATTCTTTTGGCTTTGTAAATCAACCTACCTAATTTTTATCTCATTATCTCACATACTTTTTCATGAAAATTTAGGGTATTTACTTGGGTGCACATTTGATTTACACTAAATAAGTTGTGTTTTAAGCCATCTACATATAATACATTTTCTATCTTAGTCTTCCCATTATCCAAGCTCAAGGCATCTTTGCCAACTATATTAGCATATGTGTTATCTCCAAACCTTACTCATCCTATGGCATTATTATTCAAAGTGATGAATTCACTCTTACTCCTATCATGTGACTTGAATAGCTATTATTTATGTAACATTTCAAAATTTCATTCTGAGTATGAAAGGTAGTTTGAGCAATCATAGATTTTTCTCTTATAGATTCTTTCTTCTCCTTCATCTTACCCATATTATATGATTCTTGATCCATTATTTACTATAATAAAAACAAATTTTCTTAACTTGACTTGTCTTCCTAATAGGTCTTATATTACAATCACTTGAAATATGTCCTCTTTGGTTATAGTTATAACACATGATTCTAATTCACCATCTATAGTCAACAACTCTATATCTAATTAGACCACTAGATAAATAATGAACATTGAAAGAATCCACATATTTTAGCTATCTAACCTCATTTGTCTTTTGATGATAATTATATGATACACCACTAACTTTTATATCCTTTGACATAACAAAACCCTTCTTGGCTTGTTAATGATTGACATAAAACTTGACCTTTTTTGCATAGGTCTTTATTCTACCAATATTATCACTCCTTGAACTCCTTTTGGTCCTTTTTAAAACCTAGACCTTTCTTATCATGAAATTACCTTTAACTATCCAAAATATTGTTAATATTTTCATTACTCTCCTTAATTTTCTAATATGTCTTCATCTTGATTACATCTTATATACTTGTGCCTCTAAAGACTTTAATTTAATTATAATTTAGGTGGATTATTCCATATGGTTATTTTATTTTTAAATTTTTTTACATAATTTTTTAATTACTATGTATATATCTTCATTGAAATCGTAATAAACACTTTCATTATCATAATCTATACCTATGCTCCAAATATCTCTATTATAATTTTAGGCCTACATAAATAACCTTAACTAATACCAATTTTTGGAAGCACAACCACTGAGGGGTTGGTGAATTAGTGCATAAACTTTTATTTTAATTCCATATATCATTCATTAATTATTCAAACTAATATAGAGATAAAAAAAAATGCATAATCAACCATTCATATGAGCATGAAGCATGAATATAACACAAGAACACAAGAGCTATGTGGGAAAACCTCATGGGGAATAAAACACTCTAACACACAACTTATAATAAATTATTCTAATTAATGAATCAAAATTTAGTGAGGCACTAACCCCACAAGGAGCACCAACCCCTCATTAGTCAAGCACTGACTCAACTAATCCTTTAACAAGTACTAACCTACAAGGAGGCACCAACCCCCTAGGTGAATTAGAACTAAATAAACTACCTAAAACATTTGATTATATTTGGACACATATTTCTCACTCAATTAATTATTATCCCCTTATTATATTTTTCAAACTCTTCTATCTCTTTCAAACAACCTATTAGGCCTCTTCGCTCAACTATCCCTTTTCTTGGCAGAATTAGGTCATATAAATTTGGTCACTATATATATAATCAATATTATAAATTCATGACATATTAAACACACCTATTTTATGGTCTTAAAACCCTCTACTTGATTTCCAAACCTCTATATCATTCATTCATTCATTCCCTCAATTTCCTAACTAGTCAAATTAGAACTATTAAACCTTCTTTTTATACTTGACTCTTGATCTCACCCACCTTGGTTGGCCATAAAACTATCCATAATTGTATCAAATTTGGAATATATTAAAAAAAATTTACAAGTGAAACACCCATTTCATATGTTGGTCACCAATCATAAGGACCAAAACCACCATCAGGCCTAATAGAGACCTAAGGTAATTAGGCCTTCTCAAAGCACATGTTTCACCTTGAACACCTTAGAACATATTGATCGTAAAAAAATAGATGGAAAAATTCAAAATAACTTCAATTATACCTTTTATAATCTCTCCTTATTTCCCCAACATGATTCATCTCATTTCACTGCTTGAACCATACCATTAGGCCTACTCACAATTAGCCCTTCTCACTACCATAAAATATACCTTGAATATCTAAAAAATACACTCAACTTTGACACATAAACATATTAAAAAATAACATTGATATAACCTAAAAAACCTCAAGTTAATCACTAATTATATTATATTTCACCATATATGGTAAAATTCCTCAAACTAACCTCTTTCATATACTTACTTAGAACTGCAAACATGCTTCAAACCCTAGTCAAGAACCTTTGACATTGAACACCTTCATACAAATTTATCATGAATAAAAATAAATTAAAATGAACCTATGAAACATCTATAAAAACTTCATATGCATTGTATTCCTCAAATCTATGCATAGCAACTCAAGAACAATAATCTCACTAACACATAGAAAATTGTTTGAATGCTCTAAAACACAGTCATGAAAGCAAAGCCCTAAAACACTTGTAGAATAGTTTTAATGAAATTATAATGGGTTTATATGATCATTTATAATCATTATAACATATTTAAATATATATATTATAGTTTGAAGTATTAATATTTGTCTTTTAGACTAATCTCATGTCTTCACCCTACACAGACCTCATTGTGTTAGACATGTCACTTTGAGAGCAACTTTCTACTTGTTTATGAGAATCTCCAAATATTATATTGAAATTATACATGTATTACATGCATTTAATAAAAACCCAATTAATTTATATCCATACCTAATAATTTAAAACCGATCCTTAATCTCATTCTCACTTCCACCTAGTTTTCTCACTATCTTCTTCACTAGGCCTTTTTAAAAATAGGCTAACTTTCATGACCAATTTAACATATTTGATTTTTATGACCTAATAAAAAGTTAAATGGTCACAAATTAAAATCCTCACAAAACATATTCCAATAATTTTCATGATTTTACCTAGTCAACCCTACGTACTACATCAAAAATCCAAGAAATAAGGGTTTTCTTATAGCTTCTACTCACTCTTCTGACATATCAATGCCACCTGGAGGTACCTAGGAGAGTCCTCTACATTTTACAATAACCAAAATATGTCATACAAATAATTATAATCCATTTCCAATAATATCTTCCATATCAGGTCACTATTATGGTTTTAGAAAGGGTTAAGGCCACCCTACAGTTGTAACAATCATTTATAAAACTTGGGCCCTTAATCCAAAAACTAATGCTTAGACTAGGAACCTTCTATAAGGTTAGTGGTCTCTCAATGACACCTTATTAATATCTATGAATTCCACACATAACCTTATATTCCCATTATTTTTCCTTATAGGCACAAGGTTAACTACCCATGAAGAGTATATGATGTGGAATATAATGTTTGATTTAATTAATTTAGTCATCTATTTATTCATGAGGAGCTCAATTTTGGGGTTAAATGGTCTTTCCTTATGCCTCATAGTTTTGGAACTTGATTCTAATTCTATATTAAGCTGAGCTAAAATAGGGTTCAACCCTTTCAAGCCACTATATTTCCATTCAAATATGTTTGTAAACTCCTCACATAATTCTATGAAAGAAATCTTCTCTTCTATAATTTTCACCTTGCCTAGTTTGAGTAGCCCATCCTTAAAAATGGTGACCTTATCATAGTTTCCTTCCTTATTTGAAATGATAAAATTATCTCTTATCAATTGATCATATTCATTGAATATGTTTTTAATAGTAACTAATCCCTTAGGAAGTTTGTTTGTCTTTAATTAAATAATCTGGTCACCATATTGTTGTTTGAGTTTATCTTGGTTCCTTGAGAAAAATTGTGCCTCTTCTTGAAAGAAACATGTTATATGCTTATCACTATCAAAGAATTGATAATTAAATTAATTATTAGGCATTGAGGGTCTATAAACTACCTTGATTTGTGACTGATCCTTTAATTTTTTAACTTTACTTAGGATGTCATGTTGTGTCCTAGTGCTACCAACCTATCTACATGTTGATTTACCTCTCTTTGGATCAAGATGATGCCAAAGGCCTCAAATTATTATAATAGGTTCCAAACCCTATGTTTATATGCCTTTAGTAGTTTTTTTAATGAATTTTTCCCTCTCACTTGATGGAATACTAATTCACTTTCTCCCATAACTTGCAGCAGCTTGATAGCTCTTCTCCTTGCCCATTCCAGCCCATGAATGAGGGTGTCATATTTTGTTGTGTTACATGTAAAGATAAATTTAAATATTATGGTATAAAATTACCTTTGATTAAATGGATAAAAAATAATGACTCCTAATCCAATTCTGCTTTTTCACCTAAATCCATCAACAATAATCTTCATACTCCATAATTGTTTTGACATGGACTGATAAAGGCTAATATGTCTACCTCTTTATAATGAATACAATATATACCTAAGGATACTTACACAATACTCCTTTAAGGATCATAACCATGTTTATACATCCCCCACTCATGAATAAGTAGGTCTAATATGCCTTCAAGTGGATAAACTAGATCTTGATCTTTAGGGTACTCATCTTCATCAATAATAGTGACATTAACATTTGATAGATTAAGCATGTATGGATCTAAATGGAACTAAGAGATAGGCTCAAAAATAATGGATAATTTGGTCCCATACCTAGTTCTAAAGACCATATAAGACCAATCATAAGATAGGTAGCCTCTTATTTTGGTAGTAAAGTCTCTATATAAACACAAGGAAAAATAGGGAGGTAAATCAACCACTATAACATCTTAGGATATGGTACAATTGGGAAAAGAAACTAGGTCAAGTTTTAGGTTTTTAAGCACACTGTCTTGGTAGGAAACACATCTAATTACAATACTCCCTTAGAATAAGGCTCATATTTCAAACACAACTTGTTTTCTATTGACATTGGCATGATAGATTTACTTGTCCCACTATCTATCACATAGTTATGTAGTAAATAATCCCCCATTATTAATGAAATATAAAAGTTATGGTTTTTATTGACCTTGGTTGGTTGGGGTTCATTAGGCTGACTAGTGTTGGTTAGGATTGCACTTTATTTTTATTCTTGCTTATCCAAGATGTTGAAGTTTTCCAACTCTTATTGAATAAGATATTTTTATACTAAAATAAATAATGTGTTCCACATTGGTATGGTGACATGAGCCTTATTCATTTGGATTATAATGCTAATGTGAGGGCCACCAACCTTTAATTGTAATTTTGGAGCATAAAAGGTACTTAGAGCTTGCATGATCTGGGGTATGAATAGACCCATGTAATTATTTACCATTTTGAAGTGGTCGAGATTTAGGGGATGCATCTTGTTCATTATTTTTCTAAGGTAGTTGAGAAGATGGAGGAGCTTCTCTCCATACCTTTTAGTCACCACTTATTTCCCTTCTTTTAGACCTTGTATTGGCTACTATAGGGTTATTTTTCTTAGCTATGCCTCTAAGTTAATTGACTGCACATTGCCCAAAATAACTCTCCCCTTATTAAAAGTTGACAAGTGTATAATTTGATTATGTCTACTCCCTACCCATTCCTTGTTTATTTGGCAACTGAGATTGAGTCATGAAAGGTACTTCTTCATGTTGCATAAGTGGAAATTCTTTGTGTTGTGTAGGAGGAAACTAATTATTTTGCATAGGAGGAGTTTGATTGTGATAAAAAAAAGCCTGATTAACACATTTAATTTAGTTAACACCTTGTTCATGATATTTTCCCCAATGTGTAGACCATTGGCCTTCTCGAGCACAATTATTTTGAGTAGGAACTAATTCTCTAGAAGTACTGCTAGAATTAAGATTGAAACTACTATATGGCCTTGAATGAGTGATATGCCCTTGACCTTGAGGATTATCTTAGTATGAAAGTTTTTTAAAATGATAATATTGATAGGGTGTTTGGTAAGGATATTGGTAGGGCCTATGGGGTGGAATTTTATGCCTTTATAAGTCCACTATCTTGTTTTTTTATGCCTTAAGCATCCCTTCAAGCTTAACCAACTAATCTTCCTGATTAGGATCTACCTACTCATTATTGGTTGGCATAGGTATGGGGGAAATGCTAGGCATAAGAGGTTGTATCTTTGAAATAATGGAATTAAGGACTTTGGTGTGAGTTTTCTTGATTGAATGAGATAATTTTATACCCTTATTACCACTTCATAGGCATCAGGTAATGTGTTCCCACCCATTGACTATATCATGACTTCCACATTAGAATTTAGGCCTCTTAAATAGTATAAAAAGGAATAATTTATGGTAGGTTTAACTACTATTGGGATTCAATCCCAATTTATTGGTAACATGCTTGGTGGGACAATTTTCCCAAGGAGTTGAAGAATTCTTGGAGTGTTCTTCAACCAATCAGCCTTTTGGAGGCATTTCAATCAACACTAATGGCAACTTTGAGTTGAATCAACTGGTTAAGCAATCCTAGTGCATAAAGAAATTATTTTTGGTATGTATAATTAGATTGTTTAGTAGTGTGAACCTTGTGTTCATTCATATTATTTTGATCAAGATCATGTTATTTATGGAATCACCTCAATTATCTCTCCTAATTATCCTTCTCCTAGTCAATCCAAGAGTGCTAGGGAGATAATGTTGGAGTTTGAGAAGCAAACGCTGGAGATAGATAGGTTGAATGAGAAAAATAGGTATCATCAAGATCTTATGTACAAGGAGGAGTGTTTGTTTAGGAAATATCAAGCCATGCAATATATGAAGGAGAAACTAGTAAGATGGAGAAGTTAATCCACTTAAGGAAATCAACTTTATATACCCTCTTCCATCCCAAGACAACCTTCTCCCATAAAAAATAGACCCTCCCATTGTACACAAAATATTTTCTATAAAATATAACTTTCTCACCCAAATAAAATGAGCCAACCTTCTATCCCATCTAATTCATTTTCTACTATGTCAAAAAGAACTACCCTGGCTATTAATCCTTTGCACTTAGCAATCCAACACCAAAATATATTGGATTAGCCTTCTATGGAAACTAACTACTCCAATTTCTTAGATTATGAGCCCTCCTTTGAATAAATCCAACCCATTTCCTTTGAAAACCAACACATTCATCTTAAAACAACTCATCCTATTCATTTGCAAACTCTTCCTAGTCTTCCTCAACCTCCTCAAGCCCTTCAACATGATGTCTAGATTCCAAGTTGGAGTTCTCATTATGAGTTAGCCCAAAATTTTGAAGAAGAAAAGATAGAATAATCTATGTCTATTGGTTTCACACATTGGAATAATGTCATTCAAATACAAACACAACTTAAAGAAGATAAAAATGAAGATATTGATGAGACTCTTATGGATATAAATGATATTTTAGTAAGTCATTATCCTACTCCTCAATATGAAGTGTGTTCAAGTGATGGAAGTGTCCAAGTTTTGATATGGTGATTACAAGATATAAATAAGAGCATGAAAATCTCCCATTATCTTTAAACCTAGTCAAGGATGTTTTTTTCCCTCCCACTCTCTCCTTAGAGAAAGCAGAAAATGTCTTGTGTGAGTTGGAAGACAAAATGGCAAAATTCAAGGGTGAAAAAGATAATCTAAGTGGAAATAAGGTAGCAAGTATAGAGATTTATAGACATGATGAGTTTTAATTATCTCTACTTAGTGAGTTTCCTTTTGGTCATGATGAAGATAGTGAATAATCCATAGTAGGTGATGATGAAGAATACAAGCATGGTGAGCTCTTTTCCCCTTTATTTGATAGATTTCCCCTTTTTTTTATGAAGATAGTGACCAAGCCATGGTACCTAAGTTGAATGAGGTTAAAAATCATTTTGTTGAGCATCTAGAGACTTTGGTTATTGAGCAAGAAGGAGAGAAGTTTGATTGGCTTGATAAAGGATTTGAAAAAGGAGATGTTGAATAAGAAAATGATGATTTTTAGGATGAACTAGAAAATTTTTGTCTTAACTTAGACATCAAACTAGCCACCCTTCCTCCAGATAGCCATGATGAAGCAAGAGATAAATTTTACCAGGTTCTCAAAAGGATAGAAAAGAACAAGTTGCTCCATGATGCATACCAAGAGAACCATGAGCCAAATTAACTACACTAGCATGAAGAACTAACATGAGACATGTATCAAATAGTAGAATGGATACATGAAGGTTGAGGAATTGTTTGAATTTGATACATTGGAATACATGCAATCAAAGTGGCAAACAAGAAGGGTGAGTCACCAAGTTATCACTCTGACAAACTACCTAGTTACCACCATGAGGTTTTTTGTCATGAAAGAGACCTAAGAAGCTTTCCCTTTGATCCAAAAGGAAGAAAAACATATCATGTTATATTTACATATTAGCTTTATTTTATTTGTATCTTGTTTTTCCCCAAAGTGCTTATGCACATGTGTGTGTCTTAGTGTGTCCTTTCCCTTTGTGTGGTTGAGGTAGTAACTAGTTGTCTTGTTGATCAAGGTTTTGAGTCATGGTCAAAGTTTCTTATTTATTTCAATCCTTAGATGACTCTATGAACAATGGACTAATTAGGCTATTGGTCTTGTTAGTATAGTAGGCATACTACCCCTATGAGTCACCAACTTATTGACCAAATTTTAGCCCTTCAGGTCAAAATTGGGCACCCCTATATGAAATCTCATCTATCTAAGTATATACATTTTGGCTAGGTATAGTATGTAGAATTCCTTTGGAGGAGTTGTTCCACACAAAACCCATGGCAAAAGTACAAGTGTTCATTATTTTTGAGGTTTTGTTTTTGGGTTTTTAATTTCAATGTCAAGAATTATTTTAGACATTTTGTCTAAAATAATTTTCCTGAAGGGTATCTTTTTTCAGGCTAAGGGTCAAAAGTCTTTTGGGAAAATTTTCCACTTCAATTTTTATGAAGGGCACTTCAATTTTTTTGAAGGGCATCCTAAAATCCTTCTAAAGGGGTGTTTTTAGAATTTTGAAGGTATTTTTCTCAGAGAAAGGGCCCATTTCAAAGCTAAAAGGTACTTTAAAAAAACCCAAAGGGAAAATTTTTCTTTTGGTAGGTTCACTTGTAATAACTCTAAAGGTCTATTTCTGGAAATCCAAAGGGCACTTTTATTGGAAAAAAGGAAAGGGACTATTTATAATTTTTTCAAAAGATATTTACAAGAAATTTGAATGTCTCTTTCTCAAAAGCTGAAGGGCACTTTTCATTTGGAAAGGCCATTTAGTAAAAGTCCAAAAAATTGTCTACATTGAAAAAGGGCTAAGTCTAATTCTTTCAGACATTTTATCCAATATAAGGGGAAACAAAAAATCTAAAAAAAATTGGCATAAGACATTAAGTCTATGGGAAAGTTCCCAACGAAGAAAATTTTGAGGGAAACAGAAGTCTAAGGGAAACAAAAGTTTGAGTGAAATATAAAAGTGTTCGAAGAAAATATCTCAAAGGAATTCATGACGAGTCTATAGACATCAACTTTAGGTTCATAGGTCAACAATTGAAATTAAAAAATCTTGGTGGTAACCTGAGGAAAAACATGGAGGTGATAAATGTTAGAATCCCAAGCATCTAGTCTAGAAAAAGCAAGTAAAAAATAGGCAAGTTGATGGTTCAAATCATTGTTGATAGATAACCAAATCAAAGGGCTTCCATGAAATCATAAACACAGGTGTCTAAAGGATGGATAATACTTAGGGAAAGTATTTTATAACTATCAAAATGATTTCCATTTCCATCAAGTAGTGTTATGTATCATCTCCCCTATTTATAATTTCAAATGCTCATGGATGGTCTTTGATGGAAGTAGTTTCATGAAGGATGTCAAAAGATTCATTACACTGTTTCAAAAGAGTCTACCATTATTTTACATGGACATCTATTTTAAGATACATTTATTTTCTATTTCTTACTTGACCATATGTGTAACATAACTATTTATGTTCTTAGGTTCAAGCATGTTTTTATATGACCTTTGAGGTTCCCTCTTTTTTATTCTCAAAAAATCTATAAATGAAGCCATTTTGGCATTGTATAGGAATCTTTCTGCTAGGTATGGTAAAGCCCTACCAAAAATTTTCCTTGAACTAATAAAGACAAGTACTTTTACCTCTTTCAAGGATTACACTAAGTGTAAATGATAGTTTTTAGTTTTGTGCAAGTGTGGTTTCAATCAACATTCACATGTCACTCCTATTAATACCTAGTGTTTTACGATCTCTTTTTTACAGGTCAATAAGAAGTGGCTAGTGAGGTTGAAGATATAGTGAATAACTAATTTAAAAGAGTGTTTTGGAAGGCTTATTACTTAAGTCTTCCTAACCTATGCTATCTCCTAGATCCCATGTTGAAACACTGATGTGAGAGATAAATTTGATATTAAGTTAAGTGTATATGTAACTTGTCCTTGTTTCAAAGTGCATGATAAGGTATGAGTAGAGAAAATATTTTAGTGTATCACCTCTATGTTCTAGGTTTATTTTCATGTTATCTCTATCCTTTTTAATTCCCCGAGCTTAATAGTAGGATTGGATCTTTATTGATACATCAAGGAGAGATAGCCCATAATCTAGAGATCTGCCTCCTAATAAGGATACCCACAACCCTGAGGTTATTCAATTGTCTCACTTTAATGAGGAAAAAATTATCCCATCTCCTCATTGGGTGTAATTTAAAGTGACAAAAATAAAAACAAAGAAATATAGGGAGGTAAAACAACCACTATAACATCTTAGGATATGGTGCAATTGGGGAAAGAAATTATGACAAGTTTTAGGTTTTTAAGCATGATATCTTAGTAGGAGACACATCTAATTGAAAGATTCCCTTAAAATGACACTCATATTTCAAACCTAACTAATTTTCTATTGACTTTGGCATGTTATATTTACTTGTCAAACTATCTATCATATAGCTATGTAGTAAATAATCCCCCATTATTAATGAAATATAAAAGGTATGGGGTTTATTTAACTTAGTTGGTTAGGGTTCATTAGGTTGACTAGTGTTGGTTAGGACTGCACTTTATTTTTATGCTTGCTTGACCATGATGTTGAAGTTTTCCAACTCTTATTAAATAAGGTATTTTTATAATAAAATAAGTAGTGTGTTCCACAATGGTATGGTGACATAATCCTTATTCATCTATGTAGACACCTAAAAAGTGTCTAACCCTTGGTCCTTTCTCCCTCCTAGTCCTCCTTGGTCCCTAACCCACCTAAGTCTTATTAATTGGAAATAAACATCTATTTTTAATTAAATAAGGCCCCCTTTCCACCCTACACTTGCCACCTTGGATCCTCCCTTGAATCCCTCCACCTTCCCCCTAGCATTTATTAGGCCAAATCTCTCCATTATATCCCCCCGCGCCCATTTTGGCATCCTCGTGACCGTTCTTCCCATGACCCCTCGCCCAGCGGCGTGCAAGAATGGGCAGAGGCTATTTTTAGCCTCTGTGCCCATCCTGCAACCGCCGACGTCGGTGACCCTTCGGCCGACGTCGGTGAAACTACCAGCGTCGGCAGCCTTCATTATCCCTTTCTGCATCCGTTGCAGCCCCCTGGACTCTTGAACTCGAAAAACAGACTTCTCTTGGCGCTTTGGCTTTCATCTCTCCTCTGTCTTGACCTCGTGCAATAGCAGCAACAGGTGAAAAGGCTCTGGATCAGGTATTCTCTTCTTGCAACAAGTCTTCCGTGGCTCCAGCAACAGCTTCTCCTCTCTTCATTCAGCAAGCTAAAAGGTAAACAAGCCTGGTTTTTTTATATTTCATTTGTTTTAAGTTTTCAGTAATCTATCCTATCCTCTATTGTCTTCTATCCCCTTTGTTCTTCCCCCTGAGAGGCTGCAAAGCCTTCTCAGGCCCTGTCCTCTGCGTCTCTTCAACTTCCTCATCCCTCTGCCAAAAAGACCTTGCATCAGGCACCCAACCAGAACCAGACCACTCCCCAGTCCATCCAAACTTGTCCCCATCTAGTCTCAGACCCGTCCACAGTGCAGAAAGCAACTCAGACCCGACTACAGGCCACAACCCCGACCGACGCCGGTCACTACCCCAACCGATGTCGGCAGGATAGCCGACGCCAGCAGATCAGATAATCGACGCCAACGACATTTCTGACCTCGGCGACTGTCTTCAGCCCAACAGCTCCTTCAGGTAATCATCTTGTTTTCTTCTTTCCTTTCTAATTTCTTTGTCACTTCTGTATTCTAGCATTCTATCTTTTTATCAGTCATTTATCTTTATCAAACAGTGGGTTGACCTCCCTTAAGGAAGTTTGTACACTTCCAGGAACAAGCTTTTGCTTGGCAACCCATTGCCCATCCATCTAGCATCTTCTTGTCCAAGCTTCCTTTTTTCTTGCAGGTGTCATTCCTCCACAGCCAAAGAGGAGTGCTCACAAGCGTCTGGATTTACGGTGCGCAATCTTTAGTCCAGGTACTTCCCAAGCCTTGTCCATTACTTTTTAGTTTCTTCTTTCTCTTATGATCTGAAAAGCAAAATTTGAGGTAGAAACATCTCTGGCACGCCCGGTGGGACCCTAGGTTCCTCCTGGGTTCCTTTTTCTTTTTCATTCATTTAGGTGCATTTAGGCTCCTTCCTTCTTGTCTCTTTCTTCTATTCTAAATGACACTATAAGCAGGACTAAAACGAATCTTTCTTCCTTGCATTTCTAGACTAGTCCAACATCATACTCTCAACCCTTTTCTCAAACTTGTCTTCATAACAATATCACATTTCGACTTGGGCATTAAAACATATTGCACTTTCATTTCTGCTTGTGCTTGCATTAGTCCACATCTAGTAACTTAATCCGCACATTGAATAAACCGTAGACACTTGATGTTACACTACCGAACCACATGCACTAAAACACACATAAAACTTACCTGAGACAAGGCCCGACTGGGAATTCATGCCCCAGCGGATACCTTACCCGTCCTGGTGACCCTACTTGGATTTCATCACCAAGGGGGAAGCCCACTCCATTCTCTGGCGGAGTCTAAACTCTAGGCGAGGTATATCTTGGCTAAGCGAGACCAGCTAACCACTGGAATCGTGAAGTGAGGGGAGCTTGCTCCTTAGCACTAGGCCACGTACCAGACCCTAACACAGATCTTTGAGCACCTAAAACAACACCTGAGACCATCTTTAGACCGCCTTCTTTTAGGACCCATTTTTCAGCCAATCTCCCCAAACATTCATCTAAGGCATAAGCCACAAGTTTCTAAGGTTAATTCCTAGGATTTATCGCTTAGGCTTGTCTGTCTCTCTCTATTTTCCTCTTCTCATCTGTTTGTTTGAGTGTGTGAGGACGCTTTCTTCTTTGTTTTTCCAAGAACCTTTTGGTTCTCTGGAAAACACAGTCACCGACATCAGTTCTGCCACCGACGTCGGCTTCCCCTGTCACCGGCATCGGTCCTGCTACCGACGTCGGCTTCATCTATTACCAGCATCGGTTATCTGACCGACGTCGGCCATATTTCTTACCGACATCGGTTTTTCAACCGACATCGGTCTCTGTCACTGTCCTTTTTTTCCAAAACCAGCAACCTAAAACCTGTCCCTTCTCTGTCAAAGACTTCATCCTGGTCTTCTGAAACTGAGCAACACAGTTCCTGAGGCCTGAACCTTCTTTGCCTTGCATGGTTTTGACTCGTAGCCAAGCCAAGGCTCTTGTTAACCATGCTAGCCGTCAACCACTTCCGTCCACCCCATCCGTGACCAAGCCTACAATGGAGTTCAACTCGGAGACCGAAAGAACTCCTGCCCGTCCAACCCCACCGCAGACTCCCATTGTCCAAGAAGGGGACCAAGACTTCGAGCGATTCTTAGACCTCAACGTCAATGCCTTGCAACACTATCTCGCGCATAGATGAACGCGAGACTCCTTGGGCAATCCGATCTACGGAATGCTGACCTCTCTTGTCGCAACTACGGCTGTATCGACAACATCCATAGTTCAACCTTCGGACATTCAAGCCATCACTTTGACCACTAACCAGACTTTGACCAATCCTCCAGGTGTGGCCTCTCCCTCTATCATTGGGCCCACTTCCACCGGGGTTCCGGCCCCTTGTCAACCCCAACCCGCTCAACTGCTATCCACTCCTTTTCAAAACCTTGTCATCTCTATCCTGCCTACCCTGGCCCCTATCAACACCAGGGTGGCTTCTTACCCCTTGGCCCCCGTTACCACAGTCCAACCTCTCGTGGCAACAACGGGCCCAGCTATGTCTTCTACCCAACCACCTTTAGCCTTCACCTCTACCCCTGTGATTAGTCATCCGTACATTCTACAACCGACTATGTCGCACGCCTCCTCTAACCTCTTCCAAGTGCCCTACAACTTAGGGGGCGCACAACCCATCAATCCGTCGGCAGACATCATCAAGATGCTGATGGACAAGATGACCAGTCTTGAGACCTCTATTTCCGGCTCGCGCAACACTCTTTCATACGAGCAGATCTGCAACGAGCCCATTCATCCTTCTGTCCCAATCAGACCATATCCTAGCCAGTGGGAGCTTCCAAAGTTTTCTCGCTTTCAAAACAAGGAAGACCCACAACAACACTTGCGGGCATTCAGACACGCCTGCTACCTCATTGGCCATGACGATGCGTTACTCTTACGCACATTTCCTATGTCTCTCTCAGGTGCTGCACTTGACTGGTACAGCTCCCTTCCTAGTCATTCTCTCTTCTCATTCACACAATTGGCTTAGCTCTTCCTCGATCACTTTTCCATCAACATAACCAAGAAGGTCTCAATCACGGACCTCTATTCTATTCGGCAATTCGAGGACGAGTCCATAGCCGACTTCGTTGCTCGATGGAGAGGCCTTATCAACCAACTCTCCTTTTCCTTGCCCCAGGCCGAGCTTATTAAACTCTTTTCTCAAGCCTGTGCCCGACACATCTCTTCCACCTTGAGGGTTCAAACCTTCCGCACTTTTGACGAGGCCTTCACGATGGCCCGCAAACTAGAGTTGCGTGCCATCGAGGAGAATAAAGTCAAGTTGCGGAGTAAGAATCCCAGCTCTAAGACCAATGACTCTTCTTCTGCTAAGCCATCATCATCCAATTCTAAATCCAAGGCTTCAGCTAATGCCGTGATTGTCAGACCTTCATCTTCTTCGTCCAATCAGCCTAAGCCATCTACATCTCAGAGCGCTACTCGGCAATTCCAACAAAGATACGTGCAGTGACGATATACTCCTCTTGGAGAATCATATACGTCTATGCTGGAAAAGCTTCTTAAACAGGGAGTCCTCAATCTCCCTCAAGCCCGACCTCCTCCACAATTCGATCCCTCACACGCCATCCCCGCGTGGTATAGGGAGCAAGACTTCTGCAGCTTCCACCGTGTTAAGGGCCATGACACGGAAAACTGCAAGACCTTTAAGAACATAATACAAGACATGCTTGAAAAGGGGGATCTCATCTTAGACAATCCAAATGCACCCCCTAATCAGGCCATTGACATCTTCAAACAACCTTTCCCCAATCATCCGCCAACTCAGAACAATGTCCAGACCTTAATTGACGACAATCATGAGCACAATATTCGGACAGTCAATACGGTCTCTCCTTTCGTCCCCAATCAACCTCTTAAGGTTAGTCCATCAATCAGTCCGTCACATGTGGATGAGCCTCTCTCCCCGGCTAGTTCTCCATTGACCTCTCTCATCTTGGAGGACGCCTCGGCCTTACCAGTACCACTGGTCTCACCATCTTCCTTTCTGCAGCCTATGGAGGACCCGACCCTTCCTACTCCTCAGCCGCAAGTGGAGGGCACCGTCATCCCTACCCCTTACCCGCTGGAGGAGCCTCGCTCCCCAGTTTCTTCTCCACCCAGGGAAGAGCCTGTCTCCCCTTCGTCTTCATCTAAATCTATCATGACTTCACCACACCATGTGTCTGAGACCACTACACCCATCTCGTCTTCAACCTCGCAACCATCAACATCTTCCTCTCAGCCATTTTCCCAGTTAGTGGAGAAGATTGACCTTCTCCCTCCGAGGAAAGTGACGCCTCAGGTGTTGTGGGAGCGTCTTAAAGCCCTTCAACATACCCGCACCCTCTCATCACATGCCGCTAATCCCCCCAAGGCGGAATCTCGTCAGACTCTTGACAAAGACCAGACTCTCAAACCTCAACCAAACCCGTCCAAACCGAAGCTTGCATCTATCTCATCTAAACCCATCAAGTCATTTGGCGTTCGTCCTATCTCCTCCCTCACTCACCCGCAAGTGAAGGTGGACCTAGGCCAGACCTCGACCAGTAGTAGTCTTCCAACCAAGGCGAAGAAGACTGCTAGACCACAGAAATGAACGCCTCCTTCTCCGTCACCATTGCCATCCATTTTGGGCCCCCATCCTTCGACCTTGGCTAGCATCCTTCCCACTCTGGCCTTCAACCAAAACTCGTTGCCTCCTTTGCTTCCTCTTCCTACCTCCAGTCGTCCCTCTCCTAAAAAGGCGGTATCAATCATCAAGAAAGAGCCGTCTCCATCTGTCACCGCGCCATCAACCCATAAGGTGGTACGGAAACCTCTTCTAACCTCGCCTAAGCAAAAGTCACCAACCTCGCGCATATCAAATAGCACGGACCCTCTATTGGGCTCATACTCATCGATATTGCGCTAACTTCTCCAGACTTCCAACATAACCCTTCCGCCCATCAAGCCTTTCCAACCTCTCAGGTCCAAGCCCTCTTGGTTCGACGATACGAAAATTTGTTTATATCATCGTACACCAGGACACGACATCGAGACTTGCTGTGCCCTCAAGGCTGTCATTCACCGCCATATGGAGAAAGACACTCTTCTCCTTGAGGACACTCTTGACCAGACCCCGACTCCTTCCTGTCCAACTTCTTCAAACACGTCAACATCTCACCAGCAAGACATGACCCCTTCTTCGCCTCCCATTTTCGAAATCAATGCTATCCGTATAACCACTAGGTCGCAAAAGGACAAGGCCAAGGAAAAAGCTGCCATTCCTTGGACCTATCCCTTCGTCAAGCCACCCCTTGCACCCAAGCCTAAAATCTCTATCCTTGGCGCGTCCCAACCTTCTTCGTCTTCCTCTTCTGGGCCAATTCACGACTCCATGCTGAAGCAGCTTCACCAAACACCTGTGAAGATGTCTCTTTACGACCTTATCCAAACTTCACCTCAGCACCGTCAAGCCCTTATCCAAGCCTTGCAGGCAGCGGAGGTCCAACCCAAGGACCCCCAACCACTCGCTGCCCTCGTCCATTCCTTGTCTCCTGTCGCTTCCATCACATTCAGTGATTCTGAGATTCCCACATCTAACACGGAAGATCAGGACGCCGCCCTCTTCATCACTGCCTATGTTGATCAGACACGCATTAAACGCGTTATGATCGATGGCGGCGCTAGCATCAACATAATCTCTACCCACTCCTTTGATCAGCTGGCTCTTCCCAAGAACTGCATCTCCAAAACTGACGCGATCTTACGCTCTTTCAACGACACCACCGCCATGACCATTGGCACAGTCATCCTCCACATTCGCGTAGGCCCATACACAGTCCTGAAGCTCTTCTATATCATCGAAGGAGAGTTTCAATACAACCTTCTACTGGGCTGACCTTGGATCCGTGCCATGGCCTGTATACCCTCCACCCTGCACCGTTGTGTGAAGTTCGAGCATGACGGGCAAGTCCACACCATCCCCGCTGACCCTTCACCCTTCAAGACTTGCAACACCACCTACCGTCCTAACGACGTCCTCATTCCCATCAAGCCGTCAACTCCGGCACTGCCTCCATCTGCAGAAGCTTCGACCAGTTCGTAATCAGCGGTTGCCCTCACCCCTCCTCTTCAAGCACCGACCAAAGACCCCATGGAAGACATCTTCTAACGATTATCGCTTGGGGAATATCACTTGTTGACCCTCGACATGTTCCAAACTCTACAAGAGTATGGACGCCTTCACCTCAGTCCTAATTACGACCATCGAATCGGGACGGTCGTACCTTATGGTCCTCCTCACTTCCGAACCAACTTTGTCTATGGGGGGCTTAATCAAGCTCCTACCAACGGCACTTCCCTCTCTTCACCCCAACCTTTCACATCTGATTTCTCGTTTCTTGGCAACCCCGCCTTTGCACACACTTACCTTCACAGGTGTGCATGAAAGGGTTTTGGTTTCAGACGTTATGAGCAGGGCTCCCATCAGCCCATCGAGCCGGTCAATGATCACGATGCCAAGAAACGGTATGGCCTGGGATATCATGACCCCACTCAGGCTCCTTTCGACCTTTGTCCTGAACCAACCATTGACCAATCTCTTCCAGACTCGCCCATTTCTCCTTCGTCACCTACGGAGTCGGTGGTTTCCATCCCTCCTAGTTTTTTTTTTCTATAAACACCATCCGCCTGGAACCCCTGACCTATCAGCTCAATGGGGTGCCCAGGTCTCTCCCTCTCATCTTTCCTAGCATGGTAGAGGATGAGTCGGCAACCATTCACACTGTCCACTGCGTTGATGATGATGCCATCCTTTCCTACATGGGTGCCGATGACTCTTTCATCCAGCGTTTCCTCCCTTCCGAGACCCAGGTTATGTTAAATGAATCCACCATTGACATCAACCTCCCTTCTTCTTCCGATGTTCCTCACGTCTTAAAGATTGGCCAATCTTTAGACGCTCAGGAGCAGCTTACTATGCCCAATTCCTTTCCAACCATAGCAAGGCCTTTGCCTGGACTTACAGCGACATGCCTGGCATCGACCCCACCATTGCTACCCATAACATTGTCACCAAACCAGAGGCTAAGCCTGTTAGGCAGAAGCTTTGAAAGATGCATCCTCGCATTGCGCTTCTTGTCAAAGAGGAGCTTCAGTGCCTTCTTTCTGTCTCCTTCATCCAACCCATCGATTATCCACAGTGGGTCTCTAACATCGTCCCAGTTACTAAAGCAACTGGGGGGATTCGGATCTGCACGGACTATCGCGACCTTAACCTAGCCTATCCCAAAGACGACTTTCCTCTTCCTAACATTGACCAGCTTGTTGATCTCACGGCCGGCCATGAGATGCTATCTCTTATGGATGGGTTTTCAGGATACAATCAAATCCTGATCGCACCGAAAGACCAGCACAAGACTACCTTTATCACCCCATGGGGGACTTTCTGCTATCGAGTCATGCCTTTCGGCCTAAAAAATGCTGGTGCCACATATCAGCGCGCCATGACCTACATTTTCCACGATCTCCTCCATAAAATCATGGAGGACTATGTGGATGACCTTCTCGGCAAGTCCAAACTTCGCCGCGACCACTTGACCATTCTCACAATCATCTTCTCTCGCCTTCTTCAATACAATGTCTGCCTCAACCCCAAGAAGTGTGTCTTTGGGGTCCTCTCAGGCAAACTTCTCGGCTTCATCGTTTCCTTCCGTGGTATCGAGATAGATCCCGCCAAGATCCGCGCTATCCTCGAAATGCTGCCCCCGACCAATCTCAAGCAGCTTCACAGTCTACAAGGGAAGCTCCAGTCCATTCGTCGTTTCATCTCGCAGCTTTCAGACCGCTGCCAACTTTTTCATCACCTCCTTAAGAAGGACGTCTCCTTTAAATGGGATAAGGGCTGTCAAGAGGCTTTTGAAGCCCTCAAAAGCTATCTGGTCTCTCCACCAGTCCTCATTCCACCTAAGGACGACCAACCCTTCTACCTTTATATCTCTGCTACCGACCATTCATTAGGTGCCATGATCGCGCACCGAGACGAGCATCATCGTGAGCAAGCGGTTTACTACATTAGCCGAACACTGGTCGACTATGAAACTCGGTATACTCATACCGAGAAACTCTGTTTGGCATTAGTCTTTTCCGCTACCAAGCTCCGCCACTATCTTCTCAACCACAAAACCTTTGTCGTCACTCACACCGACCCTCTCAAGTACATGCACTCCAAGCCATATCAGAATCAACGTATGGCTCGGTGGCTCATGCTGCTTGCTGAGTTTGACTTCGAATTCATCCAACAGAAATCTATCAAGGGGCAAACCATCGCTAACCAACTGGCGGATGCCCCTCTTCTCGACAACCAACCTTCACACTGTGAGTTCCCTAACGAGTCTATCGCTACCCTTTCCACCGATGACACCGTCTACCAAATGGCCATGTTCTTTGACGGCTCCAAATGTCAACTCGGTGGGGGTGCGGGGGTCATCCTCATCCCACTCAAAGGGGAGCCCATGCCTCTATCTTTCAAGCTTGACTTTGATTGTACCAATAATATGGCCGAATGCGAGGCCTTAATTTTGGGACTTCAGACTGCCCTTTCTCTCCACATCAAGTCTATCAACATCTTCAGTGACTCACAGCTCGTCGTTAATCAAGTTAACGGTTCGTATCTCTGTAAAAACGAAGTTTTACAAAGGTATAAGAATCGTGCTGACCTTCTTTTGGCATCTTTCGACCATTACCTCTTGCAGACTGTTCCACGCTCTACGAACAAGTTTGCCGACACCATGGCCTCTCTTGCTTCGCATATCCCGTCTTCATCATCATCATCCCACCTTTTTGTCACAGTGCATCGTGTACCTTTGCCTTCATACATCTCTCCTCACATCGACCATATCAACACTATCAATTCTAGCCCACAAGATGACTGGTATAAGCAACTCGTGGACTACTTATCTCTTTCTGTCACTCCTCCCAACCTCTCTAGCAATGAGCGGTGAGCTTTCATCAAGCGCACAGCTCGCTATACCATGCTAGGAGGCCTTCTCTATAAGCGAGGCTTCGACGGTCTCCTTCTTCGCTGTCTAACCGCCGCTGAAGCTTCTCATGCCGTAAAGCAAGTCCACGACGGGATTTTTGGTGGACACTTCAGTGGAAACTCGGTTGCCAAGCGCATCCTTCGCCTGGGTTATTATTGGCCCACCCTTCATCAAGACTGTAGCGATTATGTTCAGCGTTGCATCAAGTGTCAGCAGCACTCTAACCTGCTTCATCTCCCCAGCCACACCTTGCAAGTCGCTCAGGATTTTTGGCCTTTCTCTTAGTGGGGCTTGGATCTCATCGGTGAGATCAACCCTCACTCGTCTCTTCATCATCAGTCCATCATCACTGCCACTGAGTATTTCACCAAGTGGGTGGAAGCCATTCCTCTTGTCTCCACAAAAGCCGACAAGATTGTCGACTTCATCAGCAGCCACATCATCTGTCATTTCAGTGTCCCTCACAAAATCATCACCGACAATGGCAAGTCCTTCAAAAACAAGACTGTCCAAAAACTATGCAACTCATTTGGCATCAAACTCAGCTTTTCTTCGCCTTACTACCCACAAGCAAATGGGTAGGCCGAGGCTTCCAACAAAATTCTCACCAAAATTCTCATGAAGGTGGTCGACGATACAGGAAGGGATTGGCACGTTCATATTCCCTTCGCTTTGTGGGCCTACCGCACTAGCATCTGAACCTCTACGGGTGCTACTCCCTTCTCTCTCGTGTACGGAACAGAGGCTGTCTTACCTCTCGAAGTACAGATCCCGTCTCTCCGCATCTCCCTGCATGACATTCTCTCCAACGATGACTTTCATCAAGATCGCCTAGCTCAACTTGAGTTACTCGACGAGCGCCGTCTGGCTGCCCTTAATCATCTCCATGTCTACCAAAGTCGCATAAAGCGGGCCTACAACAAAAATCTGTGAGAATGAGATTTCAACATCAGAGACCTCGTCCTCAAAGAGAATCAGCACGTGACCAATATGGAGCGAAGTAAACGAGGCAAATTCGCCCCCAATTGGCTTGGACCTTTTATCATCACGCACAAGTATGGGTCAGGGACTTATCGTCTGTCTTCCCTCGACGGATGGCCAGAACCTGAGCCTCTTAATGCGTTGCATCTTCGACCATTCTTCTGCTAGTCGAGTACTCGTCTACTTGACACGTAACTTGAGCTCGTCCCTTGAGCACTCCTCGTCCTCTTAATCCTCATTCCTTTCAACCCTATTCCCCTTTAACAAGTCCTCTGCAACCCTTTTAGGATGCATGGATGCTTTGTCCTAATAAAAAGGGGCGTCCTTGAGCTTCTACAATCTTGTCCGTGACTCAAATTCCTATCAAAAATACAAGTCAAGATGTCAAAACATATCCATGGTCACTAAATCAAGTCAAATTAAAAAGACAGACTGATCCCTCGAAGGACAGCTGTATTATCATTGCTGTATTACTAGACTGATCCCTTGAAGGATAGCTAGGCCAACTTTTCAAACATTATTAAGCAAAAATATAGACCACTCCCTCGAAGGATGGCTATGACTAATCTGGCAATAAACAGCACTATTTTAGAAGCTTCCCACATCGATCAGCTTCACAACATGACCATTACATCAAATGACATCTCTATGCAGGCTTCCCGCATTGATCAGTCTGCGCCAAAAAAAAAAAAAAAAAAAAAAAAAAAAAAAAAAACGAGTCACGGACTTGGCTTGTAGTTGTCTCAGGGTCTCCTATAAAAGGGGCAAGGTTATTCCTACTCTTAAATTGGGTTACCCTATCCTCCTCCTATCACCTGCTCAAGGGACTTCGAGCTCACTTTAATGTCAAAGTGATTCGATTACCGTTCTAACTCAACACTGGTCAACGACGTAATGCATGAACGGGGCTTTGGTTCTAATCACCCCTATCTATGCTTCTTTTCTGGTCCTTGTCAATGAAAGAGCAATTTGCCTTTCACCTTTTCTCTACACTTTGGTCACGCTTTAGCCACGTCAATTGTCGACTCATCCTTAAACCAAACCAACTTCAACATTTTTCAAACCAGCCTCGACATTTTCAACATGACATCAAGCATCATCCTTGTCCTTTTCGCATAGTTCCCATGGACACCAATACACATGGAAACTATCGACCAGACCCAATTTATGTTTAGCATAAACCAATACTTGCTGAAGCATAAATAGACCTTCATTCATTTTTATCATACATCCATCACGACTATGGAAACTTGCTAGGAATGAATGACTCTCGACCAATTCTACAGAATACACCATCTGTAGCATCTTTTTCTCCTCATCTTCCACTCATCATTTCAACACATGACCAATCTCATCATCAACCAATCTTCTCAATTCGTCCGAACTACATTGGTCTGAGGCCCTATGACCAGGGCTATGTAGGCAGCACTCAGATACCACATCTTCTGAGGTTAGCTCGACCACCCCCTTTTGTTCGTCTCTTCGATGGACAAACCTTCTCTTCTTTGACTCTTATCACGCCCAACTTCGTCAACTTTGACCAAGACCTTTGTCCAAGACCAATCATCGACCTTTGACCAAGACCAATCAATCCCTCTGACCCTCCTTCCCTTTTAGGGAGAACTACATTGCCCTGAGGCCCTGTCACCAGGGCTATGTAGGCAGCACTCAGTTGACATGGGGTCTTCTGGGGTTAGCTCCGCCGCATCCTTTCATCCATCCATCCTCTTGACCAATGACCATTGGAGATCATGCCTATCTCCTCCGACCATTGGAGATCATGCGTATCTCCTTCAACCTTCTTCCAAGCCAATGTTGCCTTGGTTGTTTTTGCGTGTATGCTATTCCATGGCTGGTTAGCAGAATTGTTCGCAGACTATTTTTGACCCTTCGCAAGTATAGGATCGCGAGCCAGTTGATCCCTACTACTTGTGGCTTTTTCGTGTTTTTGGGAGCACTTCCTGAGCCCTGGATACCTGGGACACGACGACCATTTGGAGCTTCAGCTTAGATTGAGTGACCCGATCAGCAGACGACTAAATGCTGGGGCCCGGTTACTTCAATTTTGGCACTCCTTGACCCTTGACCTGTGACACTTTTGACCTGACCATCTTGTGCAGTGGTATGCGTGCAATCATGACTTTTGCAACGTTTTCACTCACTTTTCCCCTCTTTCTCATCCACCTTTTGTCAAATCAGCACCTGATATCAGGTTCCCTTCCCTCGACTCCTACTTTGAGGGGGAATACCTCATCCACTTCGGGGCAATCCACATCATCCCTCACCTGGGGCAACCACTCCCTGTTTTTGTCTTGCAGTTCGTCTAGAACAACCAACAAGACAAAAAGGGGCAAATGTAGACACCTAAAAAGTGTCTAACCCTTGGTCCTTTCTCCCTCCTAGTCCTCCTTGGTCCCTAACCCACCTAAGTCTTATTAATTGGAAATAAACATCTATTTTTAATTAAATAAGGCCCCCTTTCCACCCTACACTTGCCACCTTGGATCCTCCCTTGAATCCCTCCACCTTCCCCCTAGCATTTATTAGGCCAAATCTCTCCATTATATCCCCCCACGCCCATTTTGGCATCCTCGTGACCGTTCTTCCCATGACCCCTCACCCGGCGGCGTGCAAGAATGGGCAGAGGCTATTTTTAGCCTCTGTGCCCATCCTGCGACCGCTGACATCGGCGACCCTTCGGCCAACGTCGGCGAAACTGCCGGCGTCGGCAGCCTTCATTATCCCTTTCTACATCCGTTGCAGCCCCCTGGACTCTTGAACTCGAAAAATAGACTTCTCTTGGTGCTTTGGCTTTCATCTCTCCTCTATCTTGACCTCGTGCAACAGCAGCAACAGGTGAAAAGGCTCTGGATCAGGTATTCTCTTCTTGCAACAAGTCTTCCGTGGCTCCAGCAACAGCTTCTCCTCTCTTCATTCAGCAAGCTAAAAGGTAAGCAAGCCTGGTTTTTTTTTTATTTCATTTTTTTTAAGTTTTCAGTAATCTATCCTATCCTCTATTGTCTTCTGTCCCCTCTGTTCTTCCCCCTGAGAGGCTGCAAAGCCTTCTCAGGCCCTGTCCTCTGCGTCTCTTCAACTTCCTCATCCCTCTACCAAAAAGACCTTGCATCAGGCACCCAACCAGAACCAGACCACTCCCCAGTCCATCCAAACTTGTCCCCGTCCAGTCTCAGACCCGTCCATAGTGCAGAAAGCAACTCAAACCCGACTACAGGCCACAACCCCGACCGACGCCGGTCACTACCCCAACCGACGTCGACAGGATAGCCGACGTCGGCAGATCAGATAACCGACGCCGGTGACATTTCTGACCTCGGCGACTGTCTTCAGCCCAACAGCTCCTTCAGGTAATCATCTTGTTTTCTTCTTTCCTTTCTAATTTCTTTGTCACTTCTGTATTCTGGCATTCTGTCTTTTTATCAGTCATTTATCTTTATCAAACAGTGGGTTGACCTCCCTTAAGGAAGTTTGTACACTTCCGGGAACAAGCTTTTGCTTGGCAACCCACTGCCCATCCATCTAACATCTTCTTGTCCAAGCTTCCTTTTTTCTTGCAGGTGTCATTCCTCCACAGCCAAAGAGGAGTGCTCACAAGCGTCTGGATTTACGGTGTGCAATCTTTAGTCCAGGTACTTCCAAAGCCTTGTCCATTACTTTTTAGTTTCTTCTTTCTCTTATGATCTGAAAAGCAAAATTTGAGGTAGAAACAATCTAGTCTATAATTCTAATGTGAGGGTTACCAACCTTTGCTTACAATTTTGGAGCAACAATAGTACTTGGAGCTTGCATGAGCTAGGGTATGAATGGACCCTTGTAATTATTTACCCTTTTGAATTGGTAGATCTTTAGGGGATGAATCTTGTTCATTAGTTTTATGAGGTGGTTGAGAAGATGAAGGAGCTTCTCTCCCTACCTTTTAGTCACCACTTAATTCCCTTCTTTTAGACCTTATATTGGATAATATAGCATTATTTGTCTTAGCTACACCTCTAAGTTGATTGATTTCACATTGCCTAAAATAACTCTCTCCTTATTGAAAGTTGACAAGGATATAATTTTATTATGTCTACTCTCTACCCATTCCTGATTGATTTGGCAACTGAGATTGAGTCAAAAAGGTACTTATCCATGTTCCACAAGTAGAATTTCTTTGTGTTATGTAGGAGGAGGCTGAATATTTTTTCATAGGAGGAATTTTATTGTGATACAAAAAAAAAGCTTGATTAACACATTTAATTGAGTTAACACCTTGTTCATGAGATTTTACATAATGTGTAGACCATTGGCCTTCTTGAGCACAATTATTTTGAATAAGAACTTATGCTCTATAAGTACTAGTAGAATTAACATTGAAACTACTATATGGCCTTGCATGAGTGATCTACCCTTGACCTTGAGGATTATCTTGGTATGAAGATTTTTTAAAATGATAAGATTGATAGGGAGTTTGGTAATGATATCGGTAGGGCCTATGGGGTGGAATTTTATGCCTTTCTAAGACCACTATCTTATTTTTTTATTCCTTAAGCATCTCTTCAAGCTTAACCAACTAATCTACCTAACTAGAATCTGCCTACTCATTATTGGTTGGCATAGGTATGGCAGAAATGGTAGGCATAAGATGTTGTATATTGATAAAAATGAAATTAGGGGCTTTGGTGTGATTTTTCTTGATTTAATGATATAATTTTTTCCCCCTTATTACCACTTCATAGGCATTAGGTAATGTGTTCTCACCCATTGACTATATCATTACTTATACATCATAATTTAGGCCTCTCAAATAGTATAAAAAAGACATAATTTGTGGTGGGTTTAACTACTATTGGGATTCTATCCCCATTTTTTAAAACCTCTAGCTAAAATCCACCATAAACACTTCATGGGCACTTTTTATTATGGTCAATTATTCTAATAAGGACAAATGGTCACTTATATCTTTAAAATGATTATATAAGTGCTCCCTAAACTCATCGAAGTATTGATGGAGGTAGGTATTATACCTATACACCACTGAAGTTCATTGCCTCTTAAGGAGTTAGATAGCATCCTCATTGCAACATTTTATTGAGTCACATTATGCACAAAATAAAGGTTAAATATGTATTCAATGTGTTAAATATGAGTGGTAGAGTTTTGTCCTATGAAGTAGGGAAGGATTTTGAGTGTAACAATAGAGATATCATTAAATTGGTTTAGGTTCAAGGGGATTCCACCATTGAAGGGTAAAAATGTGCCATTTCCCATTATACTAAATGATACACATGCATGACACCCTTATCCTATCTCATTATGATTGGCTAAATCAATTGTTGAAAGGGAATAGTAGTGTGGATTCACTATTCGCTAACACTAGTCATGAAATCACTATTCATGGTGACAAGGCCAGTGATGTAGGAGGTGTTGAAATATTGAGGTGGATTGTGAGTGAGTTGGCATGGAACATAGGATAATATCTCATGTATCAATAACATGTGCTTAGAGTGGGTCATAACACTCCATTTGGGAGAAAAAATAAATTTCCTTAATTTCATCACATAGGTTGTATTTGATGGGAAAAGGAAAGGTTTGAACATTCATTTGAGTGTCTTCATGTTGGAAACATGTGTATTATTTAAAATTTGAATTTGGTGAAATTATATGAGGGTGCTTGTTGGTAGCTTTTGGAGAAGTTAAAAGTGGGTTGTTGAGAGGATCTTTGACACATGTGAACACATGGGTAAATAGTGAATTAGTCTCCATCATTTGATTCCCTTCACAAAGAGAGGGATGCAAAATTATGAAGGTAAGAGAGGAAGTAATCAATTTTGTACATGGTGAATATTTTCATCTTTGACCATTTCTCCCCCATATAAAATACTATGCCCCATCTTATTTTTCCTTATTATTTTTCCATTTTTCTTCTCTCTTTGTAATTTCTTTAAATGAGTTTGCTATCATTATAATCCATATTTTTCCATTAGACCATTTACTCTATATCTTTATTCACTTGTGCTTAAAATTTATAAAATCAAGTATAAAACCCCTTGGTTTCTTACAAGAATCAAAGGATAAAAATCCTGAGGTCCATGGAGGTGATCTCATTCAGAGATTACAACTGAGTTTCAAGGAGATTTGCAAATTTAGTGTGGTAATAGCTCTTTATATGTGTGAAAGATTATTATTTCATGTATTATTATGTTCATTCATAATTTAAAATATATAAAACCTTTGTTTTTTCTCATATATATTTTAAGGAATTCATTCCATAAATGTCTCCATATTTATCTCAATGTGTTCATTTCAAATTTGTTGAATTTAGATTTTTATAATTTTAATATATTTGAATGAATATCCCATTTCAGATATTAAAGTGGTATTAGAAATGGTGATATTTCCATCTTGTATGTCTTGTGTTTTTTATGCTTCTGAGTGATAGGGAAATTACGTCTTGGAGAAGAGAGCAGAAGAAATTGTAACCAAGATCTTACCAACTTGTGAAGTTTTTCTTGAAATTTTGGATGCATAGTCTATGAATCATGGAAATATTCTAGAAATTATCAATAGATTAAATTATGATCCTTAATAGAAATCTCACTTCACTTCAAAATATTCTATATATCATGCAAAATTTAGTTATAGCCATAACATCTTAGAAGAAGGTGGCTACATTTATAAAAGAAAGGAAGTAATAGATTCCTTAAGTTCCAAGTATGCTAGTAAGTATAAATAATATCAAAGTCTATATTATGAAAATAAGTCAATTTTGTATTTATATGATTATTTATTAGTGTAAGGAATCATTTCAAAAAAATATTTTGAAAAAAAACATGAAAACAAGAAACTTGTGATAGTAGAGTAGGAGCCACAAGAATGCATTCCTAAAGAAAGAAAGGAACCAAAGTCACTCCGTGACTTAAAATATGATGGTGTGATGACATCAAAATAAGAGACACAATAATTCATTTATTTATAAATAATAGAACTAAAATCACTCCCTACCTTAGAATATGATGTTGTGGTGACATCAGAAGAAGATCCACAAGATATCATGGATCAAAAGCAAAAAGGACCCTACCTACATGTTGAGGAGTTCATAATAGATAATTTTGAAGGAGGATCTTCTCTTGTATATTTAAAAGAGGGACAAATAGTGACCATGTTGATTAATAGTGGGTCTACTCATAATTTCATTGATGAAGGCTTGGTAAAGAGGAAGAGACTTAAAGTAGAAAGTTTGAAGGTCCCAACACCATTGTAGCTAATGGGTACGATATACAATGTAAGAACAAGATTCACAATCTTGATCTAGCCTTAGGACCATATGGTTTTTAATGATCTTTATATTATTGGTCTAGGAGATATTTATATGGTTTTGTGTGTGTAGTGGCTATATTCTCTGAAAGAATACTCTACAAATCATGGGACTATAGAGTTCAAGTTCAAAAATGAAAGGAAGGAGGTGATTCTAAATGGAATTACCAATATATCCGCACAAGTGGTTACATCTATAAGAATGGAAAGGATATTTCATAAAAACCAAGTCTCATGGGCTATTAGTTGCTTAAAATGGTGTAAGATCCTTCAAAGGGTAAGAATGTTTCAATTCATGTTGATATATAAAATATTTTGAATAAACATAGTATGGTTCTTAGTGATAAGCCTCCAAGATTACCTCTCAAGAATGTATTTTATCATATCATAGAGATGGAACTAGGATCAAGGCCTATCATGACTACAACATAATACCACTTAAGAGTGTACAAAGAAGAGACTGAGAAGGCAATAAAAGAACTTCTACATATAGGGTACATCAAACCAAGTTCTAGTCCTTCTACATCTTTCATAGTGTTGGTGAAGAAGACTATAAATAATAAGTACCTAATACCTAATATTGATAAGTTTATTTATGGGTTACATGGTGTTGTATTTTTCTCAAAAATTTATTTGAGGTATGGGTATCATGAGATACACATGAGAGAAGTTATTTAGAAGACTACCTTCTAGTATCACTATAGACACTTTGAAATTATGGTTATGCCATTTGGGATAAGAAATTCACTATCCACATTCTAATCTGATATGAATAAGGTGTTTAGTAATCATTTAATAAATCTTGTTTTAATATTATTTGATGATATCTTGATGTATAGTAAAAGTTGGGAAGGACATGTTAAGCATCTAGACTTAGTTTTGAGTATTATTGAATAACATTCATTCCTTGATATGATGTATAAATGTGTCTTTTGATTAAATAAAATCATAAACTTTGGACATGTGATTAGAGATAAATGAGTTTAATTGGATCTATAGAAGATCTAAGCCATTCTGGATTTACCACCTCCTACCATTCTAACACAACTTAGATGTTTCATTGGTTTATGTAGTTATTATAGGAGGTTTGTTAATGGATCTTCTCACCTTAGAGCTCATCTTACTGAGTTGACAAATAAGGGATAATTTATGTGGACATAATAATCATGAGGCACTTTTGATAAATTTAAGGAGGTAACAAGTTAATGTCATGTTCTAGCTATTCCATATTTTTCACTCCCTTTTGTTGTAAAGTGTGGTGCTTCAAGTATTAAAGTTGGAGCTATCCTATCCCAAAGAGGACATCCCATAGACTTTAAGAGTATAAATATAAAGGTTCATGAGAGAGGGATACATATATATGATAAATAAATGTTGGATATAATGCATGCTTGGGAGAAATTAATGCAATTTTTGGTATGTCAAAAGTTTATTGTCAAGTTAGATCCTAATAGTCTGAAATTCCTCTTAAGATAACAAAGTTTGAATGATAAAAAATAGAGGTAGGAAAGTAAGATATGTTTATATTATTTTTAAATATAACATGTTAAGGATAATTTATTATTTGATGCACTCTCTAGAACACCCACTCTTTGCCATATTTCTATTATTTATACAGATTAAAAATTTTCTATCTTAACAGAGTATGTTAAGAATGAATTTAATGTTAAAATTATTGATGGGTTGGATAAATATGATAGGTACATAGTGGAAAATGGGTTGATATCATTCAAGGATAGAGTATTCATTATTCCTGAATCAAAGTTGAAAGGGAAAATTCTAGAAGCATTTCATGATGCACCACTGGTAGGACATCCAAGTTTATTTGAAACATACAAATAGATAAGAGAGATTCTCTTGGAACGATCTAAAGGAGGATGTTATTATTAATATCAAGAAATGTTTAACTTTCCAACAAAATAAGGGTGAACAAGGGTTTTTGGCAAGTATGCTACCACCACTTCCCATTATGGGACAAAAATGGGAAAGTATCTCCATGGACTTCATTGTGGGACTACCCAAGGTAGAAGGGAAAGATTGAATTTTTATTGTATTAGATATATTGACTAAATATTCACATTTATTTGATACATATACTAATCACAAATCACTTTAAGTCTCTAATTTTTTTCTCAAATAAGTATTCACATTACATGGGTTACCCCAAAACATAATCAATGATAGAGATAGTAGATTCATTAGTGCATTCTGGTAGGAACTATTTTAGTTGACAAGGACCAAGATTACTCCTAGACCAATTACCATCCATATATAGATGAGAAAATTAAAAAATTTAGTAGAAGGGTGGAAGGATATATGATAAATTATGTTTTATTTCAATAGATAGCTTTGATCAAGTGACTTCATATTGGAGAATATTGTTACAACACAACTTTTCACATGTTTATGGGTATATCTTCATTTAAAGCATTATATGGTTATAATTCATTAAAATTTCATGATTTGATATTATTATAGATTAAAGTACCTACATCAAGTGACTTGGTTAACTAAGGCCAATATATCTTGAGATTTTTTAAGGAAAGGTTACAATATCAACATAATATATATGCAGATAGGAAATGGATAGAAAGGACATTTGAGTTGGGTGATATTATGTACTTGAGATTTCATCTATACAATCAATATTATATCAAAAATAGTGGGAATGAAAAAATAATTCTAGATTATATGCTCCATATAAGATTATCAGGAAAGTAGGTAAGGTAGCATATGACTTGGAACTTCTTAAAAAATTACAAAATACATAATGTTTTCCATGTTTCTTGTTTGAAGGGAGTTGTTGGATTGAATATATTACCTTTCATTGATGAGGAAGGGAAGATAATTTTGATTTTAGAATTTTTGATTTATATAAGGGTGAAGAATCTTAGAAATAGAGGTAAAACAGAATGTCTCACATGATGCAAAAATCTTCTAGTTGAGGATGCTAGGTGAAAATCCCCTTAAATTTTAGAGCATCTAAACATATAATTGCTTATGGCCAATAAATTTTGAGATGGGAGCATTATCATGTCCCCTTCTCCTAAATGAGACACATGTAAGATACCTTTATCTTATCTCATTCCCATAGGATAAATTAGGTAATATAAGGGAATAGTAGTGTGGGTTTACTATTCACCTATTACTATTCACAAAATCACTATTCACTATCATTATTCATAGTGAAATGGAAAGTGAGGCAAGAGGTGATGTAGTAGTGAGGTGGATTATGAGTGAGGTTTTATGGGCCATAGTAGAATATCTCATGGATCAAGAGCACATTCTTGGAGTGGGGTGTACCACTCAATTTTGGAGACAAATTAGATTTGCTTTATTTCATCACATGGGTTGTCTTTGATGGGAAAAGAAAAGGTTGGTGCATTTCTTTGTGTGAATTCATGTTGGAATAATTTGGAGTAGTCAAAAAGGTGAATTTGGCTCAAATATATGAGGGTATATGCTGGTAGATTGTGGATAAATCAAAAGTGGGTTGTTAAGAGGATATTTGACACATGTGAGCACATAGGTGAATAGTGAATTAGTCTCTATCATTTTATTCCCTTTATAAGGAGAGGGAGGAACAATTATGATGGCAAGAGATGAAGTAATAAATGTTTCACATGGTGAATATTGTCATCTTTGACCATTTGTTTCCCCTATGTGGAATACTATGCCTCATCTTCTCTCTCCTCATTATTCCTCCATTTGTCTTCTCTATTTATAATTTATTTAAATATGAGTTTGCTCTCATTGTAATCCATATTTTTCCATTAAAAAATTTACTCTATATATTGATGCACTTATGCTTCAACTTCAATAATTAAAGGATGAATCCCCTTGGGTGTTTGCAAGAATCAAAGAAAAAAACCTTGAAGTTCATGTAGGTGATCTCATTTAGAGATTAAAATTGAGTTTCAAGGATATTTGTAGATTTAGTGTGGTAACAAATCTTTGTGTGTGAGAGAGATTATTATTTCATGTATCATGATGTTGAATTCATAAGTAATCAAATATATTAAAATTTTGTTGTTTCTCTCTCTATAACACTCACACACACACACACATCTGTGTGTGTGTAATAAAATATATTAAATTTATTTTGTTTCTCTCTCTCTCTCTCTATATATATATATATATATATATATATATCTCACACACACACACATATTTCGAGGAGTTCATTCCATAAGTGTCTCCATATTCATCTCAATGTGTTTATTCCAAAATTGTTGAATTTGTATTTTAACAATTATAGCATATTTATATAAATATCCCATTTCTGATATTACAAAAGGCTTGGTTTATAAGTCTAGTCATTAGAGGTGTAGGAGTTGCATGAGGGTTGTATTGAATAGGACTAGGATAAGTAGGGGGTGTAGGATTGGGATTGGACTTGGGGTACCTCTTCCTTCTAGAAAAATCCAAAGATAACTCAACAAATTCTGATTCCTTACCCTTGTATGAAGACCTTTTGATTAGATTTGGCATGAAACTTGAATGTTAATCTAATGTTAATCTACCACTAAAATTCTTGAATCTCCTTGAGATCACCAAATTCTAAGAGTAAGTTCTTCAACCTCCTTAAATTTTTGTCCCTTTAAGAATTACATAAAATATTATTAGTTTTTATTACACCCTTGAGGCAAAGGAGTTACAAACATGCTTGATCCATCAGGTATAATGGAATCACCTCTAGGTATGGGTAGCCTAATGGGTGAGTTGAATCTCTAATTTTAGGGCTAGCTTCCTCGATGAATCATCTAATCTCAACTACTACCTAAACATATTTATCCTACCAATGAAAAGGGATAGAAAGGACATGAAATCAAACCATATACTATAGAATGTGATGCACCAACAGATTATATATCCTATACTTTATCCTTCAACAACTCTTCTAGATAAAACAAATATTGGTTGCTAACACACTTTCTCCAAAGACTCCTACATATCAATTTTTTACATGGAGGTTATGCTAAATGACTATAATATAAGGGTGATGATTGAGAGGTCTATTTCAATACTGTACCAATTAGTTTCCACTTTAAAAACAACATTTATCACCTTCACACACCATGTAACCTACATAAGATAATCCACTAGTATCTAGGTGAGAGACAATAACCTACAAAGGGAGGAAATATCAACCACTTATGTAAATCATATAATCATGAAAACACTAAAACTAATATGGAAAAAGATAAACCAATTTTTATACTAGCTAATGTTTTCAAGATATAAATGGGAAGCACTTTCTCATACCCAATAGAGGGATGTTTATGATGGATTTATAAACCTAATTTATATAACATGAGTAGGAGAGATAAGGATATTATGGAATATAAATGGAGTTTATAGGCCATGATGACCATCATTTATCCAATAAGTAGTTACAAACATGAATGAGTGGTAGAAACAATCCCATAACTCTTCCCATACATTGCCTTGGTGGCATAGTGGCGTTAAATGAATCTTCTGAATGTAGAAGTGTGGTGGATTGCCTATTCTTGGTCATAGTTAAAACCATGAAGACACCATAATCCTAAAAATTGATCCATTACTCCTTTATATGAATTAAGAGTCCATATACCTATTTTAGGAGGGTAATTACATGTCCAGTACTCACCTAATAATCACCCTTCATGACATTCACATCCCATTAAATGCATTTTTCACTATAGTGGGTGAGAGAATTGAGACATAAAAATATTCAAACATGTGTTTAGCTTGGTAGTGGCTTGTAAATATTGACACAAGGGTGTTTATACTCTAGAAAACCTCTTCATCATGTGAACAAACCTACAACATTACCTTCTTAATGCAAATGAGGGTTATCTCTTCAATTGAGTTCAAGTGTACTCATTAATCTTGTTTTTAATATTTTGGGGATTAAATAATGGTATTTTTAAGACCATCCAATCTCTACATATTCCTAAGAGGACTCACATTTCACTTTTAAGTTCAAACATACCCTAAAAACATGAAAATAGTCTCAAAACTAGAAATTACAAGCCATTTTCCTACACATTTTACCTCACACATGAAAAATTCTTAGTGAAAAAGGATAAAATAGGACATGTAGGTGTACTCATATTTTTTTCATTTTTTATTATGTCCATTAGAATCATCAATAATAACTTCTTGACCATTGGATTCTTTATGAGGGTTTTGGAGGGTTTGGAGTGGACTACCATCTTAATGATGGTTCATAAAGAACAAAAACTAGATTAAAAACTTAAGGACATGAATATTGAGTGAATATACCCCCTAAAATAACCATAATAAATCTTTGTCCCATGCATCTTTTATAGTAAGATATGGGAAAATATTAGTAGCCCTCAGGTTTCTCCATGATAGTCTAAGCATTCTCACACTCTTAAGGATTGTTAATAAATTTTCCCCTTGAATATATATCTATATACCATATATTTTAAGTGCATAGGAATCCTAAAATTTACATAAGATCACTCGGCCCCATGATTTTCCTCTTTTAATATATGAGCATCGAAACATGTAGCTTAAATTGGTCGATTACGATGAGAAAGATCAAAGAGGGTTATTAGGCCAAATTATCATTTACCTTATCTTATCCTACCTAAAAAACCTTATTTAACACCTTAACCATAATTACACAACCTATTATTTCCTTACATATTCTTTAGGGACTCACCTTGCCACAAGTGTGGAGTTGGAGGCCTGAGGGCTTATGTAGGGTTTAGGCTTTATAAAACTAAACTAATCTTTAAGGTACTAGACCACCTATATGTGCTTATGGTGACTTTATAGCCTTATTATCATAATTTTAAATTAAATTTAAACTATTTATATAATCTCTTAATGGTTCATACCTCTATCTCTACCATTTCTCCTCTTTAATCTTGTTATGGCCATCATTGGCCTATATTAGTTTCTCAACCCAGTTGATGTCTATGAATTGAGTGATCTATATTTCTTATTTTCCTCACTATCTAGGGAATTTTAACCCTTATGAAATTTAATTCAAGATATATCAACACTTTTTTATTCTAGAATCTCCCTTTACCTACATGTAACAAACAAACTTTATAACCATACACACACAAGTTTGTGTGTTGTGAGTGCTCAGTCAAGTTTAGGCAACTCTTTATAAACTTTACTTTGCCTTTAAATATATTTAAGTACATAAATATTCCATATCAAAACTATAGTATCATATTAATATGGTTTTTTACTCCTAATAGATCTCATCATTCAAAATAGTTAGGTCTAACATCTTGACTAGGCAGACCTATATGCACTAAACCAATTGTGTATACAAGGTTAGAGATTCCTATTGATTAGATTTTTTATGTACTATTTAATATTCCCCTTAACTATTAATAACATTTTTACCTTATCCATTTTATTTATTTCTAACATCAATGTGTATGTGGTATCTCATTTTCAATTTTGGAGACAACTTGACTGCAATCTTATAGGTGATGATTGGAAAAATTGGGCTAAAATTAGAATATTAGGATCCTTCTATAGGTTACTAAATGAGATAAGATAAAATAATAATAATTTAGTTTAATTACTTTTAAATTATTCAAATCCCTCAATATAGTCATGTTTCATAAGCATACAATCTTTTTTTGCATATATTTATGTTCAATTGTAGGTAGTTATTTGGGAGAATTCTTGGTAGTTGAGATTGAACCTTTCCTTTTCAACTATGTCACTAACATCTTAACATTAACGAATATTTATTTGAATCCCTTTCTCACATTTTCATTTACCTTTAATGGCATCATACAAGATTTTGGTCTTGATTTCATACACAAGCCTGTGTATGAGGGTCTAGGCATATATGTGTATTATCCAGTCCTTTTGAAGTTTTGAGTTTGGAAACCAAGGCTCACTATAAGGTTATTATGTCTTGATATAATCATTATGAAGAAAATGTTTTGGGAGACCTCATATAGACTATTCCTCTCTAGTCAAGACCACCTATTAAGACTTAGTAATATTACACCTAGGTATTCAAAAATATATTGAATTTAACTGATTGAAGCATGGATCATTATGGAGAAAATGAAACCTAGTAATATTCATAAACCTTAAACAATACCAAAAAACCTTAAAACATGATAAATAGCCCATGGGTTACTTTGGATCTGGTTTGGGTGTGCTTGTCTTGATGTCTATATGGAATTTTTTTTATTTTAAAAGGGGATATGCTCCACATTCTTAAATAACCCATGAAACATGAATAAGGCATCATACATAGATTTGAAACCTAGAGATTGGTTTCCATTAGAGCATGTTGAGCTATGCTTAAAGCTTTTATCTTTATTTCTTGGTGGGTTTTGAGGAGACCTAAATGGGATCTAATATCACATATTGGTGACCATGTAGGGTATGTGAGGAACATGGAGGGAGAATATTAACTCTCTATTGATCACTCTTGTTTTTTTCTTCTTCATGAAACATAAATATTCTAGCACATAAACCTGTAACCTATCAACCATGGGAGATTGGGTGTTGATATAACCTTGAAATTCCTATGAAAACATTATTAGACACCCATCAGACCTATAAAGACCTTTAAACATGTTTAAGCTGTCACGACAAGCTTGAATTTCTCATAATTTTGCTTATAACTAAGATTATGGGGTTTTCAAAGGGCTTTGGACCACCTAGGGTCTTAGTGATTGTTCATAAAGGCTAGGGATTTTATCTACAAATTAATTCCACTAATTTTTATCCCAATAGGTTCTTTACCTCTATCCAGTATCTTGGGACCTTACTCCTTTTGTACGGTTCATATCATTCATCTCAAACTGGCCCTTCTAAGCTTGCCAAGAGCTTGATGGAGATCCTTGTAACATTTATGTCTTTCTCTTGGATCTATGAGCATGGATTATTCTTTTTTATGCATTTATGGGATCCTCCATAATAATTTTGACCTCCTTTTACTCTAACATGACAATACAACTCTGTGCAATTATTTGAAACACATGCAAAACATCATTTTTCTACAATTTTTTAGGTTTGAGATCTTGAAAAACCATTGGAGTACAAAAATAGGGAAATGATAGGTCAAATACACTTTTAAACTAAATATTATAAATGGATGTAAGTTGAAATGTCATATTTTCAAGCATTTTATCCCCTTTTTAGTGAATGAAAGGTGTTTGACTTCTAAAAAGACCCATTTTAGATATGAAACCACCTTATAATGTTTTGAAATGACCATAATATATGTTTTGGAGCATGGTTAATGAATTTGATATTGTCTTAGGGGACATATAATCATTATTCACATGGTTTGGACACCCTTTGAAGGAAACGTAAACATGATCTCAAATGCAATATCATTTGAAGATATTACCTTAACATTTACTAAAGAAACCTTAAAATATTCTAAGGCTTCAAACAAAGTTACCCTTCCTCCCTCATATTATTCCCAATATCCTTGAATTATTACACCATATATAGGTTCTTGGCATGCTTAAATTGACACATAACTATCCATGAGTCTGAAACATTATATATCATCCTATCATGAATGATTTTGAACCATAAAGATCATACTAGGATTTGTTGTAGACCTTTAGACATGGTCACACAAGATGAAACCTTGGTACAAGTTCAAAAAATGTGACATGGTGAATATCGCATAACCTTATGACACAAACACACTACATGAACACCCTGCCTATGAACCTAAAGATGAGTGACCTTCCCTTAAGTTGACATGGCATCCCATTGACTCATGATGAAGACAAGGGTCCTATTCAAGTGTTTTGAGTAAGAGTTACTCCTTTTGAGCCCAAGGGGAGAAACATATAAATAATAATTATATCAACTAAATATAAAATATATTAAAAAAACCTATTCAAACATGAAACAAGTTGAGTAAAATCAAGGTTATTAATCCTTATTCTTCCCTACTTTTGTATACTACCATATACAGCTACCCTAAGCCCATATTTTTTAGATTTCTAATCCAAAGCACACTCAATGAGTTCAATACCACTATCATTATATTATAATTTTTAATTTTTACTAGTACTTAGGTGGGGAGAACTACATTAGGTTTAATCCCTCTTTATATTATTGGTATGTAGGAAACTCTCTTCAAAGTAGAGTGTTGAGGATGTCTAGTCTATCTTACTAGCAAATACACATTTTCAAATCATGCCTTACTTAAAATTAGGGTAAGTGTTTAAGACATAGTGTATGCAAAAAAATAACCTAGAAACATAGGCACAATTACACCTAGAATTTAGGAATAATCCTACATAAATGACACTAACACTAGTTTTAGGACACTAAAGCCACATGGTGATACTATCCAAGAGAGGATATTACATAAGGATCTAGTTGAAAAACCTCAAACTTATTCGTATCTCATTTTTCATCACTAAGATCTTTTGCATCAGTGCTTTTCAAATAAGTCTTTATTTTCACATATTTATTACTATTTTTAGAAAGTTAAAGCAAGTTAAAATCTATAAAAAATTAGTGGTTATTTACTGCATATTATTTCACTAATTTCAACTACTCAACCCTTTAATTAAACATAGGATTTACATCAATAAAAACCTAACAGGTTAAAACACTAACATGTCTTTTATTCTAATGGGTTCCCTACCACATGGATCTCTCTCAAGTTCTCTCTATTTTTTCCTTATTACACACTCAATTTATACTTATTTGGGCCTTAGTTGATACTTTTAATCTCATGAATACCCCTAGGCTTCATCATTGTTTATTCAAATTTATCCTCTTCATAGCCACATGGCCTCTTTTAATTCATTTGGACTTTTAAGCTCTTAGCCCTTTCCATGTCATGTGTCACATTTTTGCCCCTTCAGGATTTTATCTTTATCACCATAAATGGTTTTGCCTCTAGGATCATGGGTGATAGAAAGTTTCCATGTGGTTTCATCCCATTCACCTACTCACCCAAGGCTATAAAATCACTCTTGGATTGCACATAAATATCTATGAAAATGAGGTAAAAGTATTGTGCCATGTGGCATCATCCTGCTAACCTGTTAGCCTAGAGGAATTAAACTAGTACATATATCTTTGAGAGAGAGGGGTAATATAATTGACCACATAGAATCATCCTACTAATCTACAAGCCCAAAGCAATGATGACATCATTATGCTACCAAGAAATTTTAAACAAAATTGACTAAGTGTCAAAAGGCATTTCAAATGGGCCTCAGACCACCAAGGGATCAACATGTGGTGTCAATAATCATCCTACAAAATCAATTAAGTCTTTTAACAAAGTAAAATAGTGCCACATGGCCCTAGGATGCTATTATGAAATTGGCTAAGTTCTGAAAGTCCTTTTATAATTAGATAAAACCTACAGGTACCATGTGATGATGATATGTGGATTTAGGAAGCATAAAAACACATGATATAAAAATCTACGAAAGCATAATTACCAATTTAGTTCAAAAACAATGGCCCCATATTTGAATATAAATGTTTATTAACATTCAAATTAAAATGGCTAAGTATAAAGCCATAAAAATTACTATGTATAGAATGAATCATTGAATAGACTTAGCCATTTTACTCAATTTAAAATTACATTTCATCCATTTACATTAAAAGTGATTAACTTACGAGACAAATCATTATAATAATTTAGTCATTCTAAATTGAAATAAAATAATAATGGATAAAATCACTCAAGAAAATAAGCAATAAACTCAATAACATTAAGATAATTCGCACAAACACAAGGTGAAATAACCTGAAAAGAAGCTATAAAATTTGTTTTAAAATAAAAGCAAACAAGCAGATGAAAACTAATTAGATTGATGTAAATTCATATTTTAAAATTGAAGCAACCTAGGATGTGAATTTCCATGATGAGTTTTTTAAAATCTAGAGTTAATGTTTCAAGCTTGGCTATAAAAATGAAGCACATTCACATTTAAATATTCATATATGGTGGAATGGACTCCTAAGAAGGTTAATATAAATAAGAAACCACAAAATCTTGGGAATTAAAAGGTTAGACTTTGAAGCAAAAGAGTGTCCCAATTTTTAGACTAAAAATTTGGCATGTTGTTTAGACAATAACACATGTCATATTATTATGTTTCTTGCATACTTGCATTTATTGTGGAATCATGTTTTCATGTTATTGGCATAGTTGTCTTTTAGAGGTATGGTCTTAAAACATAATAATTTGGATTATTTAGGTGAGTGGGAAAAAAACACTTGTATGGTAATTAGAGTGCAATAAAGCATTTCATCCCCATGGTGGAGGAAGGTGCATTGTACGATTTTATGGAATTATGAAATCATTATTAAATGTAAGTAAAAAAGAGTTTGATTATTAATTTGTAACATAGGATAAGAAACGATTATGTAATGCATATCTTAAAAAAGTCAAAGGATCATCATTATTTCAAAACAAATTAAGGGGTTCCTCAGTTTATGGAAAAAACATGATGTTGAAAGAGTTTAGTGGGGTTTTAACTTTTATAAATTCAATTTAGAGAGGAGTCTATTCTATTAAAGAACCTTGTAAGGATACTTTTGGCACAGTTATGTTAATAAGCTCTAAGTAGATTTAACATTGTAGTAAATGAGTATAATAATGGTCTTTTGATACCTTTATTTTTTATTTAGTTAACTATAGAATAAGTTAAGGTTGAGGGACATGCACGTGAGCGTGGATGAGAGAAAATGGAGAAAATATTGGATGCATGAAAAATGAAGAGAGTGGTAAAATAAATGGAAATGGAAAAATCAATTTGGTCATGGATGAAAAGGGAAGAATAAATTAGAAAATAATGATAATATAGAATAAGGACTAGTTGATATTTTCATACGTAAGATATTCATGTTTTCTCAAAGCTAAGTATGGCATCTTTAAGGATTAAATTAAATATTTATATACTTATTGGGTTATGAAATTTTATCCTAAAAGTATAGGAAAATGTTAATTAAATATTTTAATAGCTGTAGAATGTGAGGCTATATTTCAATCACTACTTCCCATAACTATATTTTTTCATACTTAGATATTAGGAGTAAAAATCGTCTTTTTAAATCACACAAGAATTTAGTGGCTTTGTGTTAACAAAAGTTGGGTCTTCTCTCTGAATTCATAATTTTTGGTTGGTTGAATTATGCAATCTTGTGCATAAAAACTTTGTGCTTGCTGTATTTAATAAAATTGATTGAAAATGATTCATCTTATCCTAAGTTTTAGGTGTGTGTGTAGGTTTCATATTTATGTTAATTTTTAATTCACTTAAATCCAAATTTTATGATGTGACTTTCACATATTTTGTTCTTTTGTAGTATTTTCAGAGTTACTTCCACAAGTAACTCCTCCTTCCACATGTCATACACTTCCCTTCAACTTTTTGGGAATAGGACATTTCAAACACACTAAGGAGGTCTTAAGGTCATGATGGGTTTATTTGTAACTTCCCATCTTTATTCCTTATCTATTTAAATATTCCTCTCCTCCTCTCTTCTCCACTTTATAATTTAAGCTCTTTCTCTCGTCTTCTCTAATCATCTTACTTCTAAATCTTATTTTGTGAAGATATTTGTAGAAAAACCTTCTTAATATTCACACAATATTTTTTCTATTTAATTTAGTTTTCCACTTCAAAACTTTCATCTCACATTTTTTGGTTTGCTTTTTTGTGAGGTAATTTTGCTTCATTTATTTATTTCTATGTTATTTAATGACTATCTTGGCATAAATTATTCATGGTATTAGAGATTACTATCTATTTTTTTAACATTAATTTGTGAGGACTTTTTGGAGGATATCTCATATTTTTTTTCAAGGGCATCCACCCTTGCAATAATTTTTAGAATCCATTTCCAATATATATCATAACTTTTTTTTTGAGTTTTTAACCCTATTAACTCATAATTTTATGTTGCTTATAAGGTTATTTTTTAATCCTTATTTTGGTATTTGAGTGGATATCTTCATCCAAGTGATTTTTTTCCCTCATTTGATTAATAAATTAAATAAAATCAATTAATAACATATTAAATTTATTTATTTATAATTATTTAAGATATTTTTGAAAATCATTCTTTTCACTTAGACTTGGATTTGCCTTCTCTTAATGTCTACTATTTTTAAGCTTTGCAAGGCATTTTATTTTGAGTGTTCTTCTAGTTTTTATATTCATTTTCATTTTTTGTTTTTCCACTAATTATCCTCTATTATATAACCTCCATGCCTTTATCTTAATTTAAAATTTATTCCTTTTATTTTCCTTCTGGTTTTGTATTTCCCTCTATGACTTAAGTGTTTCACTCTAAGTATTTTACCCCATGTTGTATGTTATATTCTTCATTAAAGTATGTTTTGTTCTCTGTAGTCTTATAATCTATGTTATTACATAGGCAATGAATTTTTATTTATCTTACTTGCCAATGATTCATTATAGTAACATTTGTTTTTTCTAAGCATTGCATCTTTCTTCTCTCATGCACTATTAATAACCTTGGTTGTATTTTCTTTGTTTCTATTCAAACTGTCATTCATTATTTCCTTTTTTTTTAAAATATAACGTAATATATTATAAATTGACATGATTTAATCAAATCAAAATGCATTACCTTTTTTACCATAATTTTTTTATATCATATATTTCTCTTGAGATTTTCTGGTAAAGTAGTGTTTTCACCCTTTATGTAATAATAACACCTTTCTCTCCATTGATTTTTTCAATTTAGTTTTGAACTCTATTTTAAATTTATTTATCCTTGTAATAATTTTTTTTCTCTTTTCAATAAAAAAATAAAGACCATTTTTTTTGAGTATCCATTTTAAAATAAACTTTCAATCAACTTCCTTTTTTTATTTTTGATCTTTCAACATAAGCCAACATAAGTCTATTTAAGACTCTCCCTATTTTTAAAATCACACTTGGCATATTTGTTTGAATTTTTACATACAAAAAAATCATATCAAACTCAAACCAAGGTTTAAATATTTAAACGAATCTATCTTTGTTAAAGCTATCTTGGCACATGGTGTTTTGGTGTGGACTTATATTTAAAAGTTCAAAGATTTTATCAATAATAAAAATTTAAGGTTTTTTTAATGTGTTAAATATAGAATTTCCTTTTAAATATACACATCAAATATTATAATATTACTCAAAACTTAGTATTAAATATTTTTCTCTCAAATCAAAATATTTGTGTTCTAAATTTTTATTTAAATCAATGTTTTTAGCACTTTATTTATAACTATCAATAAGTAAATTTCTTGTTGTGCATCCCTTAAAAACCTTTAAAATAGTAATTTTTCCATGAAAATTTTATTTGCATTATTTGGCTTAAAATTAGCATTACTTGTCTTTTTTGGCTTTTTAATCCTCCTTTTATGTTTGTAAAGTGAGTCGGTGTTTTTTGTTGCATTTAATATTTCTGGGTTTGGGTGATATTTCACAACACAATGTTTCAAATTTTCTCATATTTAAACTCAACTAAAATAATTACCATCTATATAAATCACACATGAAATATATTTTCATCGTTAAACACTTAGTGTATGTCATATATGGTAAGACCCCAAACCTAATGAAAACATTATCACTAACATTTAATAAAACTAGCAAACAAAAAATGAAGAGGCCTTAGGTTTAATTCATATAGACATGACCCTATAATTTCATTTGAATAATTATAGTTTTTTTATTGCATATGATGCTTAGACTAAACTTCAATTTATTTATGATGTTTTGAAAGAATCTATGAAAATTCATGTTTAAGATCAACTTTATGATTTAAATTATAATGATTTCAAAACTATGGATATTTTTTTTTAATTTGATAGGTTAAAAGACTAGGTTTTATAGGGATCTTAAAACCTCAAGAGTGAAATATAGAAAGTATCAGTAGGACAAACAATTTTTGCCAAACAAAAACATCAAAAAACAATTATACTAAATCGAAAGTAAGGAAAATAGGATACTAAAATAAAAATTAGGAAGTGGGTCCCTCTATCAGGTCTTCAACTTCCTTGGGATTATTCACTAGGATGTCATAATTAACCTTTGAAATCTTATCCCTTTGTGGTTTTTAGGACCTTTAGCTACTTCTCTTAGAAACATCATACATGGTATTTTCTTCCCTTGGTCCTAAAGGGGAGTATTCTATATGGGGACCACCTTGGGGGAGCCAGGTTGGTGGGGGGGTGGTTATAAGATATATTTAATATGGGTTTGATTACGTTTAAATGACTAGATGAAAGACTGTACCATGGTCTTAGCCTATCTATGGATAACATTATATTCTTATATAAGATTGGCCAGAACTAGCCCTACCTCTTACATCTTGGAGTTAAAATTTTCCAATTACACCTTGTTACTTTAAATTTCATCTAATATAATGCTTTTACCTTTTTGGGAAGTCTCCTCAGAGGTTCCCACATCAAGTTTTATCATTTTGAGTTTGGGTATGAATAGCTTAAGGGGAAGGCTACCGATACGGGATTTGGAAAGACTAGCCTAGGGGTGCTCTTAGAGGGTCGATAGGATCCTGAGGTGGGATCCTCCTCTAAGGAGTTATCCCTAGTAGAGGATTCCTTGAATGAAATTTATAACATGCATGGTTTGGTCATGCTTTATAAGGAGGATGATTAACCCTTAGTGGAGAATAGGGTTTGCTTCATTTACTTAATGAACCAACATGGTGGATTCAAGAGACTTGAGTAGAAAGAAAGGCAGAATTATCTTATATCTAATAAAGTGATTCAATAAAAAAATATGATGAGAAAACATCAGTGTGTATTTACCTTCAAGATTCAAATAGTGCATAACTTGAAGACATATTTTTGGCCACTAATGAGGGAGGTCCACTCGGGGGAATCATTTCTTATTAGTCTTAATAAAATAATTCATCCAAAAGAATAAATGTAAGATATATTATTTGTTTTTTTGGTATTTGAATTCCTTCATCCCCTTATAGGAAATATCAGTCACCTCCCCAATAAATTCCTCTAAAATAGTGATTTTTATGCCACAAATGCTCACCTTGTATTTTTTCTAGGCCATAACAAAATCATGAGCCAATTATGCATTATGATATATGATTATCTCCATAAACTCAATGAGACCCCCATGTTTGAGTTTCTTATATAATTTTTTCTATCCTTGCACTTTCATGCACGAAATGGGCTCAAGCCTTTCCTTATTAGTTCCCATCGACGTGATGTCTATAGGGCCAAGGTAACCAGGTAGGAGGTTCTAGATGGAGTGATTTTGAACAATAAGATTTATTTTTGGGAAGCCTAATAATAACACCATATAATAATCAATTCCCCTCATATAAACATAATTTCATATGTTCATAACTGAAATCCACCCCCTAAATGAAATATTATGCTCATGTGGTGAAATGATGTGTTGATCAAGCTATGGTACTTTCATTCTGTAAGGCTTTGAAGAAATTAATTATAACCATGGATATTTTTTGACAAAATTTCATTATTTATATTTTCAATTGACTATTTTAGTTTTTAAACTTTAAAATTTGAATTTAATTCACATTTTCATTAAGAATTGCTTGCCTAGACCTTTATAATAATTTATTACAAATGTTCTTTCATAAATTGCCATTTCTACATTAGTTTCTTAGTTAATGTTTGATTTACTTTTTACTTTAATAAATAAATAATTTAAAAAAACAATTTTTTATTCTTAAAACCAATGATCATACTTTTGTATCTAAATATCAACAAAAGAATTCCAAAGATCATACAAAGTCAAACAACACAAATGACAAAAAAATAAAAAATAAACTAAAAACCTAAGAAAAATTTATAAATCAACTATTATGAAAAAAAAATCATAATTAAGATCATTAATTTAATAAAAATAAGGAGATTAAAAATGAGAAGCTTAAAGTTAAATATAATGCTAACACTAGTAATACTAAGACTCAAAACAAATAGAAGTCTAATACTAGATGTCGTTTTACTTGTGCTTTGCATGTTTCTCACATTGAATGGATTTTTGATTATTGTTTTGATAAATATATGACACATAATGTTAATTTATTTACTTCTATATAACTAAATATTTTTAACAATCATTTAAGTCTTACAAATCATACTTATTTCAATGTTGAAGCCACAAGAACTGTTAAAATCCCTAAGAGTGAATTACATGATCTTTTTCTTGTTCATTATTTAAAGTTGAATTTATTTTCCATTAATAAATTATGAAAACATGAATATAAATTATAATTATTAAATGACAATTTTTATGTTAAATAATCCAAGAAATATTTTAAAATTATTTTTACCACCTTCTTAGATAGTGATAACTTGTTTAAGTTTACTAAATTCTCTTCCTCTTTTATTCATTATTTTATTGATAAAATTGAAGATAACTTAGGGAATTAAAGATTACGAAATTATAATTACCATAATATTACACTTATGAATAATCTTAATACGGTGCATGGTTTGCCTACAATTTTTCCTACTGATTATATTTGTAGTGGATGTATCCCTGGTAAAATACATGGAGAATCTTTTCCTAAAAAAATCTTGGATTAAAAATATAAAAATCCCTCTAGTTCATAGTGATATTTTAGGTTCTATTAAAACTCATTCTATTAATGGTGAAAAATATTCCTTAACCTTTTTTGATATTACACTAGGAGAGTTTGGATTTATTTATTAAAGATAAAGTTCAAATTCTAGATAATTTCATTGAATTTCATGCCTTTATTTAAAATTAATATGGTTTTTATTTGCATATATTACGAACTAATAATGGTAATTAATATGTAAATAATGAATTTATTTCATATGTTAATCAAAATGACATTAAATATGAAAAAAAAACTTACATACTTGATAAAAATGGTGTTGTTAAATGTAAACATATGACTCTCATTAAAATGGTTAAGTGTATGTTGCATGATAAAAATATGTATTATAATTTTTAGGTTGAATATATGTATTATGTTTTTATATCATTAATAGGACTCCCACTATTTTTTTTTAAACCTATCCTTGAATAATCTTTGAGTGGTTAAAAACATAAATTATAGATGAGATCGCATGATGGCAAAGAAAGTTAATTTTTGTCTAGGTAATAGATTTTGATCAGAGCATGATCCATTTTGGGACATAATTTGGGAATATACCCCCATTTGATCTATTAAATATCTAAATAATATACAATTACTATATATATACCAACTATTTCTAATATTGGCCACCATCAACCTCAAGAATAATTAAAGGACATTAAAGACCCCAAGAATACAATTAATGGTTAAAAACAACCTCATATGCTTTTCATAAGATTTGAACTTGGGTGGGGATTGAAAAAAAAAAGACACTTAGCCCAATTATCCACATCTCATTAGAAAAGGAGTTTATTTTCTTGGTAGCATGAAAATCAAACAAAAAAATATAAAACATAATATCCTAGGTGCATGTCCTCATATTTGGAAGGTCAAGAAAGCTTAAAAAAACTAAATTAAATATGAATCAAACCATTATTCCTTCCATTTTATATTTATTCATCTTCCCATAATTTAAGTTTGTATTAGACCGTATATAGTGTTTGAAGTGTTTGGCAGTGTTAAGATGTCATTTGGACTACATCTCCCCTTGCATTATGCATGCCTTTTTGAGAAATTGAAGAACTTGGTGATATTTTATTAGAGTTTTGGTAGCATAAGTTTATCACAAAAATATTTTTTGTAAGAAATGGAGGCCCCTTATATTTATATATTTTTAGAGTGATTATATGCTATCTGATGAAGTCAAAGATCAATGGTTGACAATATGTCATACACCTCATAAATGAGATAGGTTATGTGTGTAATAGATCCACTCATGCAAGTTTGGAGTGTGTAAGAAGACTATTTGTTGAGGACTTAGAGTTTTTAAGAACATGTCATCACTAAAATACACACCTATCTCATTGTATTAACTTTTCCGTAGAAAGATGATGATGATGTCATCATGGATGATGTAATGAACGTAGATGGAAAATAGGATTAAATGAATTAGGAAAATATAAATATTCTAAATCCCATGGATTTTCTCATAAAATAATATTAACTAATTAATTATGATTAATTAAATTATACAATGAGATTTGATTTTATGGGAATGATTATAATAATGGAAGAAAAGATTAAATGATCAAGGGGAATAGTGATGGACTAGGATTGTGATTTAACACTTTTGGGAATATTGGTGTATTAATCTTATTTTAGTTAAAGGTCTAAAATAAGAAATTAGTAAATAAATATGTGATAATTAAGATACTAATTTATATAATTTTACTATAATTTGAACCTTTATATAAAAAGTAATAAATGTGGAGAAAATAAGACTTAGCTAGAAATGGACTGAGGCAACTAAGATAGAGTCTAGAATTCACTATGCAGGATTGGGACAATGTCATAAATTAGGTTTTTGGCCTTCATTTTACGAAAGGAAAAAAGCATAAAAATAAGACACCCTAGGGTTTAGTGCTATAGTATTCTTCTACCACTATTATCTAAGAGACCTGATATTTTTAGGTTTTGTTTGTTATGTTTGTGTGAGCTTGCCTATGAAATTTTTACTATTAGATGTTGGTAAAATTACCTATAAATCTAATTTATCCTTCAAACCCTATAATCCATTATACTTTGACAAAATTTGGGAAATATGGGGGTTTAGTGTGTGTAAGATGCACTAATCATGTATCCACACCCTTGTGTGGGCATGATTCCTACATACCAATACTCAGAATAGGGATCAAGCAATATGTAATTCTCTCACTTGGTGTGCTTTATGAAATAGTGTGTATGAAGATGAAAAATGTTAAAACTAGGTGTGATTGAGTGGTTAAGTACTGATGTGAGGGTTTAAATAAGATTTTACTTATATTATTTGGTTGTATGTAAAGAATAGGGAAATATGCCTAAGTATTCTTACTTGTATTCTTGTTTACTTTTTGATATTTTTGAACCCCTTCTAAATGAACTTTGAATAGGATTTTATAAGAATCTATTGGTCATGGATCAAATGTATTATGTTATTCCAATAAAAAGAGTAATAGGAATTGAAAGGAACTGACCATTAGAGGTAAAAATGTATTTAGATAGGAGGGATAGAATTGAACACCCTAGGGTCTGGTGCTATAGTTTAAGTTAGGTGTTATAGTCCTAAAGGAATGAGACCTAGGGGATGGAATAATCACTATAAATGCTACCTAGATGAGGTGGAATAACTATTTAGAAGGATATAGATGACTAGGAATCAGTGAAAATATGCCTATGAGGGTCATGAGAGAAAGCAAGAGGGACATATGGGTTGGGTGTCACTAACCACACTCAAGTTACCAATTTTCACATTTTATATGACTACAATTTCCCTGCCTTTATGTTAGTGATGCAAAAAAGAAAACTAGGATTAAAAAAAAATAGAAAATATACATAAACTTATGTATAAGGGTGAAGTTCATGAAGTTTTTTGATGTTGGGTGTGCATAGAGAGAGCACATTATGAAGTGTAAATCTATAAGATAACATAAGAGTATTTCAATTATTACTAGATACTCTATATCTAAAATTATAATGTACAAAGCTAGGTAAGAGAGAAGGGAAGAGAAAGGAATGAATACACCTCACTGGGTATGCGAACCAATATAAAACTTGTTGTGATGTTGAGTAATGTTGGATGATGTTGAGTAATGTTGAGTAAAGCTATATGATGTTGTACCAAGAATAATATCATGAATGGAGCTAAGTACTCAATTCCTCAAAAGTGGATCAAGAATACAAAGGCTATCCCTTTATCTCCATCATCACCTACTAAGTGAAGCTATGTCATCATGGATGTGTTAATAGATGTTTGTATTATGTGTCTAATCCCTTTGAGTAGGTGGATCAAGAATAAAAAGTCTATGTAGTCCTTTGGCTCCATCATTACCCCATGAAGTGAAGCTATGAATTGATATCAATATGAAATGTGTGTCATATGATATGGCTCCTAAATCTCATGAAGTATCTATAATTTGATAGTTTAGCATGGATAGTCAAATGTATGTTGGAAAATAGGCAATTCTTGACCACTTTGAAAGGTGGAGATTACACTTATATGAAATCCACTCTGAAACATGGAGGTATAGGCTCATATTAAAGCCACTTCGAAATAATGTCAACCACTTGTAGATGGAATAAGGCACATAACTATTGAGAATTCCTAGGTAATGTATTGAACTCATAAAGAAAAGAAGATAAATGTGCCACACACATTGCCCCTAATCACTAGTGTCTAAAACATGGATTCTGATCTATAAGTTATATGAACTGTCCTATCTAAAACTAGAATCAAGATCTATCATTCCATGCATTATTCCCCCTATATCTATATTCTCTAAGAAAAAATGTAATTTAAATTATTGTATCTAAACTAGTCTGAATGTGCAAAACTATAGTTGAACCTACTTTTCTACCTATTTTAGGAAAAATTTAGTTTTGTTGTTATTTAGATAGGATCACTAAAAATGGACACCCTATTGTCCGATACTATATTCCAATATCGGTACAATTATCCTAGGTGAATTTTGATGACTATTATGTAATTTTCACTATCTACCTAGTCTATTATACCTAATTTGAAGTCTAGTTTTTGTTTTGAGTGTTATAAAAACTACTTTTTCAATCGTTAGGAGCTCTGATCTCTGTGACAAAACCCTTGTTTGTTACCCCCTATTTTGAGGGTAGGAATGAAGAGCCTATAATTACTTCCCTCAGAATAAATAGCCCTACAAGTGTGTTATGATGCAAAGATATATGATATAGTAATGATAATTGATAAGATATCTCAAGATATAACATGGTTTGTAATGAGAGATTATCAGATCAACATGGGTATGTCTAGATAGATATAAAAATGTAATAAAATGTGCAATATACTAAATTAATAATAAAATTCTAGTTAATTTTTATTTTTCAAGGATGGATTGGAACACAATGTCCATCATGGAATCTAAGAAATCAAGAGAATGCATGATGTGGATCATGGCATTGCAAACATTTTCAAGTAAATAAGAAAACAAGCACACAAAGTAAGAAGCATAAAATAGTGGACAAGTGGCCAATTAAATAAGGAACATGGGAAAATGTCACTCAAAATAGAAATCAAGCATACAAGGCATGTTTAAACACCACATATACATACACATATAACAAGGTTGGTTTGAAATCCACAATCATATAGAAGAGTACAAGCAAAGGACATTAGCAAATGTCTTAAGTCACAAACAAGAATATAAGCAAAGGACATTAGAAAATGTCCTAAGTCACATACAAGAGACAAAATAGGAACTAAAAAGTACAATCATATCTATCTACATAAATCAAGAAGGAAAGCATGTAAATACTAGACATACATTTAAATCTATCTAATTAAAGTAAGAAGTGAAAGTATACAAGACATGTAGTACAAGAATAGGTATATGCTAAGAAATACATGAGAGTTATATACTAGTGAGTGTTGATAGATTAATCTATGTAATCTAGTAGGTAATGTACATCAACATGATAACTAGAGTTTGTGGTTTAGGAATGACATAACATGGATGGTATAGTCATGTATAAGATGCCCCTAGTGGGTAGATATATCGAATGTAGAAGTAGGATTCCACCTCAATGGGTAGAATGAATTAGTCAAGGATCTGGATGTCATTGTACACACTTAAAGAAGATCAAATGAAGCATGATAATGTAGATAAATCAACAAACAATAACATATAGTAGAAAATATGAGTCTAGCATTATAGTAGAGATGTAAATTATGGATGATGTATATAATTAAAAATGTTTTTAGTGTTTTGAATTATTTAAATGTTGTTTTATTTTAAAATTTTATATTATTTTTGTATTTTTGGAATAAGCTATGTACAATCAATCATGAGTAAATTATGTACAAGAAAATTGAGAAACTATGTACAATTAAGACTAAAAAGAAATGATACTAATCGATGATTCTCATATGAAACTCCCTATCATGGTGTCCTATATCAAGGAGAGGGATTGTGCATGATTATGAAGCATGATGGAAGGGCTAAGACTATGGCTCTGAAAGCTATACATGTTGTAAATCCTCTAAAATATCTAAAGTAGAAATTGACTATGGATTAACCCTATAAATATAAGAATTGCAATTATAGGGCTCTTAAGGACCCATATAATAGTAGGAGAAGCTCTCTAAGCATTGTATCTATGTGTAGAGGCATGAGACCTCAATGATACTACCTTGGGTGTGAACCCTATAGCTAAGATCTCTATATAATCCTAAAACTATGGTTCCTTTAAAAGATATCTCTATGGAAGTGTATGAAATCTTTGTGCTAGTGATGAAATCCTCAACTATTTATAAATATAAGTTAGAAAAAGAATTGAAACTCATGGAGAAATTAAAATTGGTGACTACAAAATAGTAGATGTCTCTAAAGTGGGGAATGGTAACTCATATGTAACTCCACCAAATTTGACAACCTGATTAGTGTAATTGAATTTCATGGATCTATGAACTATATAAGGTACTACTCAAAGTTTTTGAATCCATTTAGCCAAGTAACATATCAAAAACTCCTACACTAGGAACAATAGTAAATAGTGTGGACACATGTGTTGTACCAACTGGTAGAGTAAGTAAAATCTCACCTAATGAACTCTATATGTGGCCACTAAATCTATTGATAATAGTGTTTATTAGGGTAATATCTTGCTTTAAATATCACAAATATTTTAGCAATGTCATAGTGTACATTTTCACACTAGATACATTGTCTATGAAAACACTACAAATAGGGTGATTATGAATGTAATCTATGATAAAGAGTGCATGATAATCCAAATCATCGTCAACTATCTCTTACTCTGAGAAGGAGATGGAAGGTCTAGTTGGAACTCTAGAACTATATACACTAATCATGTTTCTTAAAGGATGTAACTCAACTAAATGTGCCTTGTGTGTATCTAATGGGGGATGTGCATGATATGCATGGTGAACACCCAATGTATCCCCTATCTCTTGTTTAGAATGCTTCAAAAAAGGATCTGAGAATATTTTCAAAGCTTTATCTTATGTTTTATTTTCCTGAAGAGGCTCAACTGAAGTGCCAAGATCAATAATGTTGCCATCTATCAAGTCCTATATCTTGTGTCTCAAACTAATGCATTTGTTTGTTGTATGGCTTACTTCCCTATGAAATTCTCAAAGTGCATGATGATCATATCCTTGTAGAAGAGTATTTCTTGGATCAACTTCCTAAATAAGAGGGAGATATATGATATTAAATTTTAAAAGCTGTTGTAGAACTCTGGCTAGAGGAACTAGTAGATTGGTAAAGGTTCATTGAGGAGGTGCTGATAAAACCACACACTGAGGGGGTTCTGAAGCTACATTGATTGTAGGTTGATTTTTACTCTTTATATCATTAACTTTGACTTTTTATGGGATTTTATTGTTACTCTTTTTTTTTGATATACTTGTGTACTTGAGTTTGCCCATTGAAATGAGTCTGACTTCCCTTCCCTTTAGTGTATGACATAACTTAGTGAAGGAAAAGAACATTTTGAACATTATTGACTCATGTAAAGTTCATATAAGACTCTATTTGAGGAGATCTTATAACTCTTGATCAGCCATGGGGCTAGTCATCTTAGCCAAAATAGTCTTCTATCGAAGAACATAATCTATGAGATGCTCATTTGACCTTTGTTTCTATTTTTCAAGTTGGGTATAGGAAATCTTATCACCAATGTTAATGTTGACATGAGATAGGAAAATGTTAGCTAAAAGATTGAATGCATTGATCTACTAATTTAGTAGACTATAAAACCATTATAAAATATAATACTTTAGACTTCATGGAAATAGCTTGGTAAGTAGCTAGTCATTTGGTACATCATCCAAGCATATGTCTTTGGATCACCCTTACCATCATATAGAGTGATCTTGGGTTGAACAAAACATTGTGGCAAGGGTGTATAAGCAATGTAATGTACCAATGGTATATGTAGTAGAACAAAAGAATCTAAAGCTTGTGTATGTCTAGAGGCACCTTGATCAAGATGTAACACCTTGGATTGAAGATATTCTCTTGCATGAAAACTACCATATCAGGAGAAAAAGATGTACTATTTATATCTAGTGGCATAAAGGTAGGTTGGACTGCTATAGGGGGTTATTGAGACATAGTTGCCCCTATAGTGTCATTTGTAATTGGTTTCTCTATGGTTTGAAAAGATTAAAAATTATTAACTTTTTGCTGTTCTTTTTATAGTATTTTAAGCATGTCATCTTTCATGTCAAGGTGTCTAGTTAAGAGTTCTTGAAGTTCCCTTTTATCAGTTTCATCAAAACTAGCATATTGGGCCATTGTTAAAGCAGAAAAACAAATTCAAAATTGATTGAATTTTTTTTCAATAATTTATAATAATCAATGTGTTATGGAAGGAAAGTATTGAATATAATAAATGTAAATTCATAAAAATATCAAAATAGAAAGTGCACAAAAAGGATACGAAGCTCATAAACATGTAAGGTGATACCTAAAAAAGCAAAAAGGAGCTAGTACATGCAACTAGGGTTTTGAATGAAATTATGTTTAAAATTATTAAGGAATTTTAAAATTTGATGAAATTTTTTGATTTAAATATGTATGTAAGAAATCATAAAAATATAGGAAAAATACAAGAAAAATACTAGGACCTAGTATGGGCAACTAAGGTTTGAAAGATAATTATTTTAAAATTACTAAAAAATTTTAAAATTTAGTGCTAATTTTTTATTTTATTATGTAGGTAAATTTTTTTTAAAATATAGGAAAAATTAGTAGGAAATTTACCCTAGGGTTTCTATGGTTTTTATGTGCAAACAAAGTAAGTTAGGTTCACCAAATAATTTAATAGTTTTGGGAATATTGGTGTATTATTCATATTTTAGTTAAAGTTAAAGAATAAGAAATCAATAAATAAATATGTGATAATTAAGATATTTATTTGAATAATTTGAATATAATTTTAACCTTTCTATAAATAGTAATAAATGTGGAGAAAATAAGACTTAGCTAGAAATGGACTGAGTTGACTGAAACATAGTCAAGAATTCACTATGCAAGATTGGGATAGTATAATAATTTAGGATTTGGCATTCATTTTATGAAAGTATATGAGCATAGAAATAAGACACCCTAGGGTCTAGTGATATATTCCTCTTTTTCCATTATTTTCTAAGAGACCTAAGCTTTTGGGGTTTTATTGTCTATGTTTGTGTGATCCTGCCTGTGAAATTTCAACTACTAGATGTTTGTAAAATTCCTTGTAGAGTTATTTTAGTATTCAAAAACTAGACTCTATTATTATATTAAAAAATTTAGGAAATAGGGTGGGTTAGTGTGTGTAAGATACACTGAACATCTACCCAAACCCCTTGTGTGGGAAAATTGCCTACATACCAATACTTCAAAGAGGGATCAAACCATATGTAGTTCTCCCACTTGATGTGATTTTTTAAATAATGTATGAAGATGAAAAATGATAAATATAAGTGTTCTTGAGATGGATATGGACTAGTATGAGGGTTTGAATAAGATTTTATTTGTATTGACTAGCTGTATGTAGAGAATAGGGAAATATGCCTGAGTAATCTTACTTGTATTCTTGCTTGCTTTTTGATATTTGCCAACCCCTTCTAAATGAACTTTTAATGGGATTTTATAATGATTTTTTAGTCATTATTTGAATATATTCATGTTAGATTGAAAATAAGATGAATAAGAACTAGAAGGAACTAATCATTGGAGGTAAGAATATACTTGGATAGGAGTGCCAAAAATGGGCACCCTAGGGTTCAGTGCTATAGTCTAAGTTGGGTGATATGGTCCTGAAGGAATGTGACCTAAGGGGATGGAATCATCACTATAAATTCTACTTGGAGGAGGTGTAATCACTTTTTGTAAGGCTATGGATGATTGGGAATTAATAAAAGGATTCCTATGAGGGTCATGAGAGCAAGAAAGAGGGACCTATAGGTTGGATGTCATTAGCCACCCTCAATTTACCAATTTTCACATTTTATATGAATATAGAATGTTAGTGAGAATATAATAATTGATTATATGATTTAGGATGATATTAAAATATTTTTAAATTTGAAACAAAGTGTTTGATTTTAGGTGTCTATACTTTTAAAAGGTATTATGAGACATGATGAGTGGGGTAATGAATTTTAAAATAAATAAAAATCCAAAAAATGGTGGATGAAAATTTAGATGATGATGATAAAATAATGTGATGGATGATGCCACCTTGAGAGGGCATGTGGGGATGAAGGATGCAGATGGGATCTTGAAAAAGAGAGGAAGAAGATAAAATAGAAGAATCAATGTGAGGGTGATGTAAAAATAGGTTAGGTATGATTAAACCATGGGTGATATTACCCACTTGAGTTAATTCTTTCATTCTTTGATTTTGAATGATGAATAATTGACTTTCCTCAAGCAGGGTTGATTTAGGGATGACATATCCTGAGATAAGTTTCCCACTCTGACTTGCCCAAAATAGGGTGAAAAATGTGATCTTGACTTTCTAAAAGTAGGGTATAATTTGGGAAGGATACATCATTACAATATCTAAACATTTTTAATTTCTCCAAGTAGGGTGAAATCTACAAGCTTAGATTATATTGATGTTTAATTGAATTACCCCAAATAGGGTGAATTGATTGACTAATTGATTCATTGATTTCTAAGCATATATAAAGGATTTAAACTATTACATTAATTACGTAAAAGTTATCATATTGATTATGGTGTAAACATATGTATAGATGGTATAATGAATTTTTAATTAATGAATAAGTTTCAAAAAATAAGGTGCATCAGAATTTCCCTAGGTTAAATGATGAAGACTGAAGGATAATGCAATAATGATTTAAGAATGATGTGATTAGATTTTTAATCAATTAGATAAATAGGTTATGTTGATCATTGATGTCCATTCACATAGAATGTGAAAATAACTATTTTTTATAGTACTTAGACATTGATAGGAATGGATCAAAAATGGTGGTGATGGTGACCAAGTTGACCTCAAAAAATCCATATGACTAAGTGCTACCTACATAGTCCAAATAGACCCAATGATGTTTTATTTATTTCAAAAATGGAGGAATATGGTGAGAAATTATAAAGATAGATGATGATCTGATGTTAAAAAATGTCAAAGAGGGATGATATGATGTGATGTGGTTAAATATGATCGACATGTTATGATTTGATAATAGATGACTTTGCAAGAGGATAGACTATCATTTTGTATTCATGCACCATTTTATATCAGTCTTAAGAATTTGATTTTTGATATTTCATATGACAATATGCATCATCATATAAAATACCATTATGACCTAGTTGTAATGAGCATAAGGACTAACCTCCAATCTAATATACAAACAACATGAATACACCATGATATGGAAAAATCAAGATGATAATGTTTTTATATGTCAATGAATGGACTTGAGTATAAGTGTAAAAAATCACCATGATATGTAAAAACCATGATGACCCTATTGACACCTATGGAATGATTCAAGACACAACAAGAAAAAAACTAGCAAGCAAGCAAGTAAACACACATAAACCTAAAAATAAAACCAAAATAAAACATCTTGTTATTTAATTAAGTCAAAATTCACTTGTGATGTCCCAATTGATAGATATATGGTTCCCTTAGGAAAGGATACATGTAAGGGGATGGATTGGGAAAATAACCCTAGAAAAAAATGCATAGTTTGATTTTCCCAAAAAAGGTTGAAAGTTGCAAGATAGAATTGGATGAAGGATTTGGGTTATCCCAAATATGAAATATTTTGGAAGGAAACATCTCAGTGGTAGATAATATAATATTATTGACTAGATTGAGGATAATATAAATGATTATATTTTTTAGCTTTACATCTGTCTTGGAGATTTATGGCCATTTTCTAATTTTTTGTATTTTTTTAATTTTATGATATTTTTGGATTTTTAGAATAATATCTATACATGAGTATATTAAAAGTTGGATGTACATGGGAATATTAAATAATGTACAAGGAACTAACATATAAAAATTATGTTTTAGTACCAGGATGAAATATGATAAAGAATGGAATAAATTCATGATGATGTTAGATGATAATGGATGACGAGAGAATAGGTAGAATGTTTTTTGGATATACAAGGAACATGTCACATGGTAAACCAATGTCTAGTCATCAAATTATAATTTGTATGATATACTAGGATGTTTCAAAAAATATGGATCAAAACTACTTCCACTTCCTTATCAAGGTCAAGATGGGAAGAGATATGGGCATGATGGGATGGATAAATGGATTGATAAGGAAAAATCATTAATAGATGGAAAAATTGATGATAATGGATGGAAAAATAAATTTAATGTGATTAATGATGATTTATATAAAGATACCCCCAAGTTTTGAGGTACTTACAGATAACAAATTATTTACACATGATGCCATAAACCTACTTTTCATCATGGTACTTGCCCAAGCTTCCATAATCATGGTTTTCACCATTTGATAAATTAAATATCTTTATATTTGTCTTTTGATTTGATTTTTTTATCATTTCAACTCAATGGTGGAATATAATATGCATAATGTTGACCCATTTTTATCTTTAGCCCATGCCTATTCTATAAAGTTTATTTGTTAGGATCCTACTACTAATGTGGATTGCACTAATGATGTTTTGACCTTTATTTTTTGTTGATTCTACTTCCTAAAAACCTATAAAAAAAGTGTCTTCATAGCCTCTATGAAATAGAGGTCCACTAAGGAGGGTAAATTAGGACAAGCATTGGATAAGATATATAGTTTTATGGGTGGATACTAGATTTGGATGAAGGATGTGATTGTGAAGGTATGTATAATCATTGGGGGATCAAATGAAATCGGTATTAATAGTCATACACATCATTTTTTATTCTATATGTTCCAATTGAGATATTTTTCTAGATGTTATAAGATCAAATACCTCTAAAATTTATCTAATGATAACCAAAAGATTTTTATTTTCCTTAGGCCTGAGAGTTTTTGCAATCTAAGTGATTTTTAAATTATTGGTTTTTATAAGATTAAATTCAATGATGTATTCATAAAGTGATTTAGAACTAATTTGTTCATCTATTGGTGATTTGAAGAGGTTTTCACCATTAGAGTATTCTTGATTGTTTCACTAGAGAAATTTTCTTTTGGATTTATAGGATTTTGATTTTGATTGTCCTCTAGAACCTCTAAGAAGGTTTCACTAGGGGATTCTAATTTTTCACTTTGAATATCCCTTAGTGCCTCAAACAATGTTTCACTAGGGAAATTTGATTTTTAACTTTGAATGTTGCTTTGGATCCTCATAAATAATGTAGCTGATATGTCACCATAGAATAAGGATAATGATGTGTAATTTTGTCACTCCCAATTAAAAAGTGTGAGAAATTAAATTTTAAGTTAAGGAATATGATGGTTGATGTGAAAAGGATGGGAAATACAAATCAAATTATTAAAGGATGTATAATACTCATAGAGGCTACTAGGATAAATTAATTTGATACACAAGGAAATTTCTTAAAAAATCATGGAAAGATCACTGATGTATTCAAATGAATATATGGGAAGTGTTTAGCCAAAGTCATAAGATCATGATTCTAATTCTAATAATTATTCTAATGGTAAACTTGATTCTAACATTGATGTTGATTCTGATACTAATATAGACCTTGATTTGGATGTGGTCACAATAAGTTCTTGTTGTATTATGTAGTTCACAAGTACCTTTTCTTATTCTTGTTTGGAAATGAAGTTTTGTGGAAGAATGGATTCCCTACAATGGGAGATGTTAGGAAATGGATGAAAGATAAAATGTTGTTCAATGATGGGTTCTTCGAAGATGGAATAATTGAATAAGGGTCAAATATGGGAGGATCATAAAATATAGGCTCACTAAAGTGAGGCTCATTAATTATGGTGATTTTAAAAAACATAAAAGTTGGGTTGGTTGTCTTGACTTTGACTTAGACATAGATAATTTTGATTGCAATCTAGAAAAGGATATTGGTGTATCCCTATTGGGTGATCTTTACATGTGAAGGTACTTGGCTCTATTTTGTTTACTCTATGGTCATATTGTATTCCAAAAACATCAAAAAAACATTTATAAATTTAAAAAAATATAAACATCAAGAAAATTATAAAAAATCTTATAAATTAAGAAAGGCCAAAACTCTCTAACAAGAGATATAAATCCACAAAATTTAAATATATAATATTGTCATAAATCTAATAAAATTCATTGATCAAATAATTTTAGTATTAGGATGTTTTCTTATAAAATTAGCCTTATTTGAGGTAAGTCATTACTCTAAATATCACACATTTTTGAGATATTTCAATTTGAATTCCACCTTGTTTGTAGAAAGTTAAGCTTCCTTACTTATCATTGTGATATTATTTTTGAAATTCACTTCCCTTTCATGTATCCTTGCTTTGGGGAACCATCCTTTCCATTATATCTTTTCATCTCCTTTTTTCTTCCAATCATATTTCTTCAATAATTATTTCCTTTCTTTGGTTATTCTTATGTGCTTAATTTTTTTGGCCTCTTCATTTTTTTGAAAATTCATTCTACCATTAGCACATACATTTTGCATTTTCTTATCAACTTATTCTTGTCCATCAATGTCGTCTCATCATTATTCATCTATTATATAGGTTAAAACCTTGATTTGTGCTTGCTAATCAACTCAATCCACTTATAAATCCACCCTATTTTAGGCATTCACTTATTCAGTTCTTCATCCCTGTTCATAAATTTTACCCTACCTAGATAAATTCAAAGTGTTCACCCTATTTCATGATGTCTAATTTTCAAAACAACTCTACTTGTGGAAATTTAATCCTTCATGCTAATAAATCAAATCATGTAATCATTGTCTTGAATGGAATAATCTCATCCATAGGTTAATTTTCTCCATTCATGATAATATTTATATATTATTTTCATCCCATTTTATCTCCTATTTCTAGGAGAATTACATTGGTTTGAGGTCTTTTTGGAATATATAGGTATTGCTTAGTTACTAAGGTCAACTTGATCATTAAGAACTAATTATCACCCCCATTATTCATATTTTATTCTCATTAAATTTCCATTGCTAACAATGCCCTATTGTTTAGGGAGTCCTACATTAAGGAAGCCTTGAATTTTTCTCAACCTCATAGTTTAACATCATCTAATCCTTAATATTTATTTTTCTTCCCATTTTTGGGATAACTACATTGGTAGTGCTCAATGAATGAACCCAGCTAAGCCACTCCTTACTCTTTCTTCCTTCTCCACCTCATTCCTCTTCCTCTATTTATCTACCTATTTCTTCATTACCTCATACCCTTCAGCTTGTCAATATCTTTTAACCACTTTTCCAACTTGTCAATAATTTTAAACAAGAGGATTTATAGCCTCTTCCTCCTACCAAATGTATCCTTAGGAGTAAAAAAGGAGTTAGTTATTTGTTAGTAATAAAATCCAAACAAATAATTGAACATAAACACCTTAATCCTAGGACCTTGTGAGCCAAGGAAAAAGTGAGTAACAACCAAATAAATAAAACAAATAGATATGCAACATTATATCTTTCCTTTGTAGATTTATGACTTTATGAATAATCAAAAGTGGCTCAAATGTGTAGCTCTAAAATATTTATATAAATGCTTTCTAGGTTGTAGATAGCATCTCCTTTTGAAAGCTTTAAAGGATATTGATGAGTAATGAGAGTGATGCACAAGGGAGTTATGTAAACTAGAAAGGCTTAACTATGATTTTTAATCATGGAGATTAATGAGGTATAAGGTCTTATTTAAAGTAATTTTGAGTAAACGTTGATATTTCATCTTGAATATGAGATGAAGGGTGGAGAATTAACCCTCCACATCTTACATGGGTCAAGAAATTGAGCCCTTAATCTCTTTAGAATATCAAGGGAGGAAAATTAATAGGCCATATGATGGGGTATGGATTTTTATTCCACCTTGTTGGGATTTTATGGGGGTAGGTAGATTGGAAGAACTTGTCTCAAAAGTGGGAAGGGATATCATAAGTACATGTCTAGTGGAAGAGATTATCTCACAAGTGAGAGGGGAATATCATAAACAAATGGTTAGTGGTATTCAAGTGGGGATAAAGATGAATATAAATTTCACTCATAGAATAATGTGAGGATAATAAGAAATATTAAATTTTTAAAATTATGAAAATTCTAAATTTTATGGAATTTTTTATTAGAGAAGGATAAGATAATTAATTTGGATTAATTAATTAATGAATAGTGAATAGTAAATATATGACTCAAAATGGTGCATTTAACCAATTAAGGATGCCTTAAGATGAATTTAGACTTAAATGTTGGATGTGTAGAAGAATTTGGGATAAATAGATGGTTTGGACCAGTTTGTGTGCAAATCTAGAGAGTCATTCCTTTTTTCAATTTTCACACATAATGTGGTAAAATGAAGTGTTTAGAGTTATTCCATGCTATGGTGGTGTGTGTGAAATATTGTTGAAAAAATATAGATTTAGGTGTAATCTTGGTGTGGTTAATTTCTTCAATTATGACTTGTGATCTTGGAAGTGTATTCAAACATTAGCTCATAGATACTAGGGTTGTATGGAATAATAATTGGGAGAAATAGGAAATTTTATCTCAATGTGAAATTATGATTATAACATTTTTCATTATGGAATCCTCTTGTGTGGAGAATGGTTTGAAATGTTGATATATATTGGTATTTTGGGAATTCCTTTATTTGGGGATTGCTAAATTTGTGGACCAACCTTTTCATGAATTTGAATTTTTTAAATTAGATTTTATTTGGTGGGAGGAAAATAGAAGTGGATATGGATAATATAAGTGTGTGATGTTATCCAATCAGGTAATTATTATCCAAGGATCAAATATAGTTGATCTAGGTGATATTAATAGTCTATGTATGAGTGTGAACTAATTTTCATAAGGAATAGGGACATTATTGGGTCATTGGTTTGCTTAGAGAAATTGTTCATCCAGGTTTAAAGTGAAGGAAAGTGGTCAAAATTACCTAGAATAATCCACAATCTAAGTTTGCAAAAAGGGTGTTGAAATGTGCACTTTTTTTAGCTTATATTTTAACTTATGTGTCTACATGTTTCCCCCTTTTATTCTAGTAATGCATAAAAGTGAAAGTAATAGTGTGAAATGAAAAGTGTGTAACTAAATTTTCCTATGAAGTGGAATCTTGAATATAGGTCATAACGATGAATTATGATTCATTTTAAATTGTAATGAAACGTGTATACAATGAATCCTTAAGATGAAAATAAAAAAGTAAAGATTTATAGATCTAATAATAAGGAAAGAATATACTTGATTAGATATGTGAATCATTATATTTTCTTGGTGTAACAAATTCTTCAAAACTATTTTTTGTAGAGGGTAGGACCCTTAGATATTTAATTTGTGTTGAAAATCTTGGATTAGAATGTGCATGCCCTAATCCTCACTAATAAGAGAGTGTGCTTAAGAATTCGAGATGTGCTTTACTCCATCATCACATATCCTAAGTATTCAAGTATTTTTAAATACTTGTATGAATCAAAATAGATTATTCTAGTGCAAAAATAGGTGCAAAAGGGTGAACCAACCACTTTAGATGGAATATGGCCCATTTATGGTATAAAACTAGCATAAAAAGATAATATAACCTATGTTTAGTGTATATAACATGGAAAATGAAAATCATTATCATTCCATCTTTGAAAATAGTGATAAATTTATTAAGGAGGAAGGCATATTCCATCCACATGCCCAAATATGGGTTGTGGTGTATATGGATTTTGAGATTGAGTAATAACAACTAAAATTCTAAGTAACAACTTGTGTGTTAACCTAGAACACGTGCCACACATGATACCCCAAAACTAAGAAAATTTTAGATAAAACTTAGCATTTTATATGAATTTAAATTGGTTACATATTGCATAATATTTGATATTATGATAACTAATGAAATCAAATACTTTCTAGGTACTTGGAAAATAATGCCCTATTTTGGACAACATCAAGGTGTGTTCTTATTTAAATGGAGTGCTTCTATCTAAAACTAATTTATGGGTTATTTAGAGGTGTGTTATGTGATTAATTATATTATAAATTTAAAATTATACCTATTAATTTTACTGTAGAGGCCTAGTCTCTAAGACAAGCCACTAAGTATGCCCCCTCTTTTGAAGTGAGTTGTTGAGCCTGCATAATAATTGAACTCAAAATAAAAATATATGTGATAGATGTTATGTAGATGATGTAAATATGAGTAATAATTATAACATGGAAGATCATAGCATCATCATATATATAAATTGATCATAATAGTAATGTGAGATGTATGTATAAATGAACATACATAGTGAGAATGTAAATATAGATGTTTTCAATTAGGCACTCAAATAAATTATCAAAAATGAGCACTAAAAACAAATATAACTACTTCTAAAGAGATTCATGATATCCGTCATGGTATTTAAATTTTGGGAAGATGCATGATATCGATCATGACATTAAAAGGTTGAGAAGATTCATGATATCAATCAAGGCATCATAAACTGAGAAAAATGATCAAACAAGTGTCTTGGCCATGATGCACACAAATAAAGAGTAAACATAAATCATACATCACTTCTTTGTCATGTCTATATCTATCATAGTTGTAATTTATATATTTAAACTATCTCAACATAATAAATTAAGTATATGCTTATATTTGAGTTTAGCATCTAATTAGCCTATTATAGATATGATTATCACCCTTGTGCCATTTCATTTCTATATACCCATTTAATTAAAATCTAAGGATAATGATAAGATCACCTTAAATTTATATTTTGTTAGAGTTACAATCACTAAAGGGGGGGGTGAATTAGTGATGCGAGATAATCCAATTTAATTTCAAACTCTTTAAACATTTAGCATACATCAACTTGATCAAGAAACATAAACATGAAAGCACATACATCTAAAGCATACATAAGAGCATACATCACATGAACAAATAATATATGTGGGAAATCCTCTTGGGGGATAAAACCCATTGAACCCTACAAGATGTAATATAGTCCTATAACAATAAGATCTAACATTTTGACTAGTACTAACTGATCATGGAATACCCATCCCTTAGTTTAGTGAGACACCAATCCCAGAAGGAGCTACTACCCCTATCTACCTAAGAACCCACAACAAATAGACCTTTCTCAAGCTTTACCTCATAAAAAAGAACCAACCCCCTAGAAAAACAAGCACCCACTTAGCTACCTGAATAGATCACCTTGAATATATATTACTTCTCTTTAATTGATGATGATCACCTTTTTCTGTACTCTTTGATAGGCCAGATCATATTTAGAATAGAAATGAAGTTATTATTTCATGATTCAGATTGAAGAGGAAACAAACAATAAATTATAAATTAAAAAATGTGACTAATAATATCAACTACTAATAAGTCCATTCATATACCTATAGGACTCTTGAACTACACACAACAAGATAAAATAAATGTGCAACTACACGTAGGAATTAGGAAATATTACCTACAATAATATTACATACCCCCCTTAATCTATAGGGGTTGTTGTTAGACCAATAATTCCTCTACACTTTTAAAAAATTTCTCATCCAGGCACTTTTATCATGATGTTTATTGGTTTATTTGTTGTTACGCATGGTTACAGCTTAACACTGCCATCTTTCACATAGTGCTAAATCAAATGAAAATTTGTATTGATGTGCTTGGTTTGGTCATGAAAGACTAGATTATTTTCCATCTAGAGTGAAAAAGTATTCTCAACCATGAGAGGTATTGATGAAACTTGTTTCTCCTAAAAATTTGAAATAACCCTTCTGAGCCATAATATCTCTGTAGTTACCTTTAAAGTGGCCATATATTCTACTTCTATTAAATAAATTATCAGCACTGATTACTTTTAGGATTTCCAATTGATAGTTATTTTTCCCAAATTAATTATAAAATTTGAGGTGGGCTTTCCATCTTCATGATCACTAGCATAGTTTAAATTAAAATGCCCAACTAGTTTGTAATCTCTTACCTTGGAGTATTTGAGCACAAAATGTTGTGTGCCTTTGAGATATCTAAGGACCCTTTTTGTTGCTACCTAACGACCCTCCCTGGGTTGTTGCGTGAATCTTGAGAGGAGACCAATTACATATGAAATATTCAGTCCAACAGTAGTCACATAAATTAGACTTACAATGAGATATGTATATTTAGTGGCATCAACCAAATCTATTGAATCTTTAGATGTTAATTTGAGATTCTATTCCATGGGTGTGTTGAGAGGCTTACAATATTCCATTCTAAACTTTGTCAATAACCAACATATTTCTATTTAGTGATGAAGAAATATTTTGATTTTTGGATTAGTTAAATACCCAAGTATTAATGAAGATAGCATAAATCAGTCATTTCAAAGCTTTTCACCAACTCTCATTTGAATTTTGTAGTGTACCATTCATTATTCCCTATGATGAGCAAATTGTCAACATACACCACCATAAATACAACTATTTTATCAATTTTTTTTATGAAAAGAGTTGAATATTCAAACTCAAAACATTTGAAGTTCATATTCATGAGGTGTTTAACTAGTTTTTCATACCATGCTCAAAGGGCTTATTTTAAACCATACAGTAATTTTTCCAGCTTGCACACCTTGTTCTCTTGTCCCTTTACTAAAAAACTATCATTTTATGTCATGTACATAGTTTCATTGAGGTCTCCATTCAGAAATGTAGTTTTGACATCTATTTGGTGAACTTTCCATCCATTATGAACTACCAACACCAACATGGTCTAAATGGTAGTCCATTTTGTTGTAGGTACAAATGTTTCATTGTAGTCAATTCCTTCCTTTTGATCATACCCCTTTGTGACAAGCATTACTTTGTACTTATCAAATGAGTCATCTACCTTGTATTTGTTGTGATAGACCTACTTATAGCCAATCGGTTTGCAACCATATGGTAGATCAACCAAATTCTAAGTCTTATTTGTCACCAATGAATTATACTCATCTTTCATTGATTTTCTCCAAGAGTCAAGATTTTTAGGTTGTTTTAAAGTTGTTGGTTCTGAATCAAACATAACATTGAGTTCCTCTTGAAAATTATCCAATGTGAGTTTTCCAATCATGTCCTAAATTTCATCAATAGAATTGTCTAGTTGAGATGAGATTGCATGTGCACTTTGAGAGCCTATTTTCCTAACTTCATCAGGCCTCACATCTTTTAGTGTTTGATTGGCCCACTTAGGCATCTTTTCTATGATGTAAGTAATTCAGGTTCATCCTATGAAGTTCATTTAATGTCTACCATCTGTTCTACTGGCCCCTATTCAATATCTAATGAAGTTTTACTCTCTCCTTTAGGAGGAGTTCTAAACTCATAGGGAGATAATAAAAAATCAATAGATTTCCAACTTTTTGTCCCTCACTCATTATCTAGAATATTCAAATAACTCTCCTTGTAGACATCAAACTTTTCATATTTGTCTAATTAACTCAAATCTAATCAATATGCTCTTTGTCCTTTGTAGTCTCACAAAATACAACTTCTCTTGTGATAATAAACTTGTTCTCTTTCCCATTGTATATCCTAAATGCCTTAAAAGAATCAAAATACCCCAAATGGATGCATTTTCAACTCTTATGTTCTAATTTGCTTTCCTTCTCCTTTGGAATCAATGTGTAACAAATAGATCCAAAAATCCAAAGATGTTTCACTGAAGGGAGATGACCACACCACATCTCATATAGAGTCTTTGATTCAAGAGATGTTGATGGATTTTTTTTTTGAAGGTATACTTCTATTTTAGCTACTTCAGCCCAAAAGTGCAAATTTACCCTTTTAAAATACAACATTGTATGAACCATATTCATCACATTTCTATTTGTTCTTTCAACTACTCCATTTTGTTGTGTAGTGTGAGGAACTATAAGATGGTTTTTTATCCCATTTTTATCAAGATAGGATTCAAACTTCTTTGATGTGAATTCATGACCATTATCTATCTTGAGTATCTCAATGTAGTATTTGCTTCATTTTCAATCATTGTTCAAAACTTATTAAAAGTATCAAAGGCTTATGATTTTTTTTTTAGAAAATGTATCTGTGTCATCTTGTTGTAGTGATCAATGAATATCATGAATTACTTATGATCACCAATGGAGAGAATTGGAAGAGAAAAAAATTCTAAATGAACAAGTTACAATTTTTTGTTTGCTTTCCACTATGAATTTGGAAATGGTTATTTTGTGTGTTTATCCAAGATGCATGCTTTAAAATTCTCATCTAATTTTGTGGAAAATGTAGGCATGCCAGCAACACCATTATTTTTTAATACATGAATGTTTTTATATTGAGTGTGCCCAAATTGAGCATGCCATAACATGTTTGGATACATTTTATCCTCCACATGATGAGCATAATTCCTTGAATTTGATGGCTCAACTTTCTATTTGAGTACTTTTCCTTCCTCATATCCAGTTAAGATGACTGAATTGTCACTTGTTTACTAATTGTGACATCACCATTATATAACAAAATATAATGGCCTTATTGCCTTATGATAACTAGGGATAAATTTTTTGATTTTAATTGAGGAAGGTAGAGAACATTCTTAATTTTGTAGTCTGTAAGTCCTAGACACTTGAGTTGAATTATACCTATTACCTATGGTTATAGACTTGATATGTCTATGAGGTATACTGAGCCATAACTTTCTTTAATGTACTCCTTGAAGTATTTTTGGAAATTCATATGTTGAGTGGTACCAGTATCAAGAACTTAAGAATCAAACCATGAGGAATTGATTGTGACACTATTTGCTTCATCATCTATACTAAAAAACACACATTCACTAGTGAGTTGGGATAATTTTGACTCTTTTAACTATTTATTTGAACTTCCCTCTTTCTTTTTATGGTATGTTTTAATGTTATCCCATGGAGTCCTACATTCATGAGTCTCATGACTACCTTTTCTATCACACCATTCACAATAGAGGTTATGTTTATCATTATATTTTTTATTTTGGCCACCATGATTTTCATTTTTTCCACCTTTTCCCTTGTACTTGTTATTGCCTTCATTTTTGGAAGATGTGGCCTTAATTTATAATTTGGAGGAATTTTTTTGACATAGCACACACTTTCAACTATTGTGGTTTATATTTTCATTCCAAATGCCTTTTCTCTTTTTACCATCTTTTCAACCAATTGGTCAAATATGAGAGTCTTCAACTAATTGCTTTCTTATAGAGATTCTATATAGGTTAAATAGCCGATAAGAAGGGATTTTATGAATGCAATCATGTATATGTTTATTTTGACACCTATTTCTTCAAAATCATGTTTGATAACATGTATCTCTTAAGCTAATCTCATCACATCACCATCTTTCAACTCTAGGTTGAATAGTTTCAATTGCAACTAAATGAATTCTAACTTTAAATGGGATTCACATAGGTCCTTCAATTTATTATATGCTTCCATTGGTATATTTCACCCCTGTATATGATTGAACACATCTCCATCCATTGATGCCCTCATCAAGGCCAAATCCTTTTGGTTTTTTGCTTCCATGTTTGAATGTCCTTTGCATTCCTTGTTTGTTCAACTAGTTATGCTGCCCCATCACAAATATTAAACCATAGATCATTGAAGATGAGTGTGTTCTCCACATGTCGAGACCATTCTATCCAACTATCTTTTCCAATCAAGGTAGTGCCAATAATGGATTTGATGGAATGCATGATTTTGAGTTTTGTTTGAGTTTTTCAGGTTTTGAGTTTTTATTTAACCCCAATTGGTTCCTTATCACTCCAAAATGGTCCCCTTTTCTATATATGTAAAATTAATGAAAAGGATTCACTTTGTCATTAACACTAAATTAAAAATAAAACCTCATACATCAATATACTTAGTTTTTATTAATTTTTAGATTTACATTTTTTGACATACATGAATGGGTAAAAAGAGGAGCTTCCCTTATTTCTCCTTGAATTTACAAAAATTGGTTATTATTTCCCAATTTTGCATAGAGTAACTTGCCTCAAAGCAATTAAAAATTTTCTCAAATTTTAAATGTTTTCAAATTTAAATTTACAAAATTTGAAAAAAACATTTAAAAATGAAATTTTTCTTTTTAATAAAAAACATAAAAAATGAATTACCTTTACTTTTGTTTTAAAATTTCCAATATTGTAAAATAATAAAACTGTATGGATAGGGTTGGAAATTTATTCAATAATTTGAAATAAATGCCTCCACTAAGCTCCACATATCTCCTTTATAGTCAAGTTGATGTATGATGTAGGTTTTAATGTTAGAGAGAGAGATATAGAAAAATGTAGCCATAAATGCTATGATAGTTGTTCTATCAGAAGAATGTTGTAACTATGGTTGATACTAGATGTCAAATGCCTCTACATAGGTTAAGAGCACACTAATGACTGAACTCTTTAGATGCCACACCAATATATGGTAGTTATATGTAGGTTACCTAAATAAAAACAACATAGCATACAAAAATGAATCTTCAATTTACCATATGTTATGTAGGACTTTGCTAAAGTATTACACAAAAATATGTAGACAAAATCAGATATGAAATACTTCCCATATATGGTGTTCGGTAAGAGAAATATTAATAAAAATATCAATAATTATATCAACAACTCATCCATTTTCCTTGAGCCATAATGCCTACCTTAAGTCTAATATGCAATGACAAAGATCAAATAATACAAAGAACTAAATGAAATATAAGCCATACAACTATATTAGCAGTGAAAATAAGAGAGTTAAAACAATAAAAAATCCATGGATCTGATACTAATGATAGGTTAGATCATATTTGGAATGGAAAAAAAAATTGTATTTCATGATTCAGATTAAAGAGGAAGCAAACAATACATTATAAAGCCAAAAATGTGACTAATCACTTCACCTACCAATAAGTCCATTCATATACCTATGGGAATCTTGAGATACACAAAAGAAGAAAAAATAAATGTGTAATTACACCTATGAATTAGGAAATATTATCTATAATAATATTATGTTCTTCACCTCCAATCTCTCTCAAGTAGCCTCTAGGGATAACTTGCTCAAACTACCTCTTCTAGGATCGTTAGGTCTAATGACCTATGTGTTCTTCTACATCATATTAATTAGATAAACATGTTTTATCTTTCTCACACTTTTATGATCCTAGCTTACTTGTACCTTCTCTTTAAAAGGTTCTCTTATTCACTTAAATCTTCACAAGCACAACCGCTCAACTCTGCACACTCTCAAGTCTAAAAACCATCATCTTTGTGTTCACTCTTTATATAATATTCATGAATATTATATTCTTTGTCATCCATAATGATTTAATTAATATTTAATAATTATATCATGTTAATACATAGCTCAAAATCCATTCTCATAGGTCATCCATTACCTCATTAGCCCCAAACCACCATTAGGTCTTGGTGAGACCTAAAATAATTAGGCCTACATATTCACACATTATATGTGAGAAAATTTGGACCACCTTAAACATTTACCAATTATTTTAGAAATTATAACCTATCATTAATAGACCCTTACTCATTCTCTCATGGGTCCATGTCACCTAGAACTTTATCTCATACCTTGAACCAAGCCATTCTAGACAGCTCACAAACATAGAAAAGTCTATCATATAGAACTAAAGTATAAAAAAAAAATTTAAAACAATACACTCAAAAAAATAAATTAATAGATAATATATGTTCTATAAAACATCTCCATGTCCATTTTATTCTTTAAATCTACTTAGAACATTTTTCATTTACCTTTGCAAGATGGTCACTGAATTTGCCAGTGCATTCAACATAGTCAACATCTAAGCCTTTTTTCATATTGAATATGAATTTATAAAACATAAATAATATTAATATATGGTCTTCATTTATTTTAAAACAACCTCTAGTGGTTACTTTTTGAAACATCAAACTACTATCAAGAACTCTTTAATTATTCTTCTTAGGTCACTTGCAGAACATGGTCAAATACATGGTAAAATTTAGATCCCAATATTTTTGACTATAAAAAGAATCATATATTTTAACTCAATTTTATATATTTTCCTTGAATAAATATTCAATTTTTATTTTTATATCACCTTCAAATTACTTCTAGATCAAAAGATAGAAGTAAAATATTGAGCACTAGTTTTTTCTTTATTAAATTCAAATGCCAACAGTCACTATTAAACTTCAAAAACATTGACCTCATCTCATGCTTCCTATGAAATTTTTAAAAATATTCACCATTGATATAATTATTATTATCTTGATATTTATATTTCAATTTTCACTGTTGATCTTTGATTTGAGCTCTCATGATTGTGCCACTTCATAGCTTTGTGTGCCTTCTGCACATCATGTACTATTCAGTCAATGCATTTATGAAACTTGGAAGTTTTGTGTGAAACATTGGAATCCTTTGAATTATTTAATTAATGAATATAATTTATATCTAACTAAATTATCAATCACTCACCATTGATATACAATCAAATCTTTTGAGATTACGACACTTGTGACCAGTGCATGCCTTTTGAGCATATTGATTGTTTGACTCCACTGAACTTCCACCACTTGGAAACACCACATGAAATCTTTATTTTTTTATTCAATACACTCCATTAGATAATTATCTAGTTAGATTAAATACTCTTCATTATATCTTTGATCTAATTAAATGCTCACCATAGATCTTCTCTTGTACATTTGGCTAAGTATAGAAACATACGAAACTCTTTTATGAGAGGCCAAATTTGCAACATAATAAATTTTACTAAACTCAACCTCATCATATAAAATTTAAAACATATGATATAATCACATATGTTAATCCATACATGTATCAATATTCTCTTTAAACCTTCACACATGTGAAATATAATGTCATAAAATTACTCACTCAATTTTATCTATCAAGATGACTATTTGAACCTAAACACTCAAATGACTATTCTAAATAATTCTATTCATTTCCATAATAACTCTAAGAAATTATAAAACCCCATATCATATTTTAAACATGTCCATATCATCAATATCATCCACCAATTTCCTCACTAAGTCAAACACTAAATAACTATATAAGAACACTGAATCACATTGAAGCATACTTTGTCATTATCAATATAACACACATGACACATTATTAACAACCTTGGTCACCTTGGAGACATCCTACACAAACCTAAAATAATATACCCCTTTTACATTTATTTAAAGATAAACACAAATCTTATGCATAGACTCTATCTCTCTCTTCAATCACTTTCTCCACCTTTGACATAATGACAAAGTGGGCTCAACTCCTAATCATATAGACTTGAAAATATCTTAAGGACCAATAATAAGAAAGGACTACCTCTGAGAGATGATATAAAATACACATAAAATTTTACATGCCTCTTATTACTTTTGTATTCTCAAACATGATCCATGACTACATTCTTTTTTAATCATACATAGCTTCTATGAAGACAAAACATACATGAACATTAAAAACTATATGAACTTCCCTTGAAAACAATAAGAGGGTCTCACCCTAAGTCACTTGAGTTTAGGACATTTTTTATCATCTTAAAATGATCTCCAACCATGAATAAACAACACAATTTCCTCCATACCCTCTCTCTTAGATTCGACTATATAGTCATTTGATCTTAAGATCTAACCAATTACAAAGCTACATTGTCAAAAACACATGACTTGGGTTGATCAAGTCATCATATCAACATGATTTAGTTTAGATATATAGTATACATATTCATATCTCCAACATTACTATAAAACCTCACATATGTTCCCCCTCACATAATGCACAACTCTTCAATAATTTCAAACTATCTACGTTAATTCCCCCTAATTCCATGCTCTAGCTAGTTCAAGATATCTTCAAAAAGAATTCTCAATGAACTAGATATGTCATCAACTCTTTAAACACATCCTTGATTAAACACATGTATATCTTCATTACATGCCTATGAATATTTCACATATTGCTTCATTCTTCACCATTTTGACCAACTAGACCATCCTTCAAATATTTGATTAAAAATTTGAATTTAGGATCACTGTTTGTGATTATATTTTCTAAATCATTCCATCACAACACTTTGGAGTAGATTCATAAAATTTATTTTTCCCCCTTAGCTGATAATATATTCAAATCATATTATTTTCCTATAACATTAACCAACTAGCATCCACCATGATTCCTCTTTCTATAAAGTGTCTCCTTCAAACTTAGAGGGAGATACCCATTTGAAATAGTGAGACTAAAAGTCCCAAAACTCAGGAGACTTCCATATCTCCATACTCTCATTTGAATTACATTCTTACCTCATCACCAGATTAAATTTGAATGGATAATTTATGTCATTTTTGCCTCAAATTTGTTAACTAATGCAAACAACATAAAATCTTGACTTTACTTCATGTCTATCATGGCAAATAAACCATCTTTGGTCTCAGTCTAATCTCTCCTAATAGGCTTAGGTTTCCATAACCATTTGTGACCTCTTCCTTACACACTAGGATATCCATAAACCTTATTTTTCTTTGATAACACATTCAACTTATTCTTTTAATACCTATAAATATAACCACTCTATGACATCTAAAATAGATAAGATCATTTATATCTTTTAATTCATGAAGATTGTGATCTTTTTTGACTGATTTCTTCTCCTCTTGCATTCTCTAACAATGTGCCCAAACTGATTGCATGCATAATAATGACTCTAGGATGAATATCTCATTTCATTGATATATCTATCTTGTATTTTTTCTTATACTCTAGGATCTTGATTAGAATTATCTTGAATTGATGGTCTTTGCTTGCATAACCTAGAAATGTGACAAATTTTTTGACAACTATAACAAACAATGTCTTCAATACCTTTTTTTAAAATATGGTAGTGATCTTCAATTGATTTATTACTTACTCTTATATATTCCTTTCCCCTATGACTAACAAGATGATAAACAAAATAATAACCCATACAAGATTTGGCATACCTTGAAATATTTGGTTATCTGATTGGCATCTTCATTTTATCTTTGACCTGATTTGACTTGTTGTTTTTCATGCTACCATCCTCTTTGCCTTGTTCTAATTAATTTTATTCTTATTCAATCTTGAATATCTTGATTATGACCTTTTGATGTTAATCCTTTGAGGAAACAAGATTATCCTTAAATTGAACACTCTCATCTTCTTTATCTCTCATACTTGATTTTGTAACCTCGAACTAAATTTTGAGATCTTGGATGGTCTCCTTATCCTTCTTAGTTTCTTTAGTCATGTCATACTTAAGTATACATGCTTTATCTTTAATAATATATATATAATCAATATTTTATTTTAACACATCATGCTCACCTTTTTTTGATCTCAACTTGGCATTTATCTCTTCTAACTGAGTCTTGAGATATCTACATTCTTCCTCTTTTGAACTCAGATTTGTCTTTATAACCCTTAATTGTTCCTCAAGAATGTTGATATTATTTTTATCATATTTTGATCTTGAGCTTACTTTCAAGGATTCTAGATCCTTATTGACCTTGATCTATTATTTATTCTTCTTCTCCTCTCTCTCAAACTTGTCTAAAAAACTTCCCCTAAATGAACTGACTTGTGATTCAATACCTTTGATCATATTTCTCATTTTATAATTCCTCTTATTTTATTCTTTTAGTTCACCAAGTACTCCCATGATCTTAGATTCTATATCAAATTCTTATTGCTTTCTATTATAGAACAATTATTCATCAAACCTAATGATCTTTTCACATGTCTTGTACCTTAGATCACACTTAAGTATTAAACTTGCATAGAAAGTCTTTCTCTAATACTAATTATTATAGGTACAATCACTAAAAGTGGGGTAAATTAGTGATATAAGACAATCCAATTAAATTCTCAACTCTTTAAGCATTTAAAATACATCAAATTTATCAATCAACATAAATATGAAAGCATAGACATCTAAAGCATACATCACATGAACACATCATATATGTAGGAAACCCTCTTGGGGGATAAAACCCACTAAAAACTATAAGATATAATACAATCCTATAATAAAAATATCCAAAATTTATACCAACACCAACTAATCAAGGAACACCAATACCTTAGTTTAGTGAGACACTAATCCCATAAGAGTTATTGCCCCTATCTAGTTGAGCACCGACAACAACTAGACCTTTAGCCAGATTTACATTAAAAAGAAGAAAAAAACCCCTAGGAAACCAAGAAGATACTCAACCACCTAAAAATATCAACTTTAACACATATTTCTACTCTTAAACTAATTATAATCACCTTCATCTGCACTCTTTACCTCCAATTTCTCTTAAGCTGCCTCTAGGGCTAACTTGTTCAAACTACCTCTTCTAAGCTCATTAGGTACAATTAGATGCGTGTCCTTATGCATAAAATTAATAAAATAAACATGTATAATATTTCTCACTCTTTTATGGTCCTAAAAAATCTATATCTTCTCTTTTAAATGTTCTCTTCTTCACTTGAATCCACACAAGCACAACTACTCAACTCTACACAGTATCAAGTTTACAAACCATCACCTTTGCTTTCACTCTTTATAGAGTATTCATGAATATTATATTATTGGTTATAAATAAGACTTAAATTAACCCTTAATACTTATATCATGATAATACATAGCTCAAAATCCATTCACATAGGTTGGCCATTACCTCATTAGCCCCAAACCACCATTAGGTCTTGGTGAGACCTAAAATAATTAGGCCTTCATATTCACACGTTATATGTGAGAGTAATTGGACCACCTTAAAGATTTAACAATGATTTTAACACATAAAATAAATCTCCAAGATACCCTTTAACATTATTTCATGGGTCCATGTCACATGGAACTCAACTTCATACCTTGAACCAATCCATTCTAGACTGTTTGCCAAAAGACCTAGAAACACATTAAAGTATATCATATAGAATTAAATCATACAAACCCTTTTATCAAACAATACACTCAAAAAAATACATTAATAAATCATATATGACCTATTAAATATGTTCATGTCCATTTGTTTCTTCAAATCTTCTCATAATGTTTTTAATTTACCTCTGCAAGATGGTCACTCAATCTACCAATACATTTAACTAACATAGTCAAATGATAATCATTTATTAATATTACATATACATTTATAAAAAATACAAATTATATATATATGGTCCTAATGGATTATAAAACACCCTCCAATATTTATTTCATCTTGAAACAAAAAACTACTATCAAGAACTCTTTAATTATCCTTCTCGATCCACTTGCAAAACATGTTCAAATACATAGTTAAATTTAGACCTCAATATCTTTGATTTTAAAAATATTCAGATATTATAACTAACTTATATATATTAAATATAATTCCTATTCAATTTTTTTTTACATCACCTTCAAATTCATCTTAGATCAAAAGATATATGTAAAATACTAAGCACTAGTTTATTCCTTTGTTAAATTCAAATGCCAACGGTCACTGTTAAACTTTGGACACTTTGACCTTATCTCATGCTTAATATAATATTTTAAAATATACACATAATTAATATCCTTAGGATTATCCTAATATTTATCTTGAAATATTCACCATTGATCTTTGATATGAGGTCCTATGATTGTGCCACTTGGTAGCTTTACATGCCTTTTGCAAACCATGTACCATTTAGTCAATGCATGTGTGCCACTTGGTAATTATACATGAAATATGAGAATGCTTTAAATTATTTAATTAAAACACACCATTTATATTTAAATACATGATCAAATTCTCACCATTTATCTACTATCAAAGATTTTGAGATTGTGACACTTGTCACCAGTGCATGCCTTCTGAGCATATTGACTATTTGACTCCAATGAATTTTTACCACTTGGAAGCCCCATGTGAAATCTTGACTATTTAACTAAATAAACTCCATTGTATTATTATATTTTTAGATTAATTTTTTACCTTTAGATATATTATTTGATTAAATGCTTACCATAGATCTTCTCTTGTAAATTTGACTAAGTATAGAAACATAGTGAACTCTTGTCTAAGAGGTCAATTTTTCACCTTAATAACTTTTTTTACGATCAACCTCATGAAATTAAATTTTAACCATATGATCTCATCACATATTTTAATCCATCCATATATCAACATGCTCTTTATACCTTCATACATGTAAAATATAATGTCATAAAACTACTCACTTAGCTTTAATTATCAAGATGACTACTTGAACTTAGACACTCAAATGACTATTTTGATGAATTCCATTCATTTCATAAGAACTCATAACACCCCATATGGTCTATAAACATTTCCATATCATCAATATTATCCATAAAGTACCTCACTAAGTTAAACACTAAATAACTATGCAGGAACATTGAAGCACATTGAAACACAATGTGTCACTATTAATCTAACACACATGACACCTCATAAACAACCTTGGTCACCTTGGAGACATCATATAAAAACCTAAAATACATTTTAGGGTTAAATATTTGGTGTAAATTATCTTTGAATGTTATTATTCCTAAGCATACCCTATATGATGCTTATTCCCTTCTTTGTCCTAATCTTTATTTACTTTGTATTTGTTATCATGGTTGATATTGATTGATTTGAGGAATATGATTATGAAAATATCCAAATTTATATCAAATAATGGATGATAATTGATTAATATTTCATCCTTCCAACTACCAAAGCATCTAATCTCAAATCCTTGAATGATGGTAGCTAATATCCATCTAATTATTTCCATGCTCCCACCATTTCAAGAGATGAATTGAGAAATATTAATGAATATAAAAATCATTTATCCACACTTCCTACACCACCATTATATGAATTTTGAATTTGATACTTTTAAAAGTATGGATACCAAGGCCAAGGGTTGGGAAACCATGAGCAAGATTTAACCCATCCTATATATCTTAAACATAGCAATACAAATAGGCAAGGGTTGGGGGTTTCAAAAACATTCTTGAGTTACCAACCATTCAAGTCATCTAAACATGTCAATTTTACCAAAAAGTGGGTACATATTACAAATAAGTTCCTTCATTTGACCATAAAAAATCATGACCCCTACATAAATAGATTATGGTTGATTTACAAATAACTAGTAAGGGGGACATGTCTTCAAGTAAAATGAATAAAACCCCCAAAATTCCTACATTACCAAATAATATCCTTCTATTAAAGGGTGATGGTTTTTTCCTAAATTCATTTAAAAAAAATTCTATAGCTAAAAATTTGTACTTATTAAAGTTTTCCCAATATAAAATTGTTATGCCCTTACCAAAGGAAAATGAAACAAATTATACAAATGGTATAATTTATTCAAATGATATACCAAACATACCAAAGTTCAAAGATCCCATACCAATACCAATATGTCCTAAATTTTTTGATTATGAAATTACACTTATTATTCATGAAGATGATGATACTCATATGCTTAGATTCAAAAAAGGTGGTAGGTTAGAAGTAATGATAACACCCATGATAAACACCACTATTCTATTAGAATATCTAATGTCTGTGATGACCACTATTGGGTATTTTCAAAATTAAGTTTATATAATTCAAATACAAATGGATTTCCATAATGAAAATGCACATGTAACCTCATTCAATAATCAACATTTTTCAAAATGTGTACTTTAATATCCTTATCCACAAGATTTCAAATTACTAGATTTACCTCTCTTTTTGAGACACAAGGACCCATTCAACCGCATGATTAACTATGTAAATTATTTTGGTCAATGGGCACAATATGACAAACCATTGATAAAATTATTCCATATAAGCATTTCTGATTAAACTCAAAATTAGTTATATATTTTACCAAAGGGTTCCTTAACCCTTTTTTTAAATTGTAAGATGAATTCTTCATGGCTTTCAATATCAACAAGGTGCCAAAAATTACATTAGAACATTTCACAATTTAAAAAAACATTATGATTAATCCCTTCAAGATTATACTATTTGATTCAAAATTACCTCATATGAGCTAGCATTTAGACCTTCAAATTTATAGTTACAATTTAACTTTAGTAGAGGCCTTCTTTCCCCATTAAATAAAAGAGAATTATATAAACAATATAGGTCATTTATCCATTTATATATTTATGCGCATAGATATGATTCCTTCATAATTATTCATTCAATGGAACTCAACATATCTTCCTCCAAATACAAAAAAATATCCCTCACACAAAGGATAACTATAACGTACCTAAGAACATTATGAACAAAAATGTGGCATCCATAATCTATATATGACCACTTTTCAAATGTTACTTACTATGGGCCCAATCCAAGGTCCATATCTTATACAAGAATCTCAAAGTAAACAACATAAAAACCATCCTTTCCAATATGATTTAACAATTAACTTATACATCGATGGTGATTATTTTTAGCATAACCATCTTGATCCTACACAAGCAAAATATACTTGTAATTTAAGAAACTTAAAACAAATTGGATTCAATATATAGAAATTAAAAAACAAAAGAGGTTAGAAATACTCATTGGGAAACATAACAATACCAATTTCTTGTGGTCCTAAAGTAATTCAAACATGAGTTTGGGTTATTCCTACCACATGTCCATATGTGATTACCCTAGAAACTCTTTGGATATACCGAATGGAAGAAAAATTGATCCAAATAAGCAAGGTATTTATTTTTCTCATGAAAAAAAATAAATACATATTTCAAATGATAGCATTAATTTTTATAATAAACATGCAAAACATGAGGAAGAACATGATATGTACCTTTTAAACTTATCCAATCATGATGGAAATAATGTAAAATATCCAACTTAAGGTTTTAAGGTTTGAAGTGGTGGTATATCTATGACCATCCATTAGATGGAATCATAGGATGATATTTCCTCTTTTAAATATTCCAAAAATACCAAAAAAATCAAAAACTTAAAAAATAATTTAAACATCTACACTGTCTATTAGCTTCTTGGCCTCTGTGTTAATTCCATGTTGATGGATGGAATATTCAGTTGCTCCAACATTCATATATGTGTCCTAATTATATTTGAGTGTGATATAAGAATACAAAGATACAATATACTCCCACTTCAAATGTTACACTTTACCTCTACTCATGTCACATGGACATTGGAGACATCTACTTATTTGATCCTGATACATATAGGTTATATGATTTGATGATTAATAAACATTATCATGTTTGAGCTTACATATATACTTATGAATGCCTTTATGCATGATTATATCTTACATAAGATACTTGATATGTTATATACATTGAAATTTTTCTAACACATTTTATCCATTATCTATTATGACATGTATATGTTGGTTGATTTATATTATGCACTTGTTTCAGTATCTTGCCTTGTTATTGTCTTCCTTATTTGAGCATTTGAACATGCCTTTTTTTTGGGTCTCATTGGACAATCACCTTTTGACATGATTTTGAGTGATATTGTGTGTGTGATTTTATGTTTTTTGATATTGTATTATTACTATCTATAGATTACCATGATATTTATCATGCATATTAGGCCTACATGATACATTTACATAAGCATGTTCCCTTCTATATGTTACATGGTTACATTCATAGATTATATAGGTATATTATACTTTTGAGGTAAGGTAAATAATAATTCCTATATTTTCCTCACCTCAAATGGGGTATATTAGTGGGGGCATGTCATAGAGGCATTTTCTCCACACTTGGTATAGTTTCTATATTTAGTGGGGGCATGCTTTAGATGCATGTTGTCCACACTCCTTCAGTATATGGTACTTATATTAGTTTTTATATTTAGTAGGGGAATGTTGTATGGGCATGGCTTCTAAAAATTCATAGTTCTTAGTTAGCATCTCCATATTATAGTGGGGGCATGCTTTTGAAACATGTCCTCCACATTGTTACTTATATAAATTTTTAGATATATCCACATATAATGGGGTTATGTTTTGGAATCATGTTCTCCACACTTACACAATTATCCAAATTGGTCAAAGCACATAGTTATATTATTTAGATTCATAATTCTGGTAGAATTATATACATTATTACTATTTTATACATAATATCATCAATATATGTAACGTGCATATGTTATGCAACATGTGCCTAATATTGAAAACTCTAAAATAGTTTTATATTTTAAAAATCTTTTATGGATTGTTCCCACATCATGAATTTTTTCATACTAATACCCTACATTATTTTACATACTTTATTGATCCAATCTACTACAGTGGTTGGTTCACCTTTTTGGTATGGTTGAGATGATAAAATCACTCAATCTTGCCAAGTATTTAGTTTGGACTTGATTATATCATCCAACCTCACTAGGTTATAAGTATCATCGGGTTGCATGGTTGAGATAATCTCAACTACCATGTGGAAACTCACTTTTTATCTAAATTTGGGGGTGTGTCTCCCAATATCTCTCTATTTCCATGTATATATGTATTTTTAGTATTTATCTATATTTTTCCTAATCTTAATTTCAGAGCCTTACAATGATACATATTTTCCAAAATAATATTCCAATAAGAAAGGTGTTTACATTGACACAAAGGTGTATTCCTAAACCTTTCTCTATCTATTTCAATCTATTTTAATTAGTTTCAATCCCAAATTATATTTACTTATTTTATACTATAACATGATATTAGTTTTAGGTTAGTCACCAACTAAGCACTCGATTTGAGCACATATAAATATAAGGTGTTGACACACACACACATGTACACATTCCTTTCCTTTAAACTATAAATTTCATTACTAGATTAAATTGGGGAAAAGTGTAGACACCATTTTAAGATTATATAGCACCTCAATCTTGTACACTTAACAATCTTAGACCTTGTTTATTCCTATCAGTTCTATACCTTCCCCACTTCCATAACTCTTACATCTACTCTATCTTATTCCCCTTGTCCTATATATCTTAGTATGACTAGTCTTATGTTGATGACTTGGGCCTTCTATCTTGTCCAAAATTCTTAAAATATACTTATCTTCCAAATCTACTGGTTCTAAGCATGTACCTACTTTCCTACTCTATGGACACTAATGTTTGGGACATACACTAGAATTGATGCTAGTGTGCTAACCTAATGTAAGTGTTAAATGTCTTAAATTCATATATTTTCCAAATAAAATGTATCATAATTATTGGCCTAAGTGCTTTGATGTAAGTTGTTACTCAAAATAAATTTATATAAATACAAGATCAACCCTCATTCATTCATCCCTTATAAAATACTAAAGATACCAAGGAAACTTATCAAAAGGAGTCTATCAATCATTAAATTGAACAATGCTTCCCTATTTCCACACTAGTCATGGTATGAATTACTAAAGTATTATACCAAGATCATAATTTTACATGTTATAAGATACATCAACATTGTACTTATTTTGCACATATTATATGATTCACACACAAGCCAACACATAGGGAAGAACTACATGAGTTTGAGTCCATATTATAGATTATTGGATATTTAGTCAACACCCTCTAATAGTATATTATTTGGGGTCATCATGATACCATGTGTCCACTAACCCATTTTTCCCTAAGGTCACTATGAAGATGAAAAATTAGGGTTTTACTATTCCACAAGGAGTGATAGTCCATGACCTAGATCTAAATACACTAGAGTGAAGGTGAAGTAAAACATAGAAGCATCCATGTGATTACATCATTTTACAATAACTATTTCATATATGATACTTATATCAAATCCAAATAGTAGTGTCGGTGTAATCATCTCAGGATGATGTTATTATCTAAAGCTATAAAAGTGTTAGATATAGAATCTAATGACTATTCCATAGTCTCCCTCTAGCATAATTTTAATCTATTCTACATAAAATAACTAAATTATCTCATAATAATCTAAGTACATTTCTTCTTTGTCATTTTTATATCTAGCATAGTTATACTTTTTATATTTAAACTATCTCAGCATAATAAATTTAGTATATGCTTATATCTGAGTTTAACAATAATTTTCCTATTATAGATCCAATTATCACCCTTGTGACATTTTATTTCAATATACCCCTTTAATTAAAACATAGAATTAATAATAGAATCACCTTAGATCTAAATTTTAGGGTTAAATAGATACATGAAGTTGATCAAAATAAACAATTTGTAACACTATTGGATTTAGTAACTTAAGTAATTATTAAGATATTAGTGTGTTATTAAGTGAACAATATCAATAGATGTTATGCCATATAAAAAACTAAGGTATGAAAAATATAAGATAACCAAATAAGGATTAAAAATGTGTATAAGATTCCCCATGTGATATCTTTGAAGTAAAAATAAATTATAAGAGATTTGTGTCATGTTTGGATATGATAAATAATATCATGTACTCACTAAAAAAAAGTGGGAAAATAAGACAACAACATACTGAAATATTATCTAAATAGGGCACTCTTTTTTTAATGTAGTTTTTGAGTTTAAGATAGTGAAATAACCCAAAAATATGTTTTTGTATGACAACATGTATGATTTTCACTTTCTAATGTACACTTGTGAATCACATTTGATATAAAGTGGATATATGTATAAATACTAAGTATTCTAAGCATAAATTAACTAATGAGAGTGAACTAAAAAAATCATGTATAGGTCCCATTTTTTTAATGTTCTAAAATATTTTATTTTTTTGTTTTTTTTAATATATATGAGATGATAAAGATAAAAAATAATACTAATCAATGTGTCCTACAAGGGATTCAAAATCAATAAGTCATAGGTCTAAGATAGGAGGGTAACCTTTTATGAATGGAAATTACTATATTATTGTGACTAGATTGAGTTGAATGGAGAATTTGAATATTGATTACCCTTTTTACTATAACTACCATTGTCATACTGATGACTTGTATCATATTGTGCTTATTTTTAGCATGATGAACTCTAGGGATTTTAGGAACCCATCGTGAAGTATATGAATAATGTGTTGGTGTTATGTTAAATACCCTTAGTCCCCTATAATATCAATCTATGATGTGTAGGAGTAGATAGAAGCTCTCTATAATATGTGAAAATTATTTAATAAAGTGGCTTTTCAATGATACATCTCTATATGAGGGTGGATACCTTCTATGGAAATATTTGAGTAGGTTTCACTTTTTAGGTGGCTATACTAAAATATTCTATATAGGAACCAAATTTTTCTATGGTATGGGGTAATCATAGGGATACCTCAAAATATGATGGAATCATTAACATAGATATAATTTAAACACCTATAAAATGTGGAATTATTTGTGTGAATCTATTAAATCCAAGGGTGTCATGATACATATTGAAGACCCTTGTACTAGATACTACTATGAATCTAGTGGCCATATGTGTGGGACCAACTTGTAATGTAATGTGATCTCACTAATGGATCTCTGAGTGTAACCACTAATTCCTTTTGTGATGATGGTGGTAATAATAAAATAATTATCTATGTATCTAAAGTGATAAATTAGTGTGATTGTACACATATTAAAACTTGAACCATTATAAACATGACACTTTGGATAGGTTAGTGATCAATTTGAGATCAAATGAACAAATAATGCAAACTCAAGTCACCATATACTATCTCAATCTATAAAAAATGTGATGAGTGTCCTATATGGCACTAAATAATGGTAGGTACCAATGATTTTTTTTAAATTATGTGGTACCTCTATATAGGAGTGATAAAAATAGGTGGAGGGTGTGTATTATATGTATAATGTGCACTTGATTTTTTTTTTATCTCATTAATGGTATGCCTCGTAAAATTATCACTAAATATTTTCATTGCCTTGATTTCACTTGGTTATTATTTCAAATTATTTTTATGTGTACTCACATCAATTATGTTTTCATACATCACATCCTAAAACTTGTGTTTAAAAATAGTAAATTTGTGAGTAGTGTGGCCTAGTGCCTTAGAATAATTGAAAAAATAATTCTAATAAAAACTTTTTATAAGATAATTATTCACATCAACCTTTTTATTAGGAAGGAGAGACATAATATTTCATTATAATAGTGTTTTGATAACCTTATATGGAGCTTCATGTAGGTTGGTAAATTTTATCCTTGGATGAGCTAATAAGATAATGTGTAGAGTGAGATCTTACATTGAATGTATTTTTTCCTTTTTATAATAATTATTTTAAGTTGGCCTCACCTTGTATGGTGTTTTGATTTAAATCTTGCATTATAATCTTAATTAGTTGTATACTTAAAATTATCCATTGCCAATAATTTGACTTCCCTTTCTTTGACTATGTGGCATAAATCTATGAATGAGATACATTTATTAAACATGATGGATTCATGTATTTGTGTAATTAAAATTTTGTTGAAGATATCATGTATTTATCTATCTATCATAAGACTTATAATCTTAGATATCACTATTTTGTACCTTAAAAAAAATATGTGATAGATCACTATATTTCTATTTGAGTTGAGAAATCTAAGCACATGAAACCTTGTCATTGATATTTATTGAAATAAATCCCACAAATAAACATATCTTAATAATTTTGATAAAATCATACCACATAGATTTACTAATTGAAATAAATCTTTGTAACTATATTTTATCTATGTCATCAAATCTACTAACTTATTTTACCATTATGGATTCATTAACTAAAATTTGAAATTATTCAACTTGGGAAAAACTTAATGTGTCCCTTTGTCTAAGGTAGATATAAATATTTTTCTTAAATTTTATGAAATAATAAATAAAAACCTAGAATATGTTATCTATTAAATAATTTATCAAATATGAAAATCCTAAAACAATAATTAGAAACATCAAAAATAAGAATAGAAATCCTAGAAGTTAATGTTTCTCAATATTTATACAATAAACAAGTTCACCAAAATATTTTATCAATTTCATGGAACTAGGAGAATGCTAGACCCTAATTAGACAAATTTCTGGGAAAAATCAAAATGATATAGATATACAATGATGCCACATTGATTTCCAATTTTTTAAATCTATAAATATATTAAATATGAAAAGTACAAAAGATAATATAAACTAAGATTGAAAATTGAGATGTAGGCTATTTATGGATCTTAGAATAATAGGCAGGTTGTGTTAGATGAGTGTGGGTCTAAAAGATGAGTATCAAGGATTTTAGACAAGAACATTATAACTAGACAATAAAGTAGTGCATTATTGTCTCTAGGGAGTCTCAATGTTTGACAAGTAGTAGAGATCTAAAATCTATGGGGTAAGTTTTCTTTCACTTGTGTGTTTTGTAAGCTATGAAATAACTTCAAATCTAATATGAAAACCTCTATGTAACTTATTTTCACTTGGAATCCTAGATCAATGACATAGGAAGATTAATGCAATCACAAAATAAAATTGGGTTAGCATTTGAAGTTGTGCTTAACCTTAAAACCACATGTGTTGAGTGTTTATTACATACCAATAATCTAAAAAGGGATAAAAATTCATGTAGTTCTCTCATGCTATAGTGGTGTATGTGAAAGACTAGTCCAAAATTCTATATGTTGGTGCAATCTTGGCATGATTATGTGCTTTGACTATGACTTATGGCCTTACAAATGTAATCAAACTTTAGCTCATGGATACTATAGTTATATGTAATCATAATTAGGATAAATTAGGAATTTTAGTGTGGAAGCCTCTTGTGTGAAAAATGGTCTAAAATGTGGCTTTATAGTGTTATTTTTGGAATAATTTTAGAAGGGGATTGATAAACTTATAGGCAAACCCTATCATGAATTTAAATTTTAAAAATTATTTAGTATTTGGCAAGAGGACAATGAAAGTGGATCTGGACAATAGAGTGGTGTGTTGTTGTATAATTAAGGCATTTTTGTCCAAGGAGCACAAATATCTGATTCGGGTACCAAGAATAGTCTTTACATGAGCTTTAATTGATTTGTGTAAGGTATAGGGAAATTTTGAGGTCATTAGTTTTCTTATAATAATGAATCATCCATGCAAAAATTTAATTAATTTTGTGAAAATATCATAGAATAAGGCATGAACTAAGTGTTAAAAAGGGTTCTCATAAGTGCATTGGTTTAGCATAAATGTTAATTAATGTCCCTACAATATCATGTTCATATTTATAATAGTAATTCCTATGCCTTCATTGTTTATATATTTTCCATATTTTGGCATACCATTATTTCGCTTCATTGATTATATATTTTCCTCAATGTAAAATACTATTTTCACCCTTGTTGTTTAACCCTTGCCAATTTAGGTGTCTCTATTATTACCTTTTATTAAATATTTTATAGCCTTAATGGTTAGACTCTTTTGAGGCATATATGTTCTTTAATAATGATATATTTCTATGATTATACCACACTTAGACTTTATATGTTTTACATATGGTACATGTAATCCATATATTTTGAGATTATTTATATGTAAGTTATCACACACCTTTAAATGGGGGAATATGATAATATTAGTATCATTCTTATATTTTATCATTTACAACACCACGGATTTATAATAAATTTTCCACAAAATAGTTGGAGGTGAATTCTAACCATTCATCTATTTACCCTAGAGATGGATAATAGGACATGGTACAAGTACTTTCTTTTATAGTGAAAGAGAGCATAGTAGATACTTATAAGACACATTATTCACAAAAAGGAGTTTTAATGTGCATTTTACACATTTAAATATTATAATTATAATGTGATAGTATTCATATCACCATATGTGTTCATTCATACTCTTTTATTTTTACTCGTTAATTTCATCAGTTCTTTTATTATTTAATTACATATAAATTATAATATTTATAAAAAAATTTATTTTATTTTAAGGTAAACTATATATTCACATGCTATAAAGTATTCATCACAAATAAATTTAAACACAAAAATGTAACAATATAAAAATGTCATCATAATGTCTCATTGGTAACCATATACTTATATGATAAAGTGTTTAACATTTTTTAAGAGTTAGGGGTTGGGGAAATAGCCTAATCAATTATGGAATAAATTATTTTAAAGTAGGTATATTAAATAATTCATATTTATAATATTTTAATAAATATACTAAATTGGAGAATATGTTAGATATAAAAAAGAACAATGCCAAAAAATATTCTGAAAATAACAATGCAAAGGATAAATGACACGTAGGTTATGTAAATAATGAGATATGTTAGGTTAAAGGGTATTATATTTATGGTTGTGCATTACTACCATTTTCCCATCTTGAACTATTTACAACATCAAAATCCTATAAGTATTCATTTTTATATACTACATTCATTGGAGAACTTTATGTTAAATGTGACTAACAAAAAAAACAAGGTATCATTGAATCAAGAGGTTATTTTCCCAATTTATAAGTTTTTCAATGCCCTAAACCCAGTTGCTTATTGTTCAAATTTGAGGAAGGGTCATACTAGTCTGTTGGAGGGTTATAAAATAAAATTGAGAATTAACATAATATTAAAATAGAGAAAGGTGATCTAGGATTTTGTTCCTATTAATCTTGATATGGATAATGAAGTTCAAGAGAATTTGGGAGAGATAAATGAGACTTTCAAAAATATGGGAGGGGAAAAGCTTGATTTTCCTAAAAAGGAGGTTTTTTTTAATCCTACTGATGTTACTACCTAGGGAGAGACTAAAACATGGATCCAAAAGATTGTGAAAGTTTTACAACTTCTTAAAGAAGGAGGTAGAGGATTTTTTGTTAATCATAAGGAGGTTGAATTATCTAAAGATAAGGAGAAGATTCAATCATATTTTGAATCCTTAGTAGATTCTCTTAAATATTAGGACAATATTTCTTAAGTTATTTTATGAAAGAACATACCATATTTAAGGACGTAGTGAATAAATTGAATCAAAATAAAATTATCTTTTGCACTAAAGCTGACTTGATGAAGATGAATTTTTAATTACAAAGATAGTTGATGAAGATAAAGTGAACATAATTGATATATAAAATGATAATCCTAAATAAAATAGTTTCCTCTTTGATAATTTCAATCATGTCACTATTCATAACTATGTGTAGAGTATCTTTTAGTTAAACAGAAGAATGAAGATCTTGAAAATAGCAATTAGGACAAAAAGATGAAATATCTCACTATGGATAAAAATGAGTCTCAGGTTACTCAACAAATGGAAATTAATTTCAATAAAATTATGGATAAATGGGATAAAGCATATGAGGCATGGAAGTTTCTAGGGTGTTAGTTTCATTCTACTATTTTTTGGCCATTTTTGTGTTGTTTTTTAATATGTTGTTGTCTATTGGTTTCTTTGGTAAGTTTCCATGTGCTTTCTACTTTTTTTACCATGCCTATATGGTATATTTGAAGGTTAGGTTCCCTCTTTAAAACATGTTTTACCATAAATAAAGCACTTAACTTATGCAATCCTACATAATCATATGTGACAAACATAGGTGTGGAAGAATATAGTTTGATAATTCACCTTGATTTGTCAAATTCTATAAATTACCTTTCTATCAGTTGAGACACTACCATAAAACTATGGACACTAAAATTTATTATTTTATCTTTATTTTAACACTCTTATATATCTCAAGATACATATCCCTTTTTAGAATAGTCAATTGTACCTACTAAGGTTCATTATTGTCTTGCAGGTTATTAGTTCAAATCACATGCATAGGTTCTTGGAATCAGTCTTTTACTCAAATTTATAAGTCCTCCAGTTTGAGAATTTCACCTTTGAAAATAAGGGTTATTCATATCAAGTGAATTCAATCTAAACTTAAATACTCCTATATCAATGAGAACTACCTGCATATCCATATACTCCAAATAGGGTCCCAGATCGATGTAGTTCTCCCACTTATTTGGTCTTGTGTGTGAAAAATCATTCAATGTGATATATGAAATTTATTTTAGTGATATATATTATAAATTAAAAAATAATTCTCATGGGATTATCTTTTAATGATTCAGACCTATAAGAAGATTGTAGCTATCTTTAATTTATAAATAGGGAAGATTAGGGTTGTATAGATTAGTTATACAAGTGATTTTTAAACATGTGGTGTGATCTTAAGAGGTAATTTCTTAATCTTGTTAGGTTAATAATGAATTAGATTATATTTATATTTATACCACACATTTTGAATTGATATCATAGGAGGATTAAATAATACAAACAGGCTAACCCATGCATATTACGATATTTGTAATTTTGATAATTTGGAAGGTAGGGAAACTAGCATCAAATTTGGGAAATTAGCATTAAAACTAATGTCATAATATATATGTTAGTGTCTTATAGTGTACAAATATGTTGAATATATGTAACTATCTATGAAATATGGATATTAGGTTTTATGAAAATGGTAGGCTATAGGTGATCTATGTCATCATAACTTTAGGGTCAAACTAAAGGATAAATAATTAGGCATAGTGGTATGGTTAACACGAGACTTTTAGTAGCGAGAAGATCATAAAATGAATGGTTTATTCATGATTGTTATTTTTCAACTATACAATACTAGTATGTCATATAAAATAATATTTTATAATCTACATCCCCTTGCCTCCCCTTATTCTAGTAATGAATAAAGATGAAATTACTAGGTTAAAGGAATCAATGTATACCTTGGTGTGTAAAAAACACCTTAATTTTTTCTTGATCCCTATTTGAGTTTTTTATTTGTGCATCACCTAGAACCAAGATAATGTTACAATTTATTTATTATATGTAATCTAAAAATTAAATAATTAAAATACATGAAAGTAAAGAAAGAAAGAAATCAATACATTTTTGTCGATGCAACCATGTTTCCCCTTGGTATTTTTATTTCTTGATGATGCTTCATTAATTAATCATTGGAGATATAATTTCATAATTGAACCTTGGAGATATGAAGATGAAAATTGGAGGGTGATCATGCCCCCAATCTATTTTAAGGGTGATTTTAGCCAATTTATTTTAGAGCATTGAATTTCAATCACACTGCTCAAGTGTATACATAATCTATCCAATATAACTGAGGTCAATTGGTGTAACCATATCAACCTAAAATTGGTATTAGTGCCAAGTCTATAAATGGCACTGAATCTTGAAAATATTATTCAATGGATATGTTGAGGCCAACATACCCCTGTTTCAAAAATATGGGGACCTTTTTGATAAATTATGTAGATTGATACCTTAAAATTGAAAATTCACTTGATCATAATGGCATGAACATGTTTTCACATTATTTTTATTTGAAGATCATCTACACCTTATGTTAGTTGGATTGTTTATTCATGGCTCTGATTTGACCTTGTATAAGTTTTCTAACATTTGTTCTTCATGTTTCAAGTTGTAGATTTAATGAAACCCTCCTTGAATCAACTATGCCTAAATTTTATAGTTTAATCCCAACTTGGGATTTTAATATCCTTTAGCCTATAGAAATTAAAATTTAATTCATTTCTAATAATCACGAAACCATTGGTTAATAAACCCTAGCTTAAATCCTTTGAATCAAATTCAAAATTGGTAGGAATAAATTATGTGGGAACACTTTACAAATGCTATGAACTTAATATAATTTTTATACTAAGGCTTGGTCATGTTTTTAACATAACCTAACCTTAGTATAAAAATTATATGTTTGGTTCCTTTATGTCCCAAGCCCTTTATTCCCTTTTTTCTTAAGCATGGTCTAACTTTATTACTTAGAGGATCCTTTCATTATGTTCTTAGCTTGGTCTAAAGTAAGACATGACCCCTTTTGCTATAAAATTAGGCTAAAATATTAGTCCTAAATTTTTATTCATGTTTATTAACATAAACAAGACCTTAGTCTAAAGACTTTATCCTAAGTCCATATAGCTTCGAGTCCTACCTTAAACATTGTGTCCTTTTATAGGATCAATGACCCATGTTTACTTGGGAAAAGTTAATCAGATGGTGTGAAATGATGCCGATAAGTCAAAGACTTGAATCCATGAAACTAATTTCATCCAACTCCATGGATCATGATCAACAACATGCATTAGATTGGAGGCCAAAGATCCAATGACATGTGATAAAAATGGGAAACTAAAATGGTACATTTTATTATTATGACATAGATGTAGCATAAGACTCTACCCTAATGTTTTAATTATATTTGTTAATACAATAAAACCTTAGGCTAAAAACTTATGCTATGACTTTTATTATTTGAAGGGTCCTTTTGTCATGTTTCAAGCTTAGGCTTTATGCTTGCCTAAAATAGGATCCTTTTATCATATTTATAACTTATCTTAAGGACATTAGACTAAAATTCATTCATATGAATAAAACATTAGTATAATAATTTGGTCTAAATTATATATTCTTGGGTTTACTCAATCTCCTTTTTATATAGGAACCAATGATGTTTAACTACCCAGATCATGATCAATGACTCATATTTCATCAAATAAAGTTAATCCAATAGAGTGAGATCAAAGTTGAAAATTCAAGCCATGGACCCCAATTTAAACATTGAGCATCTTTCCAAATATATACATTATGCCTTCAAGCATACAAATTTAGATCAATGGAGCATATCAAGTTAAGACTATTTAATAGACCTTCAAGTTAATGTGAGACTACCACATGGAAAAATTACATTAATTAGAAGGACTAACAAGGTGAAAATATCAAAAGGCCCAAAGGGCTACCAAGTGGCATAACCCCAAAGCCTAGTACACATTCAAGCTCAAGCATCTTTTAAAGATCAACGGTCCACATTGATTCATACATGCATGATCCAATGGTATGAGATAAATGTAGACTTTTCAATAGAGCTCAAGAGGCCTATGGGATTGCTAAATTACCTAGTCTTAGAGCCCAATATAAATAATGGTCAATGGCATTCAACTCTCAAGATTGAGATCAATGGATCATGTTGATTCATGCATAATGATCTAGCAATGTGAGATGGAAGAAAGATTTTAAAAGGTAATGGTCAATTTTAAAACATTAAAGGGAAATATGCCATGAAAATACCACAGAGATGCCACATATATGCCATAGCAATGTTAAATGGGTATAAAGTGATAAATCTAAAGATAATATGGGCTAAGAAGGAAAAAAATATAAATATAAGGATCTAAATGAAATCTAAGGAACAAATATCACTTAAGTGAAAATAGTTGTTGCCATTAAAGCTCTAAAAGGACATGTAGAAACCCTAACATGTAAAAAATCCCTAATTTAACCATAAATTGATCATAATCAAGATCAAGAGAGTTTATTTTCATCTAATCAAGATAAATTTGATACAGAGTCAAACTTTAGACCACTAGTGGGAAATTTGAACAAACTCATAGTCATTAAAGCTTAAAAAGACACAAAGAAGATGTGGAGATCTATCTCACTTCTGATGCAGAGGGGAAACTATTCAAAAACATAAATATTGATGATATGGCTATGAACATGGGGGACAACAACTGGTCTAAGCTATTCTGGCCAAATTAAGAGTAACTAGTCATTTCTAGAGAAGAAGAGAAGAAAGCATATGTCAGAAGGATATATTATGATATAGTGGCCATCCAAATGATGAATCTTCATTTTGATATAGCAAAACCATAGTTATGGCATTTCATTAATGTTCTCTTCCCTATTTTTAAAGATTTTGAAATTTATCAAGGTATGATAGTTCATGAATGTATATTCAAGAAAGTTACTTAGATTTATCTTATTACCTTTTAAAATTAATATAAGTTGCCCAAATAGTAGATAGACATACCCATAATCAAAAAATGGGCTAAGAAGAATGACCATAATGCTTTCCTTACCCCATGGCTATATTTTAGGAATCAAGTGTTTTTTGACCTTAATAAAAGCATCCCAATTAGCTAATTCAGACCTAAGATCAGGATGATCATGACATTGATTAACAGATTATGTGAGAACCCCTTCACCACCTATGTAGACAAACTCTAGATCCCATTTGTCTATTTTATGGTTGAAAAATAGCTCACCCCTCCTCTAGGTGAGATTATTAGCACTTGTTTGAGTAGATAATTCACTATAATCAAGAAGACTAAGGATCAATTTTATATGATGTTAGACTTGTTGGATGCCTTACTTGCCACCATCAAGATTCCAAACCTTGGAGAATGGTAACCTAAGGGAACACAAATAGTCTCCCACTAATGCTTAAAGTTATATATTTTCAAATATAAGGACCATATTCAATTCATTTATGATTGTGTTGATGCAACCTTAGTTGAGGCCATCATAGGGATCCAAATGATGAGGGTCAACCCACAAAAAAAAGGAGACTATTAAATATATGGGAGATATATGGTTATATCCTAATTTCACAATCATCAAGATTGAAGGAGCCCTAAACCAACCCCTTAGGCTACCAATTCATGTGATAATCAAGCTAGCAGAGTAGAAGTGGCCTAGCAGATATACAATGGGGTAGATGGCTTATATAAAACCAAGAGGAAGGGATTGATTCATATCTTACCCATAACCACTAGAAGGACTATGTTTAAATAATGGTAAAATATAGAGGCTACATCCAGACATAGAACCTCCTTTAATTTGTAAATTGATGAGTTAATACATTAGGAACACTATGAACGGGTTGAGAAACATTTTAAGGCAAGGGGATCAATATGAATTATGAGCATAAACCTAGACCTTATGAACCAATGTACACTAAGGCCTCTTCATTTCATGAAGTCTTAGGGAGATTGAAGAAATTGTATATCAAACTAGAGGCTAGATTGCTAAGAGAGCATAAGCCAAGTGATGATATATGGTAGATGGGACCTAGGTAGTACCATTTGCTATGAGGCCCATCTTCTAGACCCCCTCTAAAATAACCAAAAATAGAAACATCAAATCCTAGGGGATTGATTGAATAGATACCAAAGGATACAATACTTAATGAGGTAGAATCATCCTCAGCCCAACCTGAGGAAATATGATCATAGGTTGAATAAATTTACATTATAACATTATATCCTAAAGAAACATTAGAAGATGACCTAAAGATATTGTATAGTGTTTATGAATCATATGAAGATGAAGTTTAAGATGAAGAGATAGAGAAAGATAAGGGGAAAGAAGTAGCATTGGACTTAGTACCTATTGCCACCCCACCAAAGAGAAAAATTGAGTTAGCTTTGGTTCTAGTAGGAGGCAAGAAGCCTAAGTTGACCTTCACTCATCATTTGAGTGAGGTTAACATTTTCAATGATGAAAATTCAATTCATGGTCTAACCATTGCTAAGTGGTTTATATATTACAAGTTGCATAATATTCCTACCATGCACCATCCTTGGGCTATCACAAAATCTATTAAAATAATTATGCATGATGAACTTAAGCCATAGATTGTGGCATTTAAAAATAGGAAGAGAAAAAGATGGCTTCCCCTAGGGAATCAAGTGGAGCATAGATGGATATTATATCCCTAAAAGTCATATAATCATTAGTGGGGATTCAATTTAATTTAGAGACTACCAGTATGGAAAGAGTGATTTAAAATAAATCCATGGTCAGTGGGGAGGAATTCACCTTCTAAAGGGTAGATCAATTCATACATTTGACTCTAGTGACATGCCAAAAACTAGGAGAAGACATAATTTCTAAAGATAAAATACTTGATATATCCCAAGCATAGTTAGAACAACTACAAAAATGATCAAATGTATCCTACAACAAAATAAAATATAAAAGAACAATCCATCTTATCAGTACATGAGGACCAATTCAAGAAATTTGAGATTACTATGACTAATTTGTTTGATTTTTTAAAGTCAGTCAAAACTAGATAGGGAGTGATAAATAACTATACTGTTATGGCTATAGGCCAAGTTGGATAATGGCAAGCTAAAAACTATCAAGTGAAGGAATTGATAAAGCATTAACTAAAAATCAAGTCCAAAAATTTAGGACAATCATCCTATCATACCTAAACATGGATATGGCCATATTAGTGGATAATATTAGTTCCTTAATCAAATGGTCCTAGTAAATGAAGGACATGGTTGGGGACCTCAAGCAGTAGGAGGAAAAGGTGTTTTATATCTTTGATAGTTTGGTCAAGGATGCCACCTCACTTATTTGTTTGGGCCTTATTACAGATGAAGTGTTCAAATATAGAACTACTCAATTCATTCAAGAAGTGAGAAGCTAAGGGTAAGGTAAAATAAGGAATAATAATAAGAGAATCATGGGTCTACTTTTGTCATCCAAAGAGAAAATGTGAGATGCCAAGGTCATCAAGAAAGCAATAGAGAAGGTTGAGAAAGACCTTAGAGACCTATAGAATCAAGGAAATGAAATCTTCCTAAAGCCTATTATTTACCTTAAATTTATTAATGAGTAGCATTATATATTGAAGATCCTTTAGGAAAGGTAGGGACTGCATCAAAATAGGGTCCTCAAACTTAATTAAGAATAATATTTTTTGTAGAATAATTATAATATTCAAAAATACAATATTCTTTTCTTTTTGTAAAGGCATGTGCAAATTTTAAGCACATTTCATATAAGTCAGTCCACTTGGAAAAGTTTGGTGTATTTTAGAACTATTGTAGGAAGGATAGTTTTCCTTACACATGTATACTTGTAATTGGATATAAATAATTGACATACTTACTTGAATTCTATAAAAAGGAGTAATGTCATTTGTAAAGGGGGAGGGAATTCTTAGAACCAAATTACTTTTTAAACTTTGAGCAATGAATACAAACAAGGAATTCATCAAAGTCTATCTATATTTGCTTATGTGAAGTGTTATATGGTTTTTTTCTTAGTTGTTTGGTTTCACTTTTAGATTTGAATGGTTCTTATGGATTCTAGATGTGTATCTTGAATGAATAATTGATAATTTTTTCCAATGCTAGATTAGTTGAAATTTCTTAGGCTTATTTCATTTTTTTAAACTTCATTTGCATTTGGGATAATGTTATTTGCTTGTAGGAGTGAATCTTTAAAGTGAGTCTAGTTCCTATTTGCATTATTTCATACCTTCCTTAGAAGCTTTCCTAATGTATGTTGTGATTTGGGATTAATATGCTTTACTTCATACATTGGTTAAACTCATGTTTATATGAGATTTGAACTTTGTCATAATGTCTGAAATAAATACTAGCAACATATTTCTTTTATGCCCTACCCTACCTTTTCCTTCTTTTTTAGCTATATCACTTTATTTTACTTTTCATTATAAATATCCATCCTAAATTGTTTATTATATTATTTCTTGATCATAATTTACCATCCCTAGCATAGTATACTACATATTTTACATAGATCTATTATTTGGCCATGGTGGCTCCCAACCATTAAACATTATAAATATTATGAAATAATCACTTATTCTACCTTTATTCCATCAAAGATAATATGATTATCATGATTTAAAACTCATGCATTAAGTTCTTAAGAATTATAAAATGAGAATTATTTCTTAAACAATCTAGGCACTTGTGGTACACATTTAGGCATCAATAGGATCCAACTATTACAAACATGTAAAATCTCAATTGGTGTGTCTTGGAAAATTTTGTGCATCAATGTGTGTGAGAAAATAATTAACTATATTCATACCCCCTCATAAAATATACTACAAATGGTGTATAATATGAATATGTATTTTTGATTTGGTGTATTTACATGGTATGTGCACATCTAATGTGTCTCATGTTGAATCATGTTTTAAAATGTAACCTCTTATCTATAAATTGTATATGATATTTATCTCAAATCTAAAAAACATTGTCCCAAATCAATAAAAATTGGTGCCAAATGCATAATATTTTATCCCAAGTGCATATATGAATGATGTAAAGTGTATCAAATTTTACCAATTTTACCAAGTGTATTTGTGTGGACTCATGTCTATATGACATGACCCTACTTACCCCCTATTTTGAGGTTATGGGAAGGAAACCTAGTAGTCACCCTATCTCAAAAGGATAACATAACCATGTAATATATATTTCAATCATGTATTAATCAATCACATAATGGTATACTATCTAATTAGATATATCAATGAAGCTTATAGTATCCAATCACTACAATCCATAATATCTATGATATATATCATAGAAACATCTAAGAGTAACAAGAATAAGATCATTAAATAAATAATAACACACGTAAGAGTGATCAATGTCATGCAAAAGGGATTTGTTTTAGCATCAATTTGTACCCTTGGAGAGGGTTCTTCAGGATCTCTCTAATCAAGCTACACTATTGGAATAAACCCATGTCGTGGGTCACCTATGGTGGGGTTGGACCTCTAGAGAAGGATGAATTCCTCTTGATGGATCACCTATACTAGTTTTTACATTGATAAAAGGGTTATAAAGGGGGAAATACGGCTCTTAAAAATGCTAATGAGGTGATACACCAAATTGAATAAGAACACACACAAGGATGAAATATACATTAAAGAAGCATAAGATAGTACTAGCTCACACACTCTCAAAATCTAGATAATTGCATAACTATTTCATACACTAGGTTTAGGAAGCAATGAATGAAGCTAAGATGATTTATAATACTCACACAAAGATTACATTAATGGTATAAAAAACACAAATGTAGACCTGCAATCAACTAGAAAACACCCCTAAAATAGTCAATAAATGAGGGCAATGGGCATGGAAGATTATCCTTCACAATGCCATCATGCACAAGCTTACTAAACATAGTTCGAAAGTAAGATATAGGTAAATAAAATATTTATTATATTCTATAGATCCTTCATATAAGTTTTGATAGGGTCTAGCCTTATCAAATGAGAGTCTCTACACTTCCAGAATTGAGAGAGAGTTTTTATCAAAAGTTAGAGAGATATTTTTTTCTAAAATCTAAGATCCCCCCTAAAAAATGGAAATAATAAGAGATATAGAAGAAAGGGGAGAGATGGGGATCACACCATCCAAGATCCTTAATTGACCTACCATAACCTTATCACCAAATCAACACTAGTTAACTATTGACAAGCAATATTTATTTTATCCCAATAGCCTCTAAATCATTTAATTGATTGAGAAACACACTAGAGGACAACATTTTGCTAATGATGATGAGTCATGATCTTGTTTTAAAGCAAAAATCCTTAGAGACCCTAAAAATCTATTAAATGTTCTAGTTTCTTTCCCCAACTACTAGATCTCCATCTTGGAACTTGATGTCATATTAACTTGATTTAATTATGAGGATAAATTACTCATATCCATGGACTTGATAGAGCCATGATTAAGTCTATTTTTAGCTGTGATAGGTACATGTTTGTCAAAGCTATAGCTTCAATAGATGAAACACCTCTTCTTTAATCACATAACTACCCCTTACTTTAATATATGAGCATATATATCACTATAGATTTAAATCCAATCTAACTTATTAGTTTTCCTATAGTCAATATAGCAATGAAGAGATTACAGGATATATAACATCATTATTGAACCATATTAGGTCTAAATAGACCCATTCTTCCTTTTAACCTTATGAAAATCAAGAAGCCACTACACATGACGATCTCCCTTCATGAGATGATGTTGAAACCATCATAAAAATGATTTTTCATGCATTAGATCCTATAATAAAGGTCTCAACTGAGCTTTAATGGCATCCTTAAAAATACTTTCCCTGGTTCAACTTGAGTTGAATTCAACCTCTATTTAAGTCTCTTACTTTTTGAATTTTCATGTCGGCTATTGATCTCAAATTTGCATGATCTAACACACTCTATTAGATCTAGATTATACTAACTTGTTGACCTCACTCACACTATTGATCTTTATTTGTATGAATTGATAGAAGCCATAGATATTTTACTAGTCTAACATACTTGAGACACTTGTCACTTGTGTATTTGCTCTTAAGATTTTCTAACCTTTTGACCCATTACTCATCATTAAATCTACTTTGTATGAGTGAATGCATAGTATTGATCTTCCTAGACCCACTATCCTTGTTAGTCAATTCATATTGCTTCATATCTATTTAGGTACCTGAGATCTTGACACTTGTCACTTATGTACTTAAGCTAACTTTTTGAATTAATGCTCACCTTTGATCTTTAATGCATGATCAAATGCATGCCATTAGATATTTGAGACCCACCAGTTCATAAAATTTCACACTCACCATTATATTTGATCTTAGATCCCAATATTTTGAAACTTTCTAACTCCTCATTCAACCTAGGAACATTTGAGTTTAAATAACTATTTTCTATAGTTTTAACTTGATGTTCCCATGCACGTTTCACTCTAAAAGTCTAACTTTGAAGCTTTATATCTTGAGATATAAATCTCATGAAGACATTAAATTTATAGATCATGTTTAAGGCATGAAAAACATCATGTCCATGAAATATTTTAACTTGAGAGGAATTATAAGTTAACTTATTAAATGCACAATCAATGTAACCTATTTATTTTTGTGTGATGTGTCATGGCAATCTGGTCTCCCTAAACTTTCACAATAAATTATTTTCTCTTTAAAATGCTTTCAATGAAATTATAAGACTTTATGAAACCTGATTTATGCCCCTAAATGCTTTAAATTCCATGAGAACCTACTAATCCTTTTCACCTTGTAATCTTAGACCTTTTCAAGACTTGCTTCTCAAAGATCAACAAATTGCACTTTAAGCTTGTTTAAAGTATTTCAAAATCTTTGTAAGAAATATGAAATGTTATTATTAATTATTTGGTCACCCATTCAATTTATAACTCTATTCATCTTGTCACTCCATCCTAGAACTTATATAAATTGATCTATCTAGGCAAATTTATGTATGTGGGCTAGTATTGGCCAATATTTCTGGTGACATCCTAGGATTACATGCCTACTATGAACATACTAGTGGCCTTAAACTAATCCATTGTGTACATAGATTCATAGTCTTTCCTCTCAATTGATGTGGAATTGACTCAAGGTTGACCCTTTCTGAAATTTCCTATTGAAGTAAAAGGAATAGAAGAACAAAACAAATAACTATGCACCAGGCACTTATTAAAAGGGAAACATAAAAATAAAAGGAAATGTGATTAAGGCACTTGGAGGAAAGGATATAATACTAATATAATATGTTATAATATCATACAAAAAATTTAGACTCATCTAATAACAAGGCTTTAAATTAATGGCAATGATTGGGATGGGTAATACCTCTCCATTTAGTTGGGAAATCTAAAAAACATTATGCTATTTTGATCTATGGATCAATAAGGACCAATCTAAAAGCTAAGAAAGGTGGTATAGTTTCCTGACTTGGCCTTATTCAAGTCCCATTTGAGGACTAGGTACCCTTATTTGAAGTCCCTTGCTATGGCTCTCTTATCAAAGGCTTTGTTGACCTAATCTTATTATGACTCTAATGTATTCATTGCAAGATCCCTAGTTTCTTCAATATCCATGAGCTTTGCGATCCTCAAGCTTATAGGTTCACTCTCCATTAACTCAAGATGATGGGTTAACTCCAATGCATGTTATTTATTAGAAATGGTAATTTATATTCCCTTCTATAGATAAAGAGATATGGAGAATTGCCAATGGTCAATTTGGGAATTACTTTGTTATCCCATAAGGATATCCTTAGCTTTGTATGCCATATTCTCTAATTTTCCTCCATAGTTCTCTTGTTAATCTCTAACATGTTCTTGTTTGTCAACTATGCTAGTCTATTTCCTTAGGGGTAGTAATTTGAGGATGTAATGAGGTAGATGCCTAGCTTGAATTCCCATTCACTTGTCTTCATACCATCAAATGTTAAGGAATTATCTAAAATTATAGAATATGGGACACTAAACCTGGTTACTATACTATCATAAAAGTCTAATACTACTATTTCATTATCTTATTTAAAGGAAATTACTTCCACCCACTTATTGAAATACTCTGTTTTAGTGAGCACCCATTTGTGTCCTACACTTGAAGGTAGATTTATCATTCTTATGAAGTCCAACCCCCATTATATGAAGGGTTGCTCCACTTAGATTGGATTGAGTGTAAAAACTACTAATTTCTACTTTCCTATAAATAGAGAACACTTTTAGCATTTTTTGGCCAATGTATAAGCATCCTTGAAAAGGCTAGGCCAAGAATAAACAACCCTTATTACCTTTATTGATGTTGTTATAGGAGCAAAATAGCCTCCTTCAGGTCCATCATGAAACTGCTCCAAGAGCTTTATCACTTGATTATCATCAATACACCTAAGAAGTACCCCATTGAGGTCCTTTCTAAAAATATAACCATAAACCAATTTATAAGGTATGGACTAAAGTCTAAAATACCTTCCTTTTTCTTTGTCCAAACCTTGGGGGAATTCCCTTATCAATAAATGTGTCATATCTTAGAGCCAACTATTATGAAGTAGAGGTTCATCTATTTTTGAGTTGTCTTGTGTCACCAAAATAACTTATTTATCTTCTTGAAGGTCATCCACCATATGCTCACACAAGCCTTTGCCTCTTATCAAATTGGTGAATTTGATTTCCAAATCATACTCCATAATGTTGATAATCCATCTTGCTCTTTTCTCATTCAAATCCTTGTTAAGGAGGAAGTCCCTCACTCTAGGATGAAACACCATAAAATTAACCTTACTATTGGAGATCATTGGTCTAAACTTTTTGAGGATCCTGAAAGCTATAAGAACCCTCTTTTATATAAAAGTGTACCTCACCTCATATCCCTCTAGCCCTTGACTAAAAAAGGCAATTGGTTGCTCAAGTCCTTCACCATTATTCTGCATCAGCATATGTTATCAACATTGGTAAAGGTGTTTAATATGAAATCCTTTTATAAATCATGATTCATGAGTGAGGGTGCTTGGACAATGTCTTGCTTGATGGCCTCAAATGCTACTCTACTATCATTGGCCAAGAAAACATTTGTCTCTTCTTTAGGATGGTAGTGATGGGTTTGAACATCTTTTCAAAACCAAGTATAAACCTTATCAAAAAAATTCCTTTCTTGTGTTTAGGTAAAGATATTTCTAAGATAACGCTTATTCTATCAAGGTCAATGAATAGTCCTTCATTTGAAATAATATGACCCAAAAGTTTTCCTTTATGAATAGTAAACACATATTTCTTGGGATTTAAAGAGATACTATAATTTCTACATATTTGGAATATCAACCTTAGATGGTCCATGTGCTCACTAGCCTTCTTGGAGAAAATTGTGATGTCATCCAAGTAAATTGGTACCATCTAATTTAACAAACCTTGGAAAGCCATGTTTATGGCTCTTTGAAAAGTATGCCCAGCATTTGATAATCCAAAATGCATCTTTTGGTAAGCATATGTTCCCCACTTTATGGTGAAGGCAGTCTTATACTAATCTTCCTCTCTCACCAATACTTGGTTTAAACCTGAATACCCATCCAAAAGGGAAAAACATTCTGAACTAGCAACTATCTAAAGGAGTTTCTCCATGGATGGTAAGGGGTAGTGGTCTTTCAAAGTGTAGACACCTAAATTGTGTTGACTCCCCTTTGGTCCTAACCCACACTTTATTAATTTAAAATAAACAACTTATTTTAAATTATGACATCCCCTTGACACCTCACCATGGACACCTCACCTTGGACACCTCACCCTTAGACCTTTTCTCACCCCATGACTCACCTAAGACCTATTCTTACTCCTCCCTAACCTCCTAACTAACTCTTGTGCATATTTAGCCTGACCTTTGACCATTCTCCAATGGATGATGCACTTGGCAGATGGAGAACAGGCTGTTAAGCCCTTTTACCAGTTCTCTACCCACCGATGTCATTCAACTATCGGCCAACGCCGATGGGATCGCCGATGTTGGTTACATAAATCGACATCTAACATAGAGTTAAGGGTCTTTAAAACTTATCAATCATTTCTAGGACTCTTTCTGGTTGCTCTCTCTCACTTGGATTTGGCTCTTTCTCACTCTCTCTTAGACTCTGAGACATCAATAGGTATCAGACTTCAACTAACACTCCTTTAACCATAGAGACTCTACACAAATGACTCTGGATTGAATTGGAACATTGCACAGACATCTTGACATCAGCCACAATAGGCACAAGCATTCAACATGTCTAGTTCTTTACCAAGTAGAGCTAAGTATTTCTTCTGCCCTTTCATTTCAGTGTTTAGAATATAGTAGTAATTAATGACTATTTACTATTTCTAAATACAATCAACTAGACCCGACCCGACTGTCTCCCTGGAGATGCTGAAAAGCCATTTTCTTAACCATACCCTTTTTGACAACCTACCCTCCATCTTTGTCCCTCTTAAGACCTTATTGACTGTCTTACAACCCTGCACAGACCCAGACTCCTTCCAGACCCCTCTGTCAACCATAGACACATTCTAAAACTTGTCCAAAACTCATCCAAGGCCATTGTCCCAACCGACATCGACCATAACCACAACTAACATTGATAACATAACTGACATTGGCATATTGACCAACTGACACCAGTAGGACTACCAACTTTGGTGACTGTGGCAGACTGACTGCAAAGAAATAGGTACGCATTATCTAATTTCCTCTTTGTTAGTCATTTTTCATTTCTTTATTTCTGACACTTTTACTTATAAATAGTGGACTGTCATCCCTCAAAGAAGTCTTTGCACTTCTAGGACCGAGCATATCACTTGGCAGTCCACCATATATCTATCTAACATTTTTTTGTTTAAGTCTTTCTTATCTATAGGTGTCATCCTCCACAGCCAAAGAGGAGCTCCTTCAATGTCTGGATATGGTGCGTAGTTTCATCTAGGTATGTACAAACCCCTGACCATTTAACTTCAGTTTCTTATTTCTTTTGAATATTAAAAAGCAAAAAAAAAGAGTAGAAACATTCTGGCACGCTCGGTGGGACCCTAGAATTTCCTTGGGTTCATCATTCTCATTTCTTCTAAAATGAAAACATTCATATAGATGCATTAGATTTCTTCTTACATCCTTCCTCTTCTTTCTTTTTCTTTTGAAAAGAAATCATAAGCACAAGTTAAAAAGAACTTCCTTTTTTTTTCTTGTCACTTTCTCCTTGCATCTTAGAGTAGTAAATCTCATACTCTTAACCTTTTCCTCACTTGTTTGAATCTGAACAAACATTTCAATTTGGGTTAAAGATTAAATGCATTTCACTCCTGCTTAAATGCATGTTTAGCTCATCTAGTAATTAAACACATTATGAATAAATTGTAGTGCACATATGTTACACAACCAGACCACATCACACAATCAAACATCTAAACATACCTGAGACAAGGCCCAACTAGGATTTCACCAACTAGCAGATACCTTACCCTTCTCGGTGATCCTACTTGGTCTTCACAACCAAGGGGAGAACCCACTCTGTTCTCTAGTAGAGTATAAACTCTAGGGGAATTATATATTGGCTAAGTGACCCAGCTTGGCTCTGGGCTCGTGAAGTGAGGGGAGCAAGCCCCTAGCACCAAGCCACGTACAGACCCTAACATAGACTTTTTGAGCACCAAAACATAACCCGAAACCAACCTTAGACTGCCTCTTTTAGGACCCATTCTAAAAGCCCATTCTTCCAACATATTATTTTAAGGCATAAGACACCACGACTCTAAAAATTATTCTTAGGAATTTAACGTTTAGAGGTTGCTTGCCTTCATCTACTTTTTTGTTCTTATCTAGTTTTTTGAGCTGGTAAGGACACATTGTTCTGAGTCCAAAAACAACTCAGAGCTTTCTTTTTCTTCCAAAAACTTTAAGTTTTTTGAGTTTCTAGAAACACACAGACACCGACATCAATTTTTAAACTAACATCAGCAACTTTTACTCACTGGCATCGGTTTTTCCACCGACATCGGCAACCTATCTTCACTGACATCAGTTTTTCAACCGATGTCGGTCACTGTCAACAAACTTTTTCAAAAATAGCAAGCTTAAAACCTGACTTTCTTGCTGTAAAACATACCTTCTGGTTTTTTAAAACTAAAATATATAGTTTTTGGAACCTAGACCCCCTTTTCCTTGGATGGATTTGACACATTGTCAAGTTAAATCCCTTATTGATCACGCGAGGCAATAACCACTTCCACCTTCACCTTTTATATCAAGTCCTCAAATGGAGTATATTTTAGATATTAAACATACTCCTATCTAGCCTATCCCTGACCAACATCCAATTATTCCCGAAGGGGATCAAAACTTTGAGAAACTCCTTGATCATAACGTCAAGGCTCTCTAACACTATCTCACGAGAAGCCAAACGTGAGACCCTTTAGGTAATCCCATTTATGGGATGCCAACTTCCTTGGTTGAAGCTGCAATGGTATCAATAGCCTCCGCTACCCAATCCATAATAACTCAAGCCATTACCTCGACCATTAACCTGACCATGACCAATGTCCACAATTGGGCCTCCACTTCCATTTCTGGACTTACCTCCACTTGGGTTTTCATACCCCCTCAACCACAGATAATTCAATCAAGTTTGACACATTTTTAGAACTTGGTTATCTCTAGCCCACACACTCTTGCACCCATAAATACAAGAGTGACCACCTACCCTTTAACTAGTGTCGCCAATATTCAATCACCTTTGGTGGCACCTAGTCAAGTTGTGCCCTCTAGCTTCATGGCACAAGCCCCCTTGACCTCAACATCATTCCCTATGACAAACTACCAATATGTTGTGCCTATACAAGTGCAACCAAGTACATCATACGCCCCTCCTAACACCTTCTAGGTGCCTTACAACCTAGGCCTACCTACCAATCTGTCAGTAGATATAATCAAGATCCTGATGGATAAGATGTCTAACCTTGAGACATCCATTTCTGGTTCAAGTAATGTTCTTTCATACAAACAAATATGCAATGAACCCATTCACCCTTCAGTGCCTATTCGACCATATCCTAACCAGTGGGAACTCCCCAAATTTACTCAATTTTAGAATAAAGAGGACCCACAACAACATCTATGAGCATTTAGACATGCTTGTTACCTTATAGCACATGACGATGAGTTATTACTTTACACGTTTCCCATGTCACTTTTTGGCACCACCCTTGACTGGTATAACTCCATTACCAGTCATTATCTTTTTTCTTTCACTCAACTAGCCCAATTATTCCTCAACCACTTTTCAATCAACATCACCAAGAAGGTCTCCATTACAGACCTATATTCTATTCAACAATTCGATGTTGAGTCAATAGCTGACTTCATCACCTGTTGGAGATCTTTGATTAACCAACTCTCCTTTTCATTACCTCAACCTGAGCTCATAGAGCTCTTTTCAAGAGCATGTGCTAAGCACATCTCATCCACCTTGTGGGTTCAAACATTTTGCACATTTGATGAAGCTTTCACCATGGCTAGGAAGCTTGAACTCTATGCAGTCGAAGAAGACAAGGTCAAATTGTGTAGTAATGCAAAATCCAATGACCCTTCTTCATCCAAGCCTTCTTCTTCTAGATCCAAGTCCAAAGGATCAACAAATGCTATGGTCCTTAGACCATCATCTTCAACCACAACTAACCAGTCTCAACCTTTAACATTAGAATACATCACAAAACAATTCCAACAATGATATGTACAGCGTCAATACACTCCAATAGGAGAGTCATATGATTCTGTGTTGGATAAAATCATCAAGTAGGGACTCCTCAATCTCCCTCAAATATGACCACCTTAATTCCACCCTTCAAAAGCCATCCCTGCCTGGTATAGGGAAAATGACTTTTGTCACTACCATCGTGTCAAAGGTCATGACACAGACAACTGCAAAACCTTCAAGAACATCATTCGAGACATGTTAGACAAGGGGGATCTTGTTTTGGATAACCCAAATGTGCCAACTAACCAAACCATGGATGTCTTTAGACAACCATTCCCTAACTAGCCCCCTAGTTAGCATAACATTTAGACCATAGTCGATGACTTTCAAGAGAGTAATATACGCACGGTCGACATGGTTTCTAACCAACCTCTCCCACAGTCTGAAGAGGTTAATTAACCCATTTATCCACCATAGGTAGAAGAACTCTCTTCTCCTATTTGTCCACCATAGGTAGAAGAGCCTTCTTCTCCTATTTATCTTCTATCTAACCCCCTTTCACACGTGGAAGAATCTACTTTGACCTCTCCCATATTGGAGGATGATTTAATGGCACCAACGCCAGCTGCCTTGCCCTCATCCTTCTTATCATCATTAGGGGATCATACTTTCCCCACTATTCAACCACACGTAGAAGCCATAACCATCCCATGCCTCCCAAACCTCACTCACCCACAAGTGAAGGTAGACTTGAACCTAGCCTTGCCTAATAGTAGTCCTCGCACTAAACTAAAGAAGGATACTAAACCACATCGAAGAACTCCTCCCCCATCATCATCATCACCCTCTATTTTGGGCCCACACCCTTCCACCTTAATAGGAGTGCTTCCTACTCCAACACCTATCAAAAACAAAAACAAATTGCCTTTATTACACCCTTTTCCCACCAAAAACACACTTCCTCTAAAACATCCATCACCTCTCATCAATAAAGTGTCATCTACACATGTGGCCACGCCACCAACCACAAAGATGATATGACAAACTCCCCAAACAACTCCTAAAAAGGAGTTGTCAACCCCAACTACAACAAAAAGCACAAAGCCATTGAGGGGATCCTATGCTTCGATGTTATGCCAATTATTTCAATCTTCGAGCATCACCCTCCCACCTATTAAACCATACCAACCTCTTAGACCAAAACCATCTTGGTTCGATGACACTAAAATTTACTGGTATCATCACACATAGGGGCATGATACTAAGCATTGTTGTGCCCTTAAGGTTGCCATTCACCAACACTTGGAAAAGGACACCCCTCACATTGAGGACTCTTCTGACCACTTTCTTGACAAATCACTGACACCATCCCAAACCTCTTCACCTAAATTGGGATCCCCATACAAGACTATGGTCCCTTTACCACCATCCACTCCTGTATTTGAAATTAACACAATTGATGTGGCCATTAGGCCCCAAGCTGTGAAGGATAAAAGAAAAGACCAGACTTCTACACCTTTGACATATCCATTATTCATCAAGACCTCTCAACCAACACAACCCAAGATTTCTATCTTGGACATGTCTCGACCAACATCACTGGGGGAAATTATTCCTAACCTCTCTAGTCCACATGACGTATGGTATTAGCGACTTGTGGACTACTTGACATATTTTATCATACCTCCCAATCTCTCTAGCAATGGACGGTGGGCTTTTATCAAAAGCACTGCTCGCTACACCATGTTGGGGGAACATCTCTACAAATGAGGTCTTGACGACCTCCTCATCCAATGCCTAACAACCACTGAGACTTCCCATGTCATCAAACAAGTCCATGACAAGACTTGTGGGGGACATTTCAGTGGTAACTCAGTTGCCAAGCGCATCCTTTGCCTGGGCTATTATTGGCCCACTATCAACCAAGACTGCAACAACTATGTTTGGCATTGTACCAAATGCCAACAACATACTAACCAACATCATACTAACCTAATTCACAACCAACATTGACCAGAACCTACCTACAACAATGACCAACATGTGACCAATTTGGAACAAAGCAAATGGGGCAAGTTTGCTCCTAATTGACTCAGACCTTACATCGACACACAAGCATGGATTAGGGACTTATCGTTTATCTTCTTTCAAAGGCTAGCCAAAACTTGAGCCTCTTAATGCCTTACGTCTATGACTATTTTTCTGTTAGTCAAGTAATCATTCACTTGATGTTTAACTTGAGCTCATCCCTTGAGCAACCCCCCATCATCGTCATCTATTTATTTTAACCCTTTTTCCCTACATTAGTCAACCCTTTTTTCAAGCATGAATTCTTTGTCCTAATAAAAGGGAAACCCTCTAAATCTCTATAGTCAAGTCCATGACCAAAAAGTCCAGTCAAAAATAAAACTATAAAACTAGGATGCCTATTCAAAGGTCATAAACTATAAATGTAGACTGCGCCCTCGAAGGATAGCTACATAATTGTTGTAATTGATAGAATGCTCCCTTGAAGGACAACTATTCAAAATCCATCAAAACATATAAAGCAAACTATAGAACACTCCCTCGAAGGATGGCTATGCCTAACTTGTGCTACATACATAGCATCATATGACCATAAAACACAACATCCCCAAGTGGACTTCTTGCATTGATCAGTCTACCCAAAAAAAAACTATTAAGTCATGGGCTTGCCTTTAGTCGTTATCAGGGTCACCTATAAAAGGGGCAAAGTTATCCCTGCTACAAAGGGTTACGCTTTCCTTAAATCTCACACAATCATGCCTATCACCCCAACATACTCAAAGGATTTCAAGCTCACTTAACGTCAAGTGATTCGACTACTTCTCTAACATAAACCAATGGTCAACGACGTAATGCATGAATGGGGCTTTTGTTTCCAAAAACCTTATCTATGCTATCATTATAGTCCTTGTCAATGAAAGAGCAATGTGCATTTTAGTTCTTATACATCTTGGTCACATCCAACCAAACCAAACCAAACTTTTTTCAAACACTAACATGACTTATCCCATTCACACTAGTTTTTATGAAAAACAATACACTTGGAAACTATCGACCACACACAACCAATGTTATAGAATACACCATCACATAATATGGAAAAGGCTATAACATCATCTACAATTCATTTTTAGCATACACCATCACCAATATGGAAAATTGCTAGGGATGAAAGACCACATTACCAATGTTACAAAATACACCATCACATAATATGGAAAAGGCTGTAACATCATCATTTCAAGCATGTACCATCACACATATGGGAAATGCTGACATCTCTAACTTGACCAACTATCGACCACTTTGACTCTTCCTCTGAACTACATTGGTCTGATGCCCCTTACAATAGGGGCTATGTAGGCAGCACTCAATCTTCTGAGGTTAGCTCGGCCATTCCCTCGTTTATCTCCCTAATGACGATGGCCATTTCGTTCATCCATCTACTTGATGGACCAACCATATCACCTTTAATCATGACTTAACCAGCCTAAACTCATGACCAAACCACTAGCTCTAACACTGTAGAAGTCACCTTTGACTTCTCATGGGGCACACTAGAGATCACATACATCTCCCTGACCACAACAAACAACCTTTGAGCTCCCTTATATCTCAATCCAACTCGACCAACCACTTTGGAGATCACGACTATCTCCTCAGACCATGACCACTTTCAAGACAACTCTATCTTAATTGTTTTGATTGCATTTATGCTACCTCATGAATAGTTAGAAAATTGTCTGCATCTCACATTATGACCCTCACAAGTATCAGATCACGCCCAAGTTGATCCCCACTACTTGTGAAATTTTTGTGTTTTCCAGGAGCACTTCCCAAGCCTAGGATACTTGGAACACAATGACCATTGGAGCTATAGCTTTGATCATTTAACCCAATTAGCTATGACTAAATGTTGGGGACCGGTTATTTCAATTTTAGCACTCCTCAACCTTTGACTATGACAATTTGACCTATCTTTCACGTGAAGTGGTATATGCACAATCCCAACTATTGTAGCGTTTACACTCAAACTTCACCATATCCATCAGCTGCCTATCAAATCGGCAATCAATTTTAGGTTACCTTCCCTCGACTCCCACTTTGAGGGGGAATACCTCATCACCATACCTGGGGCATCTACTCCTATTTTTATCTTGTAGTTCATCAAGAACAACCAATAAGACAAAAAGGGGCAAATGTAGACACCTAAATTGTGTCGACTCCCCTTTGGTCCTAACCCACACTTTATTAATTTAAAATAAACAACTTATCTTAAATTATGACATCCCCTCGACACCTCACCTTGGACACCTCACCCTTAGACCTTTTCTCAACCCATGACTCACCTAAGACATATTCTTACTCCTCCCTAACCTCCTAACTAACTCTCATGCATATTTAGCCTGACCTTTGACCATTCTCTAATGGATGATGCACTTGGCAGATGGAGAATGGGCTGTTAAGCCCTTTTACCAGTTCTCTATTTGCTGATGTCATTCAATTATTAGCTGACGCTAGTGGGATCACTGACGTAATTTACATAAACTAACATCTAATGCAGAGTTAAGGGTCTTTAGCACTTATTAATCATTTTTGGGACTCCTTTTGGTCACTCTCTCTTGCTCGAATTTGGCTCTTTCTCGCTCTCTCTCAGACTCTGAGACATCAATAGGCATTAGGCTTCAACTAACACTCCTTTGGCCATAGAGACTCTACGTAAATGACTCTGGATTGAATTGGAACATTACACAGACATCTTGACAATAGCCACAGTAGGTACAATAATTCAACACCTTTGGTTCTTTACCAAATAGAGCTAAGTATTTCTTCCACCCTTTCATTTCAGTGTTTAGAATACAATAGTAATTAATGACTATTTACTATTTCTAAATACAATCAACCAGACCCGACCTGACTGTCTCCTTAGAGAGGCCGAAAAGCCATCTTCTTAACCATACCCTTTTTGACAACCTACCCTCCATCTTTGTCCCTCTTAAGACCTTATTGACTATCTTTCAACCCTGTACAGACCCAGACTCCTTCTAGACCCCTCTATCGACCATAGACACATTCTAAAACTCATCCAAAACCCATCCAAGGTCATTGTCCTGATCGACATTGACCATAACCCCAACTGACATCAGTAACATAACTGACATCAGCATATTGACCAACCAATGCCTGTAAGACTATCGACATCAGTGACTGTGATAGATCGACTGCAAAGAAATAGGTACGCATTATCTAATTTCCTCTTTGTTAGTCATTTGTCATTTCTTTATTTTTGACACTTTTACTTATAAACAGTGGACTGTCATCCCTCAAAGAAGTCTTTGCACTTTTGGGACTGAGCATATCACTTGGCAGTCCACCATATATCTATCTAACATTTTTCTATTTAAGTCTTTGTTATCTACAGGTGTCATCCTCCACAGCTAAAGAGGAGCTCCTTCAATGTCTGGATATGGTGCGTAGCTTTATTTAGGTACGTACAAACCCCTGACCATTTAACTTCAGTTTCTTATTTCTTCTGAATATTAAAAAGCAAAAAAAAGAGTAGAAACACAAAGATACCTTATTTATATCCTTGAAGTCAACACACAAGCTGATTTCACCACTCTTCTTCCTCATATGTACCAAATTAGTTACCCATGAGGAGTGCTTAATGGTAAAAATGATCTTGGATTTAATTAATTTGGTCAATTATTTCCTCATAAGCTCTTCAATTTTTAGGTTTATAGGCCTTTTCTTCTTGTTGATAGGTTTGGCATTATAATCTTGTTTTATAGTGTGTTCGTCCATCTTAGGATCAAAGCCTCTCAGGTCACTATATTCCTAAGAAAAGATGTCTACATATTCTTTACAAATTTCTATGAAAGTAAGCTTCTCATATTTATCACTTACCTTTCCAAGCTTGAGTAGCTTGTATTTGAAGATGAAGAATCTTTCATAGTCATCTTCATTGGTTGACATCACTACCTTGTCTTTTCTCATATGATATCTTTCATGAAAGAGACTTTCAAGGGTGACTAGACCTTTAGGAAGCTTGTTGGATCTCGACTAAATAATTTTCTCCTTATATTAATGTTGAAATTTTTCTTGGTTTATGGAGGAAAAACTTGCTTCTTACTACAAGAAAAATTCAATGTACTTATCATTCTCAAATACTTACCAATGAGCTTCATTCTCTAGCACTGATGGTCTTACTACCACTTTGATGTATGGCTACACCTTGGTCTTTTTTAAATCATTTGGGATATCAAATTGAGATCTTATACCTACCAACCTATCATCATGTCTATTATGGTTCCTTGGTACTACTTGGATGTTAAAGGCCTCAAAATCCTCAATTATGTCCACACTCTATGTTTTTAAGACTTCATCAAGGGATTCTTAGTGATATTTTAGCCTTTAACCTAGTGCACTATATCTCATTATCCCCATAAACTTGTAATTGTTTGATCCCTCTCTTATTATCCCATTGAAGGCCATGGATAACGTGTTCATACTCTACTACATTGTAATAGAGATTGAATTAGAACTTGTAAGAAGATAAATAATTATCATTGGAGGGGGATACTAGCATTCCACCTATACCCACTCCATGTTTTCTCCTTGAACCATCAAATAATAAATTCCATAAGCCACTAGGATCTTATTGAGGCCCAATGAGGGATGGCATGGACTAATTATCTTTATGTAAGTATTAGACACCCATGTCCCTTTCTTCAACACCTTCTAAGGGATAAACCAAATGATTGTCATTCTATAGTTCATCTAAGAACATGTTTGATATCTCTTTAGGGTGAGTGTTTAATTCTTAACCAACTATGAATTCATCCTCATCAAGGATTTTTTAATTGAGGTTTATGTTATCTATCCCATAAGGATATATGTGGAATTTTTTAATAGGTTTAGCTTGAATAGATACCTTAGTTCCATATCTTGTTTAGAATGCCATTTATGACCATATTTCTAAAAGATAACTGCCAATCTTTGATATGAATTCCCTAGATAGTCATATGGTGAAATAAGGAGGCACATCAAGGATAAATACATATTTAACCATTGAGACAAAAGGATAAGCATGAAGATTCAAGTTGAGATCTCTAATGATACCAGATGGTTTGGTGGAAGAACCATCAAGTTGTATAACTCCTTTAGATTGGTGTTCATACTTTAAACCAAGCTGGTCTAATATAGAATTTATCATTATTAAGGTGTTATCCCCATTGTCTAACAAGAAATTATGTACTAAAGAGTCACTAGTAATTACTAAAATGTAGAAAAGAGGAGGTTTGACCACCTTACTTGATTGTCCTTTACTAGGTCCTTTGGATGCATTAGTGAAAACCACATTTTCCTTGATTGGTGGTTTCTCAAAAAAAATTATTCTTGATAGTCATTCTTAGAGGATGTCTACCTAATTAGGCATGGAGATAATATCCCACATTGACACACTCACATTAGACCTTTTCATTTGTTTGACAATGTTGATGGTTGAACCACCAACCTTTGGTTATGCTTTGGGAGCCACAACTATACTTTGAATTTGTGAGTTTTGGGGAACAAAAAAATTCCCTTGATTTTGATTCCTTTGAGATATTAGAACCTTTAGAATAGTATCAGGTCTAACTAGCTTTGATATTAAAGGAGAAATGGTAGGAGGCTCCTTGACTGCTTCATTGTCACCATCCATGTTCCTTCTTTTGAAACTTGTATTTACTGCCATTAGAATGTATGCCTGGCTATAATTGGCCTACTAATTGAGTGCATAACTATCTTATTGATAATAATTCACCATTATAGCACCCAATTTTCTTGGTACTTGATTAGGGATTTGACCTTTTTGAGGCTCTTCTAGTTTTGTCATCATGGGTACCTTTATGTTCTGATCAATAAGAGATTGATTCTACCCATAATTGGTAGCTTGCTACCAATAATCATTGAATGTTTGGTTGAAGTCACTATTTGAGATAATGGATATCCCCAAATATTGATACCAAGGCATGATATCCTTATCTTCTTGAGCAACATTATTCTTAACAAGGATAAAGGTGTTGAAAGTTCTTCTAGTTTTGGATTATAGTTTCTCTATTAATTATAGCTAGGTTTCCCTTATCCCTAGCCTTGACCTTGACCTTGGCCTTGTAAATTTCATTTGTAGGGTATCTTATTTTCTTGATGGGATTGTTACTAAGGCTGATATGCATCTTGATAAGGCCTATTGAAATTTTGTTGTCTCTTGACATTCACTAGTTCATTTACCAAGGATTGAAACATGCTCTTAAGCTCTTGAAAGTTCTTTTGTTCTTGGGAACAACTAGATTGACTAGTGAAATCCTTTTATTTCTTAGGTGAGCGTATGGCCACAATTGTATGCATAAGATTAATGAAATCAAGGAGAGGAATGTAAACAAGGGATGGTCTAATCTTAGGGAACAAAGGCATTAGCAGTCTAGGTGTAAGCTTGCCAGCCTGCACTAAATAATTTTTTTCTCTAATTTCCACCTAATATGCATTTGGAAATGTGTTCCCTCCTATAGATTGAATCATTATTATAATTCCAATATTAAGGGATTTAAAATAGTATAGGAGGTAAATTTAGGTATAGGCCTACCAAAAATTGGGACTCTATCCCAAGTAAACATTGTGTTGAAGTCTTGCATAACTTCATGAAGGGCTCTTTTTATTATGGCTAATTGCTCTGCAAGTGATAAATGGTCAATTTTATCTTCAAATATTTTACACAATACATATCCTAATTGGTCCCATGATGTAATATAATTAGTAACAAATCTTATAAACTAGTCTAGGGATTTACCTTTGAAAGAGATGGATAATAACCTAATTAATATATTTTCCTCATTGATATCATGAATGTTTCATAAGTTGGCTATATCCATAAGGTGCTCAGAAGGGGTTTTAGTTTGGTCTCTATTAAAATAAGGGTCACTTTTAAGAGATGCTAATGAAATATGATCATATTGAGGGAGGTATAGAGGACTTTGAACATTAAAGGCCATAAAGGGGAATACTCTAGGGGATACCATGGAAATAAAAGGATTTAACAAATATCATCTTATAGGGGTAGGCCTTGAAATTAACTTAGGAACAAATTTTCCTTTATAAGGGTGTGTATTAGAAAATCTTAATCTTTTTACTGAGTTCAAAGGTAATTCAATGAATTCAAAGGTAATACCTCTAAAATTTGATCTTTTATCTAGCTTTGACATAAGATGAAGTCACTATTCTACTACTAGAATGTTGAATCTTCTTTTGGAGTCACTAGCTACTATTGTTTGGAAGCTATAAGTGTTGTAAATTGATCAAATTAGCATCAAAATTTGACCAATATTCTTGAACTATGTCCCACTGGGTGTGCAAAAAAAATTTGTAGCATCAATTTATACCCTTAGAGAGGGCTCTTCATGCTCTCTCCATTTAAACTACACTATTAGAACAACCCGAGACTATGGGTCACCTATGGTGGAGTTGGACCTCTAGAGAAGGCCTATTTCTTCTTGATAGATCACTTACACTAGTGTTTGCACTGAGAAAATGGTTAGAAAGGGGGAAAATAGGGCTCCTAAGAAGGGTAATGAGGTGATTCACTAAATTATAAGAGAACTCACACAAGAATGAAATATACATTGAAGAATAATAAGATAGTACTAGCTCACATAATCTCAATATATAGATAATTATATAAGTATTTCATACACTAGGTTTAAGAAACAATGAATGAAGCTAAAAGAAATTGTAAGACTCACACCAAACTTACATTAATGATAGAAATAATAAAAGTTTAGACCTAAAATCAACTATAAAACACCATAAATTAGTCAAAAAAGGAGGACAATGGGCATGGAAGACTCTCCTTCATAATGCCATCATACACAATCTTACTAAACATAGTTCAAAAGTAAGAGATAGGTAAAGAAAATATTTATTAGCTTAAAGAGGTCCTTCATATAAGTTTTGACAAGGTCTAGCCTTATCAACTGAGAGTCTATGCTCTTCTAGAATTTAGAGAGACAGAGAGTTTATATCAAAACTCAAAGAGATATTTTCTTATAAAAACTAAGAGCCACCATTACAAATGTAAATAATAAGAGATATAGGAGAAATGGGGAGAGAGGGGGAACACACCATCTAAGATCATTAATTGAGCTACTACCACCTTGTCATCAAATCAGCACTAGTTCTCTATTAACAAGCAATCTTTCTTTTTTCCTAATATCCTCTAAATCATTTCATTGATTGAAAAACACACTAGAGGATAAGAGTTTTCAAAAGGTGATGAGTCATGATCCTATTATCAGGAAAAATTCTTTAAAGACCTTGAAAATCTATTAAATGTTCAAGTTATTTTCCCTAACTATGAGATATTCATCTTGAAACTTGAAACCATCTCCACTTGCTTTCATTATGAGGAAAAAGTCCTCATATCCATAGACTTGATAGAGCCATGCCTACATCTTCTTTTAATAGTGGTAGGTACCTATTTGTCAAAACTATAGCTTTGATAGATGAGACACCTCTTCATTAATCATATACTTTACACCTTACTTCAATGTATGAGTATAGATTTCACTCTGTATTGAAAACCAATCTAATTTATTAGTTTTCCTATAGTCAATATATCGATGAAAAGCTTATAGATTGTATAACATTGTTTTTGAACCATATTAGGTCTAAACTAACCCATTCTACCTCTGAATCTTGTAGAAATCAAGAAAACACTACATATGAGGATCTCCCTTCATGAAATGATGTTAAAATCATTAAAAATTTGAGTATTCATCCATTGGATCCTCCAACAAAGGTCTCAACTAAGCTTCAATGGTGTCCTTTGAAATATCTACCCTAGTTTGACCTAAGTCGAATTCAACCTCTGTTTAAGTCTCTTAACTTTTGACTTTTCATATTAGCCATTGATTTCAAATTTGCATGGTCTAATGTGATTCATTAGATCTATATTATAATGACTTATTAACCTCACTCATACCATTGATCTTTATATATACAAATGAATATGATCCATAGATTTTATGTTAGTCTAATGTGGTTAAGACACCTATCACTTGCATATCTTCTCTTAACATATGTTAACCTTTTGACCCATTACTCATCATTAGATCTAATTTATATGAGTGAATGCACACTATTAATCTACCTAGAGCCACTATCCTTTTCAGTCAATGCATACCATTGGATCTATATTCAATTACCCAAGATCTTGACACTTGTCACTTGTGCATATATGCTAATTTTTTGACTTGATCCTCACCACTAATCTTTGATGCATGATCAATGTGTGTTGCTAGATCTTCAGGACCCATTAGATGTTTATATTTATCTCTCATCATTGGATTTGATCTTATCTCCTAAGATTTGGACACTTTTTAGCTCCACATTAAAACTAGGAACATTTGAATTTAAATATCTATTTGTCATATCTTTAACTTGATGTTCTTGTGCATGTTTCACTCAAGAAGTATAACTTTGAGGATTTATATCTTGAGATATAAATCTCATGAAGACATGAATCTTGTATAGGATGTTAAAGGAATTAAAAACATCATGTCCATGCAATATTTTGTCTTGAGAGGCTTTCTAAGTGAACTTATTGACTATGAAATAAAGCTGACCCATTCATTTTTGCATGATGTGCCATGATGGCCTGATCTCTCTAAAATTGCATAAGAAACTATTCTCTTTATAAGGCTTCCAATGAACTTCTAATAATGTGTACAACCTGATTCATGCCCTTGAATTTTTGAAATGCCATGAGAACCTGCTAGTCCTTTTCACCTTGAAATCTTAGACTTATTTCAAGACTTGCTTGTTAAAGATCAACAAATTGCACTTTAAGATTAGTAAAAGTGTTTCAAAATCTTTGTAAAAAGTATGAGATCCTTTTATTCATTATTTGGTCACCTAGTCAATCAATAACTATGTTCATCTTATCACTCTATCCTAAAACTTTAGAAATTGATCGATCTAGGCAAATTTATGTTTGTGGGCCAAAATTGGCCAATAAGGTCTAAGGAGATTGCAAACAAGGGTCATGTTCATATGTTTCAAACTTGAGGTAAGGTCATGTTTAAATGTATGCACACCAAATGAATAATACTCAGTGACACCATCCCCAAAAAACATGGAACATGTTCAAATTTTCCATAGTAAAAAAGGCATAAAAAATTAAGTACACTCAATTAATCCATGTGATAATATGAATAAATGAAATATAAGCAACCAGAATAAGCATATCATATTATTCTTTACATAAAAGGGTTAGTGAAATGTCATGTAGCATAAGATATTTACCACATTGTGTAATATGTAAGTATGAGAACATACATGTGTAAGTGTTAGTATATATGCTCAACGTGATAAAATAAATTTATCATAAAACCATGTAACCTATATCAATCATGATCATGAATAAAATTCCCCCAACATAGTGTGTCAAGTGGGTGGAGGAAAACTTGATCATATATCATATATCTAGCATATGAATGTATCACACTCAAGTACCCATGAAACATGTGTATATAGAAATAAAATGATATTCTATCTACTATCATAAATTAAATAACATGTATGCAAAAGCTAGTAAACAATTGTATGATAAATATTTTTGTATCTTTGCTTTATTTGATTGTTTTTGTATTTTTTTATGATGTTATGTATTTTATTTTTTTCATACTTTAAAATAACTAGTCTTATAATTGCATACACTCAAGAGGTAAAGGATTACCCGATGACTCTGTCAGGTCCTTTGTTTGACAAAATTGTTTATGTTGTAACATTGCCACTTCTTGAATTTTTTATGGTAGTTTTATACCAAAATTTGTTTATATTAATCTATCATTGTATCCATCATGTGGAATGCAAATATATTTATCATCAAATTTAATAATGAGGCATATGTATGTATTATACATTATTGCCTTAACATCGGTCAACCATTGTTTCCCAAAATGAAAGGTCAAATTTAGTTTTTGATTCATTATCCATATGGAGGTATCAATTTTAATTTTGGTTTGAATGTAATGGTTAGTATAATGTATCCAAGACATTATTGAAATATTAGAATGTTATAACCCATATATATATATATATATAATGTCCCAACATTCATATACTTGTAACATTGTAAAATGTGTCCCAATTATTTATATTGAAATTCTTAACCATTTTTTAGAGTTAATGGTTGGGAATAGCCTAATAAATTATGTAATGCACTATTATAAAGCAAACTAATTAAATAATTTATATTTATAATATTTTGATAAGTATATGAAATTAGATAATATGATAAATATATAAAAGTATAATGCTAATAATATTTTTCAAATAACAATGTGAATGAGAAATAACACTTAGTTTATGTCATGCTACATAGGTAGATCTAATAGTTACATGTGTATAATAATACATTATGATGATTTTCATTGATTTTTTAGATTATATAAATTATATTTAAGTCAAATATGATACTGACATCAGATTATAGACACTAGTGTCAACACTTATGTCCTAATTTTGATTCCTTTATCCATATCACGATATTATTATTTTCTAGAATATTTATTTATGCCTATTAGATTTAGATATCACCTTATAGATTATTAGTTCATATCATGTTCATATGCTCTCAAAATCAATCTTTTTCTAAAAACCCTAGGTCTTTCAACTTAGGCATGTCACCTTAAAAAATAGGGATCAATGGCCTCAATTTAAATTGATCTCACCTCAAAGACCACTTTATACCTGAGTACTACCTATATATCCATATACTTGAAAGATGGCATCAAGCCGATGTAGTTATCCCCTTTATGGGGGTTTGTGTGTGAATAATTGTCAAATATGCTATATGTGAGTGCATCTAGTGATCTATATTGTCAATTGAAAAATATTATGTTGGAAATATGATTGTCATTGATGTCAAAAGGATTAGGTAGGATTGATGGAGAGAAGATCATGTTTCATAGTTACACTATGCAAAGACATCATGCTTTTACAAAGACCATTTATGGATATTTAAATTTAAATAGATAAAAGATACGTTATGGTTTTTTTATGTACATTCTATAAATATGGTCTGCAGGTTTAGAGGAGAAGGAATGAGCTCATAATTTATTTATTTATTTAGCTCTCATATATTATAGGTATTCATAGTAAAATCCTAAGGGTTTAACCATGGTGTCAACAAACAAAGTTATATTTTAATGTTGAGTTGGTATTGCTGAGAACTAGTAACCTAAGTTAAAACTTAAGTCCATATCATTGTTAAGAAATCAGCCCCTTGACCTAACAATTACTGACTTCAAGTAATGATAAAAGGACTTTATATTTTACTAAGTCTAAGACTTAATATATGTTCTAGCTTTATCAATGAATATCACTTCATCATACATAGATGGTCTAATGAAGTGAAGAAAAGTCAAATTGTCAAAGGTTCCTCCAAGTGAATGCATTAATCCCAAGTGTCACAAGCACATGAGTCTATCAGATAGAATATCAATGAGAGTGAGAATATCAAAGATAAATATAAATCTAGTTATAAGATCAATGGTTAGCACTTAATCAAGCATTGGAAATATAATGGAGCATGATGAAGTTAAATTGTCAAGAGGACCTCTAAGTTAATATGCAAGTGACAAGTGTCACATTCATAGAGATTATTAGATACATACCTAATGATCAAGCTTATCAAAAGATCTAACAATGAATGGGTGATCATTAAAAAGAGATATAATGGAGTGAATGGACTCAAATGCTATAAAGAGCTTGATATTTAATAATTAGATAAAAGTAAAGATCATGCATCCTTGAAAATATAATGGCATGTGGAAGCTTGGATGAGAGATCCAACAGAGTGAGTAGACTCAGATGGAACAAAGAGATTAATGTTTATTGACATAGTGGCAAGTTAAAGACTAAATAGGTTTGAGGAAGATCAGTGGATCAAAAGGGATCTAAAGATGTAGGAAGTAGTGATGTGAAGTCAAAGTGTCAAAGTTTAATGACCAAGTCAAGGTAAAGTTTGTGCAATTTCAAAAATATATCCACATGTGGGAAAAAATATTTGGATATTGATGAATGTATTTTAAAGAGTGGAAATTAATGTTCAATAGTGTATAAATATATGGTGAAGCAAGAGAGCTTGGATATGGTGTGAAAAAAGAGATCAAAAGCTAGTATTTAAAGTGTTTAAATTCTAACAGTCAAGTGGAGAAACATGCAATAACTTGTGTATAAGTTTTATATCTCAATATAGATAATGAGATTGATTGATCTAACTGATCAAATCTACATTAAATAGCCTATGCATCAAAACTTGAGTCTAACAGATGCTATAGATATTAAAGAGAACTACAATTATGGTGTGATGCACAAAATCAAGATGTGCGAAACTAATAGTTAAAGTCTTAATCAACTAAAGTCTAGAACTGGTATGATGTGTTAAAGTATAAGTCTGAACACATAGAAGATATGAAACCCTAGATATATTGCTTATATAAATGACATCTAGGATAAAGGTAGATGCTATTGGAGCTATTGAAATTGTGTCAAATTAAAAAATATAGACACAAAGGTAGAAGTGTAGAGAAGATGAACTATTATTGAAGAGTGTCAAACATAAATATATATAGACATAGAGATAGAGTGATAGAGAGAGATGAAGTGTGTCAAATAGAGACATATTTAGACACAAAGATAGAGGGGAAGAGAGGAATAAAGGAACATAGAGATAATGTACAAAGAATGAGTAGTTATAGATTAGACTTGTAATAAAGAGAATAGAGTTGGATTCATGTATGAATGTATTTTATATACTATAGTTGTAGTTACATAGCTCTGATTGGTCAGTGTTATTAGACTAGCTAATTTGGTGCTTAGTTAGGGGATTGGTGTCTCCTTAGGATTGGAATCCTTAAATGTAACTAGTGAGGCTTGTAGCCAATGAGGGGGGCTTGTAACCAGTGAGCATTTTTCCAAGTGAGGCATTGACTATGAGGTTAGATTAGAATAGTATATTATAGTAGCTATTCTCATCATCATTTTTCCCTTTGGGTTTTCCTTGTATAAATCTAGTGTCATGTGTATTTGTGTGTGTAGGTGATCTATAAATTTATCTTTTAATCTACATATGCTTTTGAATTTACTTTAAAAGGATTAAATGATTGGTTTTAGTTGATCTAGTGATTAACCCCCCACCCCATCTTAGTAGATAGTTGTGTTCCAATAATTGGTATCAGAACCTAAGGTTCCTTGAAATAAGATTAATCAGCTCGGGTAAATCTTAGAATAGTGAACATAATGGCTAGTCAAGAAGGTTCTTTATCAAATAAAGAACCTATTTTTGATGAATATAACTATGCATTCTAAAGTATAATAATGGAAACTTATTTATATTCATTATGTTTTAATGTATGGATTGTTTCATAAATGTATATACAACCCCTGATACAACTCCTATTGATCAAGTTACCAAGAAGGCATATGAAATCAATGCCAAGGCAAAGAATGTTATTCTTTGTGGATTGTCCAAATCAAAGTTTGTCAAAGTAATGCATTATCAAAATGCATAAGATATCTAGAATAAGTTGAAGAGAATCTGTGAAGGTGATGATAATGTAAATAAGGCCATGATACAAACATATAGAGGAATTTTTGAGATTCTTCAAATGACTTAAGAAGAGAAGATTGTAGACTACCTCCTCAGGGTAGATGAAATAGTCAATGCAATCAAATGTCTTGGATAAGAGATGAAAGAATAAATCATTGTCAAAAAGATCGTAATATCTTTGCCATCAAGATATGACTCTAAAATGTTTGTAATAGAGGAATCACGAGATCTAGATAAGCTCACAGTAGATGCGTTGTATGGAAGCTTCACTACCTATGGGATGAGAATTTGAGAAGTAGATACTTCCAAGAGAGATGTTACATTTAAAGCATCCAAGAATGCAAAAGTAGAAGCATCTATATTCAGATCTAATGATACTGATGAAGAATAATCCAACTTTGTTAGAAGATTGAAAAGAGGATCTAGAAAGTACAAAGGTAAGTTACCCTTTAAATGTTTTAATTATGGTAAAGTGGGACATGTTTCTACTAAATTACCTTATGAGAAAAAGGATAACTTTGAGCAAAAAGAGGGTGGAAATATAATGAAGCCCCACTATTCTAAAAGGAGTAACTTCTTTAAAAATAAGAAAGTCTTGTATATAAGAGAAGATAGTGACTCATTAGATGATAGTGATAGCTTATATGATGACCATGATTATGCCTTTGTGGTTGAGGGAAATGAGTCCTTATTCATAGCATTAGGATCAACTTATGTAGATCTAGATCAAAAGGAAGTTGAATAATATAATGAAGAAGAAGGAGAAGTGGACCTTGAGTGTGAACTCATATGTACTCTAGATGATATTGATAAGTTTAGGAAAGAGAACACAACAAAAAATAAGCTTAAACAAAAATAAATTGAAATTTTTTCCAAAAGTCTTGAAAAATATGATCAGATGATAGTAAGACTTAAGACTTAGGTTGAAGAGGATGTAAGAATAGAAGATGTAGTCAAAATTGAACTACAATTCAAATCTAATGAGTGTATGATGTTAGAAGGAAATATAGTAGATTTGATAAGAGATCTTGAAAAGGTTAAATAATAAATAGTCTAAGGTCTAAAGTTGATAATAAGATCACAAAGTCTTTATGAATTTATCAGCTCTCAAAATCCATCAAAAAGGAAATATGATCTTGGTTATGAAAATGGAAAGTCCCATAACTAGTACATCTACTAAGTTATATGATAATTTAAAAGTGGAAGGATCAAGAGCAAATAATGTTAAAGATTATAAGGATACAAAGATAAACACAAGCAATGTTAATGTGAAGAAGGTTATAGCTAAAAAGAATCCTGAGGAAAGGAAAAATAATAATAATGATTCCATCTCTATAGACTCAAGGAAGATGCAGAAGACAAAGGCAGTTGATGAAAATGGTTACACAAGGGTAAGCAACTTGAAGAAGTAAGAGTTGAGAATAAATTCCCATCCTACACAAAGAAGATCTATGACCAAGTATTCCTCATCTTTCTATGGTTATTGTTATAATTGTAATTAGTTTGGTTATAAGGCTAGTAAATGTAGAGTTATATCGATAAGGAGAACTTAATTTGTAAGAAAAAATTCATTTATACCCTTGGTAGATAAAAATATAATGTTTTTTAATTGTAATAATTTTGGTCACATAGTTAAATAATGTAGAACAAACTTTGAAAGACCAAAAGTACAAAGTGTGAAAAAAAGCATGCCTCCTAGTGTGAACAAAGGTTCAAAAGTCTCTGAAAAGGAGAAAATTAAGCCCAATAAGACATATAAGTAACCCAAGCATGTATGAAAAGCTAAATACCAAGCCATGATGAAGAATGTTGTAGTGGTTGGAAAATGTCAAGAGCTCTCAATGTCTACACATGTTAAGAATGTGAAGACAAAGATCAAGGAGAAGTCCAAGGTGTTGGTTGAGGATAGTTCTAACGTATGTATAGATTCAAGTAAACATCCTACTACTATAGAGAAAGTATCAAGCATATAAAATCAGTCTTCTATGCCTAGTGATAAGATTAAGAGCTATAAGTAAGATTCATGATATGAAAAGGTGTGTCACATGTTGTCTCCATGTATTGTCAATCCAATCATAGAAGAAAAGGAGAACATTTTAGTGGATGAGCATGTTACTTCTCTCAAGCTTAAAGAAAATAAGAAGAAGAGAAATCATAAGATTACCAAGAAGGAGAAGGAATATAAGGAGTTATGGGAAACTCCTAGTTTCACATTTTTCTAGGACATTGTGAAGTAAGGTGTCTCTATCTATTCTTCTTAAGATACCCTTATTAGTGGATAAGCAAGTGATGTCTACTATAGATATTAACTCAAATAGGTTGTGATGATGACTTGATCAAACCAAGTCAAGTGTTGTGTATGCAGTGTCTTTAGGGATAAAATGAGTGTTTCAATATGATATAATGAGATTGTTGGAGTACATCTCAGATATATATGGTCTATAGATTCATTTGGCATAAGGTTTTAATGAAATAAACCCTTGACATTGTGTATCTTGGGTTATGAAAATAAGTTGGGTCACAAAACTTGAAGAACATGTGTAAAATGATGATATAATTGTGTTAAATGAAGTTATAATGTGTTATAAATAGGCCCTTGATGCAAAGATGGAGCATGAAGCAAGGGGGATCTAGATTATTTAGTTTTTCATGATCAAGAAGGATTAGAGTAGATCTTTGTAATTGGTCAAATCCTATGATCAAATGATAATAAGAGACTAAGAGAGAAGGATAATAAGCCTATATGGAATATCTTGCATCACATTATATGGAATATCTTGCATCACATCATTAAATGCTAGTGATGGATCATAAGTCTAGATTAAGGATCATAAAAGCCTTGTTGATCCCTAAAAGAAGAGAAAAGGTAACTTAGGTATTTATATTTTACAAATTTATAATGAGTTGATGGTTGTTGGTTCTTGGACAAATTTCTTTATCTGATAAAGGGGGAAAGCACTTTTGACAAATAGTGAGAAAGATTTCCTTTGCCATTGATGTCAAAGGGAAAGAAAAAGTACAAATGCTCTTTGTGGGAGAAGAAGAGAAAAATGTTATCTATAAAATTTTGGAGAAAAAATTGAAAATGTCAAAGAATAAGTAGAGTAAGTGTCCAAGTTGAGTATTAGGTAAATATGGCAGTGCCTAAGTGAGAGTAAGTATGATATGAACACCGTTAGTTCATTCTCATTAAAAACCAATGAAAGCAATGATAGAGAAAGAGAAGACTATTAGAAGATCAGAACATTATGTTTACATCATAGCATTTAGTTTTCCATCAATGCCAAAGGAGGATATTGCTATAAATATGATTGTCATTGATATCAAAAATATAGGCAGGATTGAAGGAGAGAAGAACATGTTTCATAGTTACACTATGAAAATCTATCACTTTTTTATAGAGACCATTTATATATTCTTAAATTCAAATAAATAGAATATCCATTATGTATTTTTTATGTGCATTTTAGAAATATTGTCCATAGGTTTAGAGGATAAGAAATGAGATCATAATTGATTTATTTAGCTCTTAGACATTATAGGGCTTCACAATAAAATCCAAAGGGTTTAGCCATGGTGTCAAAAATAAAAGTTATATTTTAATGTTGACTTGGTATAGCTAGGAATTGATAACTTAAGTTACAACTTAATTCCATATTGTCATTAAAGGACAAGCCCCTCAACCTAGAAATTAATGTCTTTGAGAAATGATCAAAGGACTTTATATTTTGCTAAGTTTAAGACTTAATATATGTCCCAGCTTGATCAATAGATATCACTTAATTATACGTAGATGATCCAACAGATTAAATCAAAGTCAAAGTGTCAAATCTCCTTCCAAGTGAATGTGTTAATGCCAAGTGTCAAAAACACATGAGTTTGTCAGATAGTGGACCAATGAGAGTGAGACTATCAAAGATAAATATCAAGCTACTTAAAGATCAAAGGTTATCACTTAATCAAAAATTGGAGATCAAATGGAGTGTGAATAAGTCAAATTATCAAGAGGACATGTGATTTAATATGCAAGTGATAAGGGTCACATTCATAAATCTTGTTATACATAGACCTAATGATTGATCTTGTCAACAGATCTAATGGTGAGAAAGTGATCATGCAAAGGAGATCCAATAGAGTGAATGGATTCAAATTTTATAAAGAGATTGAAATTTAAAAACTAGACAAAATTAAAGATCATACATCTTTAAAAATCAAATAGAATGCAAAATCTTGGATGAGAGAGATTCAATGGAGTGAATGGACTCAGATGGAACAAAGGGATTGATGTTTATCAACACAATGGAAAGTTAAATACCAAGCATGTTTAAGAAGATAAATGGAGTGAAAGTGATCCAAAGATGTAATAAGAAATGATATGAGGTTAATTTATAAAATTTTAATGACCATGTCAAGATAAAGTTGATGCAAGTTCAAATATATAACAACACATGGGAGAAAGGATCTAGAGATCAATAGACACATTTTAAAGATTGGAGCATTAAAGTTTAGGAATGTACATAGATCTTATGGAAGGAGAGATTTTTGAGATGGTGTGAAGAAAGAGATCAAAGGCCAGTATTTAAAATGTTTAAATTCAAATGATCAAGTGGAGAAACATGTAAAAACTTGTGTATAAGTTCTATATCTCAACATAAGCAATTATATTGATCAATATAACCAATCAAATCTACATTAAATATCCTATGCATCAAAAATTGAGTATAATAGATGCTATATATAGTAAAGAAACCTATAATTATGGCATGATGCATGAAATCAAGACACGAGAAACTAATAGTTCAAGTCTTAATGAACTATAGTCTAGAATTGGTGTGATTTGTTAAAATTTGAGTGTGAACACATAGAAGATATGGAACCCTAGATCCATTGCTTACATATATGGCATATAGGACACATTTTGATGATGTTGGAGCTATTATAATTGTGTTAAATGAAAATATATAGACATAAAGGTAGAAGTGCAGAGAAGATGAGCTATTATTGTAGAGTGTCAAATAGATATATATAGACACAAAGATACAACAACAGAAAGAGATGAAGTGTGTCAAATAGAGACATATCTAGACACATAAATATAAGGATGGAGAGGAAGAAAGGTACATATAAATAATGTGTAGAGAATGAGCATTTATAGATTATAATTGTAATAAAGAGAATAGAGTTGGATTCATTTATGAATCTATTTTATATACTAGAGTTGTATTTCCATAGATCTAATTAGCTGGTGCCATCAAATTAGTTGAGTTGGTGCTTAGTTAGGGGATTGGTATTTCCTTTGGATTGGTGTTCTTAAATGTAACTAGTGATTTTTTTCTAATGATGCTTGTATCTAATGAGATTTTCACCAAGTGAGGCATTGGCTATGATCCTATATTAGAATAGTAGATTCTATTAGCTATTCTCATTATGTTTTTCGCTTTGGGTTTTCCACATATAAATATAGTGTCATGTTTATTTGTGTGTGTATGTGATCTCTACATGTATATTTTAATTTACATATGCTTTTGAATTTACTTTAAAAGGATTAAAGGACTAGTTTTAGTTGATCTACTGATTCACCCAACCTCTCAGTAGATAGTTGTGTTCCAACATATTACTTGTGGGTTTACATTGGAATGATTTATAAATTAAATAAGACTACTTGTATAACTAATTTGGTAATAATTAATAGTAGGGTAGTATATATAAATTTTGAAAATCATTTTCATTAGTGTAGTGTGAGTTTGAGAGGTGTTTACTTGATTTTCCTATGTCCCTAATGAATGATTTTTTATTTGTATTTATACCACACCTTTTGAAATGATCTCATGGGAGGATTAAATATTAAAAATAGGATAACTTGTACATATTAGGATATTTTTAGGTTTGATGGTTTAGAAGCTAGGGACATGAGCTTCATATTTATGACATTTACGACTTAATTTGGATGCTAGTATCCTCGAAGGTAAAATGTCAATGAGGATATATAATTATATGTGAAGGATGTAACTTAGGTTTTATGTAGACTAAAAGTTATAGGTGATCTGAGTCATCATAATTATAGGGTTGAATTATAGAATAAGTAATAAGTCATAGTGAGATAGTGAATGCATACCTTTTGATAGTGAGAAGGTCATAATCTAAAGGGTTAACCCATGATTTATATTTATCAAGTGTATACATCTAGTACTTCATCTAAAATCATATTTTATTGTCTACATGAAGCTAAAGAAATATGATTTTAGATAATTTATATAAGAATTAAAAATTATCTTATTTAATATAACCATAGGATATAGAAATAAATTTAACAATAATAATATGCCCCAATATGGAAAAGATCAAGTAATGAATCACAAAATAATAGTATGCCCCAATATGGGCATCATATAAGCCATGCAAATGCAAGCACCGAGTCTAGTATACCAAAAAATAATAGCATTCATGATAGAGATCATGAAACCATACATTTAGTATTGTATAGTATAATAAACTAATGTAAACTTGAATAATAATTTAACCACATAGTTCAAGAGTGATCCATAATAATACAATCAATCAATCACACATAAATTATATAAGATTGAAAACTAGAGGATCATCTATAGATAACACAAAACACGTAAGCACAAGAACACACATACAAGTAATCTTAGAAATCATATGGAAAATAAGAGAACACACAATGAAAAAATAAATTGAAGAAACATAATATATCCATGTAACCAAACGCAAATTATATAAATTAAATAAACATATGTATAATAAACTATATAAAACTCTATATGATATGGAAGATATGAAATATCAAACTAAGAACATGCTAAAAAATGCCCCAAATGTGAGGATGTCCTTGAGTGTAGGCACAATGTGTCTACACATATAGTTTTTCACTTACAGATGATATATTTTGTAGGAATCTTTGGCACATCAATATTTTAAAGTGAATTTCTTAAGGATTGCACTAGGAAAAAGATAGGATTGATTCATGGTGCCTTACAAGATATGCTTGCATTATACTATTATACTTGTGTATCATCACTTCTTACCTTCAAATATATTTATAGTCCTATACATATATTTTCCATTTATTCTCATTGTTATGTTTAGTATTTATATTTTCTCAACTAAATTGATCCTTATAAATCTAGTTTTATAGTTTTTTCCTTGTATTTCCTACTAAATTGGCACGCTCGATCTAGTATATTTCATGTTTATGTCCTTTTCCTACCCTATAAATATAATTTTTCCATAATTTTAACTTAATCAATCTTGATCATTTCATTTATTTTCTTATTTTCACTAGCTCAGAATGGCCGACCTAGTATTGTGTCATTCTTGATTCATTATAATGAATAGATCCATATTGATTCCTTCAACATTGGAGATAGATGAATTTTAAGACGTTGGATATTATTTATAGTTTTTTAATATATTTTTTATAGGATAATAGTTATCATTTACTCTAATTACACCCAAACAATTTATCTAAGTATGCTTGAGGAATTAAGAGATAATATATTATTATGGAGGTCTAATATTGAACAAGGTATTTAAATCCTAATAGGTGAAATTTGAACATGTTTAAACCTAAATTTTAGAAGTGGGGGATAGGGTTAATAATATATCAAATTATTTCTAACATAAGGGTGATAAAATAATCTATAGCATGTTAATTAATATAAAACTTAGATAAATAATATTCTAATTTATAAAACTAATATTACTAAAAATAGTAAAGTATGACTATTGAAATATATTGCAATAAATAAGAAACAATGGTACATAGATGGTTAATTATGTGAATAAAGATATAGAATGGAAACAAGATAAAATTATGCATGATCAACATTATATGCCATTCATAAAATTATAAAAAAATTACTTTAATGGCCGTAAACATGACCATCAAGTTTGTACACTACTGAAAACACTAGTGTCTGACTATGAGTAGGTGTCTAGTGGAAAATAACTATTGGATCAAGTTTTGACCAATTTATTTGTTCTATATTTTTTGTCACTTTTTTTTTAATGTATTTATATTTAGGATACATTCTATCACTCTTCTATAATTGATCAAACCTTAGATCTTCACCCTTATTCACCCTTGAAATGAGTTTGCTAAAAAATGGGTTAGTGGGATCATGGTGTTCAGATACCCCAAGGACCCTTCTATCAATGGGTTCTATGTACATAACCAATATTCCAAGGACGGCCTTAAATTTATGTATTTTTCTCATATGTGTGGTAAAGTTTGTACATAATGATGAAATATAATATAAGAATTTGCATGCAATGATCTACCTTGTAATTTGATAAATATAATTCATGGGATACTCTTTGAATGATTTAAACATGTGATATGATTTCTCCTATTCTTGATATGAAAATAGGGATTAATAGGACAAATTATATTTCTTATGTAATTTATTGATTTAGTTTTAACAAGTATTTTCTTGGTATTTGAAATAAGAATAATGATAAGTATTAGACTTGTATTTATACCATACCTTTTGAAAATATTGCATAATAGAGTTCAATAATAATTAGCTAACCCGTGGTTTTGATAAATTTTTTATTTGGATGAATTTTTTCTATTGGACACTATATAAGGATATGGATGCTATTTTCAGTAGTAGTGTCCTTCTATGGCCACAAATGGTGTCCATAAGGCTATAAAGTAGGTATGGATATGAAACTGACACTATAAGATGTTTATCAGGTTTTAATCTTTCTATGCATTATAGGAGACCTAGGTCATCATAATTATATGGATTGGATTAAGAGATAATCATTTAGGCACATTGAGATGGTGAATGTGATCCTTTTTTAAGTAGGGAGGTGTATAACTTAGTGGTATACCCCTAATCGATATTTATCAAATGTACAATTCTTAGTTGCTATAAATATTTAGTTTTAGTATCTTCATTCCCCCTTTAATATAGTAATACATAACAATGAAATTATTAAGTTAGTAAAAAAATGCATATATGGGTGTGTATAACACACCTTGACTTTTATTGAGCCCACTTTGAGAACTTTGGTGGTGTATGAACTGTAACCAAGAGCATGTTATAGTTTAAATTTAATTTTAAATTTTAAATAATTGAATTTATTGAAAAGAAAGAAATCAAGGAAGGATTACACCTATGTGTTGATACAACCATGTTGCCTCTTGATTCTTTAATTTGGTAAAGATGCTTCCTTATGATTCATTAGAGCTAGAGAATGTTTAGACCTAAAACTTGGAGAATTTAGGAGGGATATTGGAAGTTATTATTCCCCAAACCTAGTGGAAGGATGAGTTATGACATAGCCATTTAGATAATTATATCTCAATCACCTAATTCAAGTGTGAATATATATAAGCAAGTGAGGGTGAGTGATTTAATCAAATCATCTAATAACTATGGTGATATTGGATGATTTAATCACTCAAATATATAAATATGGTGAGGTTAAATTATTTAATCACTTAAACATATAAAATGAACCAACTTCCACAACAAGAAAGGATCGATAACAATATATCCTGGTGTAATCATTGTATCCTAATGAGTAGTAAAATTGGCAAGTTCTAAAATATTTAGTGAAATAGAATGGCATATACACCTAAGATATCTCTAATATATAGTATATGTGTCATAAATCTTTAAAAAAATTATTTCAAATCCATGCAAAGTCAGTGCAATGTATAGGATTATGACCCAAATGTATATCTAAATCATAAAACTAAACTGGATATTGTGCAAGTGTGGAGGTCATGTCTCTGTGACATGCCCCCACTAAATTTTGGAGATGATAAGTAAGTTTTTAAGTGTGGAGGTCATGATTCTATGACATGAATCCACTAATAATCCCCCTCTTTGAGGTGAGGTGAATATAATCTGAGAGTTACATTACCTTAAAAAGATAAGGTAGATTAATAGTATGTTTATTAATCATGTAACATATAGGGATAGCTTGTCAAAGTGTGTGTGTGTGTGTGCGCACGCGCGCGTGTGTGTGCATGTGTGTGTGTGTGTGTGTGTGTGTGTGTGTGTGTGTGTGTGTGTGTGTGTGTGTGTGTGTGTGTGTGTGTGTGTGTGTGTGTGTGTGTGTGTGTGTGTGTGTGTGTGTGTGTGTGTGTGTGTGTGTGTGTGTGTGTGTGAATTAGGATCATAGTATGTGATCATATCAATTATTAAGATGCATGATATAGTTCATGAAAATGTCTAGAGTGTAATAGTACAAGATCAGTATATGTTTAAGCACACACACAATGACACTCAATGTAATGTAAAATAATGGTTCAAGGAGACATCATACAAGGGGAATATTCAATGCTACACAATTAAAAGCGATGACATATTTAAATGTCCAAACAACATGTAATGATATATTTAAATTTCCAAACAACATAAAGGGCATAGGGGCCAATAAGCAAGGAACATTTTAAATATTTCATGAGAAAGATAATAGAAAGCAACAAAATAACTAAAGGAAGTGAAAAATATGAATGAATCATAAGCATTTTATACTAGTCTCTACATATATGTGATATCAACAGACATTATTTAGTATAGTATATCAAATACACTGTGAAATACATGAGCATGGATATAGACATGTGTAAGCATTAGTATATAATATCAAACATGATAATGTATAAATTACCATAAAGAGTATGTAACATGTATCAATGATGAACAAATAAGGTATATTACCCCAATACACTCTATTATATGGGTAGAGAAGAGGTACAACATCTAGAAATGAATTTATAATGTGTTTGGGTATGCTTGTATCACACTCAAAGATGCATGAAACATATATGTATATAGGAATGAAATGATATGATATATACTAACATAAAACAAATAACATAAATGACAAGGAGCTAATAAAATCTAGGAATGTTAATCATTTTCATATTTTTGAATTTATCTAAATGTTTTTGTATTATATATATATATATATATATATATATATATATATATATATATATATATATATATATATATATATATTCTAATATTTGTAAGGATAATCAAATAATACATGTACAAGTAAAAATGATACTTGAAGCCAATGTAGTCAACAAGGGGATGTTTGTATGAAGGATTTGTATCATGTGTGTGATATTCATATGTTGTATAATCAATACTACTAGGATCATACCAATATTATGTATTATTAAGATCCTAATCATCAATGTAATCATTATTATAGGATACATGTAACCTATTTGGTTATTATTGAAATTTTGATATAGCATTTTGAACATATGTGTATGAAAAATAAACTACACCATAGATTTGAGTTTCCTTTTTGAGAGTTTTTTTTATCTCTTGTATCTTCATCATTGTCAAAATGCTACATCTCATTATGGGATAGAGAAGAGTCATGTATATTTGATTGAAAATAATGAAAATATGTAATTTATGACTTTACTTATTGATAATTTTGTAACATATCTTGCTCTAGATTTTATTTTTGAATCATTTTGTGCTCTATTTTTTTCATTTTCAATTGTGTGTTTTTTTAATTATCCTTTGGTACCCATACTTGTTCTTTCTACACTTGTGCTTTAGGAGATGTAATTATAATGTGAGTGGGTTACTTGATTTATGTATATAGTATAGGATCACCACTATCTATGATACTTTTTATTTTATTCTTTAATACTAAACAATATTCTATATGATGTTCATGTATTCTATGATATGCAAAATAGTATTTTGATCTCCTTATAAGACGTAGAGGAAATTGTTGAATTACTTTGTTTTGAAGCATTTATCCTAGGATTTCACTTGGATCTTATTAAACTTTTTTCCACTTTGTGAATCACTTATTTTAGATGCATTTTTTTGTATCATTTCGGTTGGATATGAAACCTTGTTGGTAATAACATTGCTAGATGAAGATGCAAACACATGATTAACACTATCATATTTTGTATTTTGTAGGTACAAAATATGACTTTATAATTATGTGATATTTGAATAGAAATACTAATTTTAATTTTGTAACTCTTTTATTAACTTGTTCATAATGATTTTTTATCTTTAAGGGCTTTATAAGCAAAAAAACCTAGGTATTTTAGATTAAATATGTATAGCACATCAAATAAAGGATATGTGGGAGGTGGAAAGGTTTGATGAAGGACACATTGATTGCCTTATTTTGAAGCCATAGAATGGGCCACCTTACCCCTTGAGGTAGTGATTATATGGACATGATTAGAGGGATGGTAGTTATCACACTCCTTATGGTTATGAGGATGAAGATGTTTATTTTTATCCTTTTTTTTTTTTTTTAAAACAAATATGAAAATAGGATAAGAGAGACAAAAAAGATAGGAAACAATCTAACATGATAGGAAAATAATAATTAAATAATTACTACAATTTGAAACCCTAAAAGGATGAAACCCATAAGGTAAGCTACATTTTTCAAAATATGGATATATCAATTTTAGAATATTAGCTAGGGGTTTTGGAAATATGAGAAATATTTTTCATAAAATACATAAAATAGTAAAAACAAAAAAATGAGAAAAGAAGTATCCCTTTCACCTGGTATCTTGAGATGTATTAAATAGTAAATGAAATAATTTTAAAAATCCGTACATAATTTTGACCAACGAAAATAGGTTTATACTTATGGAAATAGTAATATGAAAGTCCTATAATAAATTTTAAAATTAGGTTGTTGTTAATTAGAAATGAGATAAATAATGTGGGTTGTTTCATAAGTAAAACCCTAGAATATTTATAATAAAGAATCAATAATTTATATAAATGAGGAAAATATTCTAGAGATTTTATAGAGGTTTTTAAATAAAATGTGATTTTTTATAAAACATATAAATTAATTTAAAAATAGGTACACAATTAGCCTTATATGTCAATATTTACTAATAATAATAAATTGAAAAAAAATTGAAAAACATGTGCTAGATTATAGCAAAAAAGAGGTTTTTGAGTATTCTTGCCTAAGGATAAAAGGCCTATGAGAAATTTGAAAATGGATAATCAATGAAGAATAAGTTGCATGTGTATGAACATTAAACCCTTGTAACCATATGAAATTAAAACCCTAGGGTAAAGTTTTAGATATGAAAACAAATCACAACAAGTTTAAACCCTACGAGGCTGGAAACCCTAAATCAAGCTAGGTTTTCAAAGGAGACTCAAATGTCAAGCTCACCAAATGTTTAACCCTAAATTTTATAAGTGGGGGATATTATTAAAAATATATAGAATAATTATTAACAAAAGGGTAATAAACTAATATATAATATGCCAATTAGTACAAAAATTAGATAAATGATTTGAATTTATATAACTAATATTGCTAAAAATAATAAAGTACAAATATTGAAATATATTGCAATAAATAATAAGTAATGGTACTTGGCTAGTTTATTATGCCTAGAAATATTTGGATTGAAAATAGGTGTAAAGTTTACATGATCTATATTTTGGATCATTCATTAGACACTTAAAATTTTACTTTTATGATCATGGACATTGATGCCAGATCTAGACACTACCATTGATACTAGTATCTGACTATGATGTATGTGTTTGGTATGAAATAATGACTATATTAGTTTATGACCAAATTATCTATTATATATTTTTATCTCTTTTATGTTAATGTATTTATATTTAGGATATAGTTTATCTCTCTTTGTTTATTGATCAAACCCTAGCTCTTCACCCTTCTTCACCATTGGAATGAGTTTGATGAAAAATGGCTTAATGGGCTCATAGTGTCAAGTTATTCCAAGGAAAAATCCATAAATGGGTATTTCTTACATATACAATACTTAAAAAAAGGCCTCAAACTTATGTATTTATCCCATATGAGTGGCAAAATGTGTGTACAAGGGTACAATATACTATATGAAGATACATGCAATGATCTAGCTTGTAATTTGATAAATATCACTCATGGGATGTTATTTTAATGCTTTAGACCTATGATATGACTATTATTATGCTTTATATGGAAATAAGAATGAATATGGTAGATTAGAGTGCTTTTGAAATTGATTTATTTAACTTTAGTAGGTGTTTACTTGGTATTTTATAGATGAATAATGAGAAGGCTTAGACTTATATTTATACCACACATTTTTAAAATATCTCATAATAGTTTTTAATAAGATAATTAGGCTATCCTATGTGTTTTAATCATTTTATAATTTGGATGAGTTTTGACTACTAGACATTATCATTATCAGTTTGGATTGCACCCTTGAATAAATGAGGTTTCAAGCCTACCTTATCTAGATGATACAATGGAATTACCTCTAGGTGTGGGTAACCTATTGGGTGATGTGAATATATAGTTTTGGGGCTAGCTCCCTTGATGCATCATCTAAATTCAATACCTAAACCTACTTTTATTGTTAATGAAAAGGGATAGAAGGATGCATGAAGAAAACCTAAGCTATGAAAGGTGATGCATCAATATGTTTTATCTACTCTACTTGATCCTTAACAACACTTATGGATAAAACAAGATTGATTACTCTCTCTCTCTCTCTCTCTCTCTCTCTCTCTCTCTCTCTCTCTCTCTCTCTCTCTCTCTCTCTCTCTCTCTCTCTCTCTCTCTCTCTAAATGAGTCTACACATTAATGTTTCACATGGAGGTTATGCTAAATGAATATTACCTAAGGATGATGAATGAAAGGCCTGATTCAAGACATTATCAATCAATTTTCACTACAAGTATAATCATTAAAAATTTCACATACCATATGACATAAATAAGGCAATCCACTAGTACCTAGGCGAAGGTAAGGATCTAAAAAGGGAGAATAATTAACCACTTGTGAAAATATAACAAACATCAACACACTATAATACTATCATAAAAGAGGTATAATTAGTATTTTATTATCTCAAGGTTGCATATACAAATGGGAAATAGTTACACATGCTTATCATAGGGATCCTTTAATGGTTTTATAAGCCAAATTTATAGGACAAGATGAGAGAGAGAGAGAGAGGGAAAAGAGAGAACTAAATCTCATCAATGTTTAAATACACCTCCATTTTTAGTTTCAAATAAAAAAGGTAGTACATGAAACACCATTTTCTATCCCTCTTCAATGCATTGGGCATGCATGGTTGATGGTCTTCATGGAGGTGTGACTTAAATATGGAGTGGTGGATGATATTTAAGTATTGGTTTAATTTATTCAATCTATGAACACATAAAATTGTTTAACCATTTATCTTGGCTATTAAAATGGTAGAATTGTGGTCTAATTGACCTCCATGAGACATTAAACAACCTACGTCTCTCTTTTGCATGTTGACTAGTCCTAAAACTACCTAATTTTCCATAATACCCATGTAATTTTAATTATTAAGTCAGTATAGTAGCTAAAATATAATTTATGGTTCTCCATTCACAATCTTAGCATCCTTATACTCTAATAAACATTTTCTTTAACTTGTCAAATAAGCCTACTAGGCAACTAAGCCTAGGCACTCGATACTAGTCACTTGGATGACCATAGAACTTGATATAACCTTGAGAATAGGTTAAATATAATTATTCAAGACAAAATAAATATCTCATACCATTAATTGTGCCTCTTATTCAATGTACACCTATAATTCTTGCTCATCTAGGTAACTAGGTCATCCTTCACTAGCACCTCTAGATTGCCTCTCTAGTCCAAGACTATAAAATAAATTATAGGAGGAATTTAGTGTATTTTATGGATTTATAATGTATAAAACATATCAAATCACCCTAATAAATTATATTTAAGTTCTAACCTATCCTAGCACTATGCATTCACCATGAAAACTTACAATAATATGGTGTTTTTTACATCTATGTAGGTTTCCATACAAACCAATGCCATGACTAGGTCCTTCTTAGAGTTTAATATTTGTTTCATGTGTTTTCAAAGCTAGTGAAATGAATTTTGAATTTTTAACATCAAGTTATCCTTCATTGGGTTCTTTTCAAGGTCTTAGGTGCCATCATATCTTAAGTATTTTTCATAAAGAATAGATCCTTTCTCTCCTTCCTAATACCAAAAAGTTGTAGAGCATAGACCCCTACAACTCCTCCAAACTCATTTTACCACCATTCAGATTTTCATGAAATATATGGGAAAAATTAGGTGGTTTCTCATACTCAAGTATGAATTTTGGGAGTGCTTTGTGACCTTGACAATTATTAATATGGTTCAAGGACCTAAACTAACTCCATATTACACTAAAGTGTATTATGTATAATTCCCTACCACCTAAAAAATCCATTGGGTCCCATGCAAAAGGACATGGTCACATTGAGCACAAGAAGATCTATCTTGGGTTGTAGGTGTATATCTAGAAAGGCTTGGGAAGGTATTTAGGCTAAAATAATACTTTATTTTCCTTTCTCTTCCTTTAGATTCCTCCTTAGGGTATTTTATATCATCCTCCAAATTCTTAATGACTCTATAATATAATTTCACCCTCATTAGACCATCTTCCACATGATTATGTATATAATTCCATGCTATAATCTTAATTAGGGTATTTTATATCATCCTCTAAGTTATTAATGACTATATAATCTCATTTCACCCTAATTATACCATCTTCCACAAGAATATGCATATAGGTATGTGCTCTGATCTTAAGTTCTACATGCCTAAATAGTTCCTATCAACATTATTACCCTTATTTGTTGGCTGTGGACACATAATAGAGATTTTAATATCACTATAATAAACATTCCAATGTGATTCACCTATTCTTTATGACCTTTTTTCCTTCAAATTGCATAACCACCTCTCATACACTTGTCTAGGGTTTGTAAGCCACTATACCAGTTTGACCCTATAAGTCTATTTCTTAGGTTTGTTGGGTTTCATATTAATTATATGATCTTAAATTCATGTAAAAAAACTTGGAACATCATCACTCAACTCCATGGGGATTTTAATCCTCCAAATATTCCCAAGAATTCAATTTATCTTCTAGTTTCATGCTTAGGCTTGTGACTACCTATTTAGGCCTAATTAGCCTATCAAGGCTCTTCATTTACTTAAAAATACCAATACGTATTAATAAAAAATGTGGAACCTCAGTATTAAATTTAAGATATATTTTTCATTCCCTCACCTTTTATCCATGCATGGTTCAAACTAGTCTCTCCACTCTTCTCCAAGGCCCTGCCTATAAGAGTTTAATGGGCATGTCTATAAGAAGTGTCAAAATCATCCATTTTATTTGAAATTGATGTTTTATAAATGAATATATATATATATATATATATATATATATATATTTATGGTCTTAATTTTTTTTTAAAACCAATTATACCCTTACTCACTTCACATATACCTATTTTCTCCATTCTTGCATGACATAATTGTAATTTCTAGCTTAAGGTCTACCTGGGTTGTAAGTGTGTATCTTCTCTTATTGTTATCACCTTAAGGTATTATTTAGAAATGAAAACATGATGTATAGGTTAATTTTAATTTCATATAAACATCTATTCTTCCACCCAAACCATCTTTCACTCAGCTTTACAATAACAACTGTGCCTTTTCATGACTAGACTATAGGTAAATTTGGGTCCACTTCTTTAGTCTGCTTGATTATCATATGAGTGAAATGTGAAATTTATATATAATTTAATATAACTTATTTTTTATAAGTCTCTCATATGCATCATTAGTTACCCTTTATACTAGTCTAGGCCTAAAATGGTTAAAGAGCTAATTATCTTCCTATAGGAGTGATTTAGAATCATAGACATTGGGTCTAAATGTACATTTTTATAACAATAATTGACCATATCATTTGTTTAAACCTTGAAATTCACATTAAATTAAAAATTTTAATATTATTCACCTTAATTCATCTTTAATAATTACATACCATATGAAGAACTAGAGGTATGTGAACCTATATGCCTATATTCCCATGCTCTCAAGCCTCTTTTGGTACAAATAAGATTTTTCAAGCCTAAAATAATCCTTCATTAGATATTGAAATTATAATTATGAGATTAGGGATTTCACTCTCCTTTTGACAATGTAACATAAGACCACCTTCAATCACCTTCAAGCAAATAGTCTATATACTATTTAATTAGCCAAGAGCATGAGTATTGCTTAGAATACTTTGTACTAAATAATGAGGTGGTTAGGGAGCCTTAGATGGAGAATAATAAAATAATAAAACTAACCATTTGATGCATTAAACCTAAATAAAATTCAAAACACATATATAATAATGATATGATTTTCAACCTGCCAACCACCTTATGGATCCCTTTTCCTATTCCTCAATGTCACACATGCCCTTTTTGGTGGATGAAAGTGTAAAATATATGTGAAAACCTTTGAGGTTCCTTCTCAAAAACTCTCATGATTCAACAATTTCATTTTTTTCAATAAGGATTGCTAAAATCTAAGCCATTAGGGTTTTTTAAGGGTTTAAGATGACTTGGGAGTTTGAGTGATTGCTCATAAATCCCATGGGTTTGATTTGTATAAAAATGCCACTAATTTCAATCCCACTAAGGATTCCACCTATGAGTAATATCTTGGTATTTTAATCCCTCTATATAGACTATATCATTCACCTAAAAGTATCTCTTATGAGCTTTATAAGGGCTTGATGGATATCTTGCTACCATTTTTGCCTTTCTCTACACATTTGAGACATGGATTATTTTACATGATGCCTACAAGGGATCTCATATTAAATGTCTAACCTCTTCTAATTTTGACATGAACCTAAAATTATGTACAAGTTTTGAAAACATTTAAAAAACCTCATTTTCTATATTTTTTTCAAGTTTGAGATCTTGAAAAACCATTGGGTACCACAAGGAGGGAAATTAGAAGTCAAATACACTTTCAAACTAGGTGGGGTGGATGGAGGGAAGTTGAAAGGTAATTTTTCAAGTGTTTGGGTCCTTTTATGGTGAATAAATGATATTTGACCCCTAAAAAGACCCTTTTTACATATAAGGCCACCTTGTTATGGATTGGAATGGTTATAAGACCTTTTAAAACTCTTAATTTCAATGTGATGCCTTCTTCAAAGGATTATAAATACATTATTAACCCATATGGTATTTTTGAAAGGGCATTTGATGACTTGGCAGGCTAATTAGAGTTTGAAACATGGTTGACAAATATACCATAGAATATAACCTTGGATACATCATTAGACATCATTTCAAGACTCAAACATGACTTGGACACCTCTTCAATCTTTTTGACAAGTCCTCTCCCATAATAAGTAACTAAAATAAGTAGAAATATAATAAGAACATGACACCTTAATCTCTCTAAATATCTTAATTTATACTAAAGTATCTTAAATTTTTCCAACATGATATAGACCATTTTTAGGCTCCAAAGGACACTTGAGACCATGAAACTCACCCAATCATAACACATGGCAAAATAACACATTATCTAATAACTCAAACATGTTATCACATGATGGTTTCTCAAGTATCCCCTAGTGCATATAATGAAACCTTAAACAATAATAAAAAGGTTTCCAAGAATACCATTTAGAAGACCATGACAAGATCTAGATCACCATATACAATCTTGGAGGGACATGTGAGGAAATTTTGAACTATAGGGGTTGATATTTATATTAGGAGGCTAAATTATCAAAATTCTTGGTGACTTATAGGGGTTGACTTGATTGTTGGTCAAGATAACCAGCCATCCCACACATGACAATCATGATTCAACTAAGATAACCTATTTGCTTGGACTGTCAAACAAACTTAGCACCTTAAAACCTTCAAGGACTGAAACAGCCTCACACTCAAAAAAAATAAAGGTCAACACACCAAAACAAGTGAGAAGCAAACACACCATATTTGTACTAATAGACACTTATTGGCAACAAGACATCATAACCTACTACAAATAACTAACCTGGACATATCTTCCTCCTTCTAGATCAAAGGGGAAGTTTCTTAGGTCATCCTCTTCATATGTTGAACAGGGATACATAAAACATTTATTCTTGAACCTTGTCTCTACTAGACTCATCTTCTCTTTCATTGCCAACCCTTTTGGTAATATTTCAAGTGGATCCTCAATTATAAACATGTTACCAATAGACACAAACTCATATTTTTATTTAATACTTATTTCATATTATTGTTCCATATTAGGATAGACATCCAAACTGACCATGGCTGTAACCCCAACCTTTGGTGACACATTAGGATCATGTTCTTTGATGTCTGTACTCTAACCATATCCTTCTTGAACTGTTTTCTTGTATGTATAGGTTTGTTGTATAAATTTAAACAAAAAATTTCAATACCTTCCCAAAATGTATTTATATCTTGGTCACTCGAAATGATTCTCTCTTTTATGCCATTCTCATCAGGGATAGTAGGACTATCAAATGCATCTTTAATCTCTATTACTTATTCATGTTGCTCAATAAGGTAAATAAACAAAGTATTTTCATGACAACTTAATCCATGCTCAATTGTAATTTCATTTGAGACCACAATGTCATCATTAGTTCCTTCAAAATGTTTTTCATGCTCCAACCTATTATTCATCTCATATTGATTTTCAAGATACCCACCATTCTTGATCACTTCAAGTTCTCCCATGAAGTCATGGTACAACTTATATTATGAGTTCTCTTCATCCTACTTATCAAGGGTGGTCACTACTTCTTCATGTTTTATTGGAATTTAAAATTGATCATGTATGTCTTCTTAATGGATACATCTTGATGGTTCTAATATAACCAACTCCTTCAACTCTTTTTTACCATAAGAGATAGGATTATCATCATCAATAAAGAAAGGCAATTTAAATCAAATATTTACATTTTCTTGGTCATTTGAACACTCTTGAAGATTATCCAAGTGAATCCTAGCTACTATAACTTCATCATGTCTGAATGTTCAGTTGATTTTTTCCTCACCAAGGGGAGTACCAGTACAAATCTCCTCCTCACACACACTTGAAATGTCTTCATCATCACTGTCTAGGGATATATTTGCAACTAGATACCCCTCTTGAATCTTCCAGACCATATGTTTTTTTAATAGGGGAGATGGTGGGAGGGAAAGGAAGTTCACTATATTGCTTGATATTTAAAAGGGTGTTCTTCCAACTAGAGAAAGTCTTTGGTGAGATCTCACAAATGCCATCTTCTCTTTATTAGTTTGGCATGAGCATGAGAGAATATTTTTATTCAAATTGTGGAGCATGAAAAACTCGAAAAGGAGTAGAAGGAAATTGAGTAATTATAGGCCAAGAATTAATAGGTACATGTTGATTTATAACCTTAAATACCCTATCCATGAGTTGATGATCATGAAATACCATCTACAATGGGTTTGGAAAAAAAAAGATAAGATGGTTTAGGTTTATTTGGTTAGATATCTTTATTCTCCCACCTCAATAATCTATATTACACCATTTTATCAAGGTTATCATTTCCCATAACTCATTAGTATAGAATATTGATTCTCCTCTTCAATTGCTACCCACTTGCCCTTCAACATTTGTATTGATTTATTTATCTTCTATATGAGGTGAAAAGACACCATATCTCCAAGATTTATTCTTTCATCACACATTATCATTAGCCCTACATATTTTAGAATGTTTTGCTTAAAATAAAATAAGAATGTGTTAGGGAAATTATAACTCTAACAAGTTTGGTTAAATGGATATATATGATGACAACTAGGATGAGTTACAATAAGAAGAGGCAAGTATGACTATTGAAGGTCTTGGTGAGGTGGGTATGTTTTTGTTTGAGGAGTGATTATGGTTAAAACATTAAGGTTACCATCTTGATGTGGAGGATATGTAGGAAAAAGCATTGCATCTTGATCAATTAATTAATTATGCATACCATTGATGTGGGTTTTATGCACACCATAATGTAATGAGGCAACCTCTAATGTTTTAGGATCTAAATAGAGGTAAAATCCACTCTAGGGCATGAGTTTTAGGTATGTAGTCAATTTTAACTTGTTTATGGAAGAGGGGTAGGGCATGTAGGTTGTTGAAAAGGTTTTTGGATGGAGTTGTGGTTCCTAATAAGGGTAGTTAATATCTATATGAGTTGGATGGGTGGTTGGTTGCTAATCTAGAGTGGGTAGGTCTCAAAAAAACTCAAAAAGGAGGGAAAAATAAGTCAAAAAATAAATCTCTTTAGTTTTTAGGAATCACTTCCCTATATGGTATCTAAAAAGGACAAGTGATCTTAGAACCTATGCCTATTGCTAGCATCAATTACAAATACAAAATCAAACATAGCTAAGAATTCTAAGGAAATAATGATGCAAGAAATTCAAAAGGCTCAAAGGTTGATCCTTGTAAGGTAGTTGTTGCACACCCTTAATCATGAGATTATGGCTCAGGATAGTGAAGTATTTTAGGTAGTTGTTTCACAAAAATAGAAAAATACATCCAAGAAAACACTCATGCATAATCAAAATTATGAATCAATTTGAACTTGACTATCTTAACCAATATATTTACCAATCTTTCAACAAGTGTTAAATCTATAGATCAGTACATAAATCAAAATAATCAAGAATCAATTCATAGATATTGCACACCAAATATTATTAAAACATACAACCAAAGAAAGTAACAACTATTTACATATAAATTGGAAAGAAAATACACAAACACATTCAATGACAATCAAAATTGATGTTGCTCATGTATTCAAAAATTCTCTGACAAAAATCCAAGTTGGATTATAATTTATTATATAGACTTGGGAAATGGGTCACCTCATCCTCCAAGTTCATGCAAGGTCATTACATGTGATAGTCAAAACATGAGTAATAACTATGGTTTAAAACCATATAAAATTATACTTGTAGTTATCTATTTAAAATAGCCTTTGCAAAAGCTATGCAACATGTGCATGTGTATAAAGATAGAGATTTTTTTTAATAATTATATCTTGAATTATATGCAAACTATAAATATATGCACTATTTTACAAAATTGTACATACTTCCTTTATAGGTTTTGAGAACAAAATTTTAGATATTTTAGATTACTTGCCTTCAAATGGAACTCAAACATGTGTCGAAGACAAGTATCATTGTATCAATTTTTTATAACTAGTGACATTGTTTAAATGTGACTAATCTAACATGATTGTGCATTGCATGTTATCTATGCCTCTCATTACCATTATATCCCTATGCATGATGGAACATAAACATGTAATTTGGAAATTCAACATGCTTCTTGGGATCTTTTACAAAACACACTCCATAAATTATCACTTTTGCATCATGTGGCAATCTCTTGCTTGTCCTGGGACCTTTGAAAAGTCTCCATTAATATTGCATCATTGATATTAATGTACTAAGCTCATGTGGATAATTGGATCTCTAGTTATTGGCCTCTTGCAATGTTTCCACTTGACATTCTCATAGATCTTTTGAAAAATCATTTTTTTAAAAATTTCCCTGAGGGTGACACTTGTCACCTTCGTACTCACTCTAGATATCCCTTTGTTACCATGCTTGATTTTATAATGTCAATATTTGTTATGCGAGTTAAGAACACCATAGATTTTAGCACTTATCTTTTTTACTCTCCATGGGTTTGACACTTGTCTTTTCTAGATTCTCTCCTATAAAATATAAATGCAAAATTGATTTAGCATATATAAATAATAAAGTAATTGAATATAGGGGTGACACTTAGCAATTATATGAGGAATTTGGTCTATTATTATTGGTAGTAGGGTATTATTTTTAGACATTTTGTGTGGGAAATTTTTTTGGGAGCCTTTTATCTAGGTCATGTATATCATTGGGGAAATTTTTTTGAACAAAATTTATGAATCACTTATCCCTAAGGGTATGTCTTATTTCATCAAGAAAAATGTCTAAGACACAAAGTTTTAAGGGATTGCATTTTCATCATAAAAAATGTCTAAGATGCAAATTTTGAAGGAATTGGATCAAAGGACAAAGGCCAAGGACAAAAGTCATGAAGGGTAAGTCTTAAAGAGCAAAGGCCGAAGGGTAAACTCTCTCAAAAAAAAATGTCCAAAGGAATGGGTTGAAGGGTAAAATCTCTTAAACAAAATGTCCAAAGGAATTGCTCAAAGGACAAAGGCCCAAAACAAAATTACTAAAAGGTTAGTTTGAAGGTAAAAAGGGGATAAAAAAGTCATGAAGGATAAGTCATAAAGGGATAAAGGGACAAGACAAAGTCTCGAAGGGTAGGTGGCTATTTCAAAAAGGGCTGAAGGGTCACTCAAAATGTCTAAAGGGTCATTTCAATAAATCCAAAGGGTAGGTGTAAAAGGTTCAAAGGATCTACTTCATCAAAAAATGCCTAAAGGGTGTAATTAATAAGGTAAAGTTTCTGTAGGGAAAGGGTTCAGGACAAAATTCCTAGAAGGTAGGTTGCATAATGCCTGAAGGGTATGTTCCCTTGGGGTTATTATTTTGGTAGAATTGTATTGGAAAGATTGTTCTAGGGAATCATTTCAAGATTTTTTCATTGAATAAAATGTTCGATGATAAAAAGTCCTAAGGGTCATTTATTTCAAATAAATTATCTAAAGGAAGTGGTCAAATGGAAAAAAGACCCAAGACAATAGTTTGGAAGGGATGTTTTCAAAAGGTTGAAGGATAAGAGGATCAGGACAAAAGTCTCAAAGGAATTTTTCAAAAGGTCAAAGGGCACTTTTGAAAAAGGTTATAGGGTAGGTCGAGAGGGCTAAAGGAAATATGCTAGAGGATTTGTTTTAGATAAAATTTATAAAAGAATGTTCAAAGGGAAAAAGTGCCTAGGAAAAAATTCCCAAAGGGAAAGTATGAAATATAAACTCTTGGACAAAATGGTCATGATAAAATTCCCACAGACCCAATTCCATCAAGAAATTATTTTGGATAAAATTTCCACAATAATGTCACTGACAAAGATAAGTCCATGAGCCTAAAGACCAAAACAATAATTCTAAAAAATAAAGGCTAAATAAATTTAGATAATGGATAAAATACCTAGCAAAGATAAATTGCACAAGTATGATAAATATAAGCCTAAAAACATAAAACCTGATAGAATAAGCCTGATAAAAAGAATAGTTCCATGACCACAATATCAATGTCATTTTTATAAAGTATGAAAATAGGCCAATAATCAATCTTATCCTAGATTTTGCATAAGCATATATAAGAGGGGCTCAAATCCAAGACCATAGTTTGAAAAAGGTGGGTCTCCATTTCCCTATGGAAAAAGGGGGGTGTTGGGTACAACAAATGGTGACTAACAGGGGAATACTCCTGAGTATTCAAGAACCTAAAACTCTAGTTTTTAACCTTAAATAATTCATAAAGTGCTTCCTAGAATAATATTTAAATCAAAAACATGAAAGAGGCTCCTAAGTTCATTCACATAACATACTTGTCTTCTAATTTCTTGGATCTATGTGTTAATTTATTTAACCCTTGTTGTGCTGAGTTTTTCAAAGGTTTTGATGAGGTTGTAGGTTTTATCCTAGCATCTCTTAAATCTTAGAAAATAAGGGAAGCTCAAGCATTGCTCTACTACAAGATAAACGTTCATATCCCTAACAGAGATACCTTGGGATCCTTCTCTTCTCATTCCATTATTTTATTTTGATCATGATGCATGGTAAATTGACCTTATTTTATCATGCAAACCTTTTTATTTTCTTTAAAATTTATTTTACTCTTTTAAACTCATTGGTTCTTTTTTCTTTTTTTTTTCTTTTGTTCTTGAATGGAAAAGAGAAGAACTAGAACTATTAGGATTTTAATCCTTTTGAATGAAAGAGTTGAAGGTTCAAATGTGCAAAAGCAAAAAAATTATTCAATCTCAATAATATATTATTTCAAAGACTGCATACATATATAAAGTTTGACTACTCCTATAACCAAGGAGGTAGCTCAATGACATACTCCATAATACACTCACCAAAACCTATATTTGTGACTCATTTATTTGACTCACGTATAAAAAAAATATCATATCCTTAAAATAATTTGCTTTTTATAACTTATTTACCACATGGAACTCTAATTTCCTAACATTCCCTCCCTTAAAGGTTACATGGGGAAATATAAACCATGCAATCTCACACACAAATATTTAGAATATATATTCTTCATCATTAGATTCTTCATCATTGGAATGATAGTTAGATTCTTATTCATTAGTTCCTTCAGTTGCCATGGCATTATCTTGAAACTTTCCATTAAGGAGAGCTTGTGCTCTTTGCTTGCAATTCATAAGAGTATACCCTAGCTTTTTACATTAGAAACATGTGTATTTAGGTTTTACATTCTTGGATTTTTGCACATATTTAGAAGTCCTATAAGAATTTCATTGCTTTTTTGTGTGGATAGCACTTATTTTTCCTCTACAACATTATTCTTCATTTTATTTCTTTCATCAAGTAATGTTGATATAATGTTTTCTAAGCTTAGATTCAACTTACTTAGAGTGAACACCATATTTGACATATTGTTGAGCATGTTATTTAAGAGTATGGATTTTTCATTTATTTCCTATACCTTTGCATTTATTCTAGCCAATTAGTTGATGAGAGAACAAAATTTTCTGATGTGTGACACTATGTCTCTTCCTTCATCCATTTTGAGACCTTACAACTTTCATTTCATAGTGATTTCTTCCCTATCAGCTTGAGAACCAAATAGTGTGTTTAATGTTTCACATATATGATTAGAAGACTTTTTAAAGTTCACATGATGTAAATAGGGCTTTGGCAAGACAAGGCTAATAAGAGCTAAGGATTTATTTTCCTTGACTTTCCATTTTTACAATTCATTGACATTAGTGGGTTGTGCCATAGTGCCATCGATAATGTCCCACAAGTCTTTTTTAATTAACAACAATTGGATTTCGATTTACATGTATGCAAATCTATTCCATCAAATTTTTTTATTAGTGTCAACTTTTCCATTATATCCTTACCATAAATTTGACTTAATGGATGTCGACTGCAATTGATAATGCATCCTTACAATAACACTAGAAATTTTGAAAAAAACACTACAAACTATTATAATTATAACTCTTACACTTTAGATCAACTCATAAATTTATTTAAATGACATTTTATTTTTATAATAATAGATGTCTAATTATTCTAAAGAGACTTTACTTAATTGATCCACAAACTAGACAAACTAAAAAATAAATATTTAAGCTAAAAGCAACTTATTAAAAAATATATATTGATAAATCCTATAACCTAATACCTCATGTATTTTTAAAAAACCATTATCTACCTTTAAAAATCCATAGTTGTGTATACAAGTGAATCTATGGATGTGTGTGCAAGTGTAATCCTATGAAGCATATTTTGTAACTAATTTTATTTAGATTGATGCATTTATATCAAGATTTAGAGTAAAAAATGAATTGATCCAACTAATAAAATATGCCATCATGGATGTATAAGTTTGATAGGTCACCATAAATATTTTGGCCATACCCATAGGAAGAAAAGCATGGTGGTAAGTGAGATTTGGGCTACGTATGATAGGTGAGAGCTAGGCGACGTACGGTGAATGGAAAAGAGCTTCTGTTGAATGGAAATAGTGGGTATGGATGGAAATATAGATCTAGATAATGATCTTATAGGTGTTGGAGTGAAGGATGGGTAGTATGTGGATGAAAGGCATGAGCTAGATTTGATATAGCCAATGGTGAGGGTGATGTCGTGTGAAAGTGGATCATTTATGATTTACTCCAATAATGATTTTAATACACCATGGGTATATCCTTTAATTAATTGAGAGATAATATGGGCCTATATACAAAATAATATACCCTATAAAATATTAAACAAACAAAAACTACAAGATAATTTTTTTATTTTCTATTTTTTTAGAATGCACACAGTGGATAGAAATGGATGGAAAAAAATGTGAAAGGAAATGAACATTGTGTAAAGGGAGAAAAATGAAAATGGGTGATTAATCCATTAGGTTCACATGTGGTTTACACTAATAGACTATTGGTGGAGTGCAAAAAGGGGTGAATGAACAAAAATGGAATCTGTACATGGTCTTCACTTTATAGCCATCAAGTCATTATGCTACAAAAGATAAGTAAAAAAAGGTACATAGTCTATGAAAATCCTACTCTGATACCACTATTAAGATTTTAATCCTTTTTAATGAAATATTCAAAGGCTCAAATGTGCAAAATCATAAATGTTTTTCAATCATAATAATATATTATTTCAAAGATTGCATACATATAAAAAGTGAGACTAATCCTATAACCAAGGAGGTAGATTAATGATATACTCCATAATACACTCACCAAACCCTATATTTATAACTTATTTATTTGACTCACGTACAAAAAATATATCATACCCCTAAAATACTTTATTGTTATAACTTATTTACCACATGGAACTCTAATTTCCCAACATTCCCTCCCTTAGAGGTTACATGGGGAAATACAAACCACACAATCTAACACACAAATATTTAGAAGATATCATCTTTGTCACTAGATTCTTCATCATTTTAAAACAAATAATTACTATAACATCCCTATCGACTAAACCTATACCCAGAATTATCACTTCCAATAGGTATTTAATGTGATAAGTGCATTTGACCCAATAAAACAAGAAAAACTTTCTAAATTTGTATGAATTAATTAAAGAGCAACTTCCACATGTCTAGTAAAATTATTCAATTTTGACACATTCAAAGTAATCCATGATTACATACCTTCATCCTAAAGACTCAAAACCATAGAAATACCTTTGATCTGTAAACTAGTCCCAAATTGTCTAGATTTTAATTTTCCCCTTTTTCTATAGGTCATAATCTTAGTTGGTTTGGATTTTAACTTGGTTATAGTTAGAGCAAACATAATTACAATCATCATAGAAATCAAAGAAAAACTATTCTAAGAAATAACTAAAATCTATTCTAGAAGATGTGAAATCTAATCTTTGAAATAAAAATACCAAAAGTGGGAAAGTTTAATCTAGAAAGTAGGAAATTAATCTATGAAAGCATGGAAATTAATCTAATCCTACATCTACATTCATATGTCCCTCATTAATAAATAATATCTATAGATGGCATAGCCCTAAAGTAATGCCTTAGGAACTATCCATTGACTGGATATGTAAGCTTGTTGCCTTGAAGGTCCTTCAAATGAGATGCATTAATTCCCATGATCTCTAAAATCTAGTAAGGTCCAATCATAGTGGGGAAAACTTATCATGTTGTCCTTTCTTTTGAAGGTCTTTATCCCAAATTAGCACTAGATCCAAAATCTTGAATGCATTGACTATTAATCTCTTATCAAACCACCTCTTAACCACATCGTGATGTTTGTTAAATGTCTATAATGCCTCAATCCTTGAATCTTCCATTTCTATTATGTTAAATAGTCTTGATTCTAATCTATCACTCGGTTTCATGTACTCCTACATAAACTGATAAGTGGGTAACTTCAATATAATTGGGAATATAGGATTGCATCCATACACCAATAGGTAAGGTGAAGTTTTAAGGGCTTGTTTGTGTCTATTTTGGTCTATCCAAAGATCATACTTCAATAAATTGTGTCAATCCCTAGGCTTGTCTCAAATTGATTTATTAATTGCATCAATAAGATTCTTATTTGTTGATTCTACCAGTCCATTTCTATAAGGGTAATGGTTAGAAGCTAACTTGATAATAATATTATTGTTATGTACCCATTTAGTAAATTTTATTGATATGAAAGTCAGTCCATTATCACAATCCAAAGAAATAGGCATGTTAAATCTAATTTTTATGTGTTTCTCTAAGAATAAAATCACATCTTATGCTCTACATTTCTTTGTGGCTATAGCTTTGGTCCATCGAGTGTATTAGTATGTTGTAGTAAGTAAAAATTTATGGCCTGCTGAGGAATTTGGGTTGATTACATCAATTAAGTATAAACCCCACAAGGTAAATGGCCTTCCTTAAAATATTGGATGTAAAGGCATTATTGTGTGTGCCTCTCTCTTAGTTAGAGATTGGTATTCATGGCATGTTCTCATATGAGAGTAGGTATTTTTGAAAACCATTGGCCAATAATGTCCCATTCTTAAGATCTTATAGGTTGTGTTATTTCCAAAAGGATGATCACTACTTATTTTTTGATGCAAGTTTTCTAAGATTTCTTTATCTTATTTTGTAGATACACACCTAAAATAAATATCTTCATAATTTCTTCTATAAATGAATCCCTTCTTGATCATGTAATGAGTAACTTTGAGCCTCAAATCTCTCTTCCTCTCTCTATTAAGCTCTATAGAACAAGTTCTTGTGAGTAAATATTTTATTATATCAATATACCACTCTCCTTTAGATACTTGAGCTTCACGTACCTCTTCAACTATGATACAAGAATATGGTTCAGTCATAAGTTGAATGATGCCTTGGCCTCAAATGATCCTTGTAGGTTTGATCTCTATGTTGAAATCTTGTAGGCTGGTTATCCATTTGCCTCAACATTATCCTAGATCATTATGTGAAAGAGTGAGCTTGATAGAAGGTTCATGAAAAATGGTGATGGTTTTATTCCTCAAGATATAATGCCAAAACTTATTTATAGCTTTGATAAGGGAAAAAAAATGTTTATCAATCATGAAGTACCTAAGTTTTGCATCTTTTAGATTCATTCTCATAAACACAATGGTATTCTTGGTCTCATCCCTATTCTAAATGATGATAGTTGTAATCATATACTCTAAAACAAATGAGTATAGGTAGAAGTCTTTATTAAAATTTAGACTGAACAGCATTAGATCCTATGATATTACATCTTTAACATTTTGGAAAGACTTTCAAGCTTTAGCTATCCATTCTATTTTGGAATCTTTTTAGAGCATGGTGTTTAAAGTTTTGATGATTTCTACAAATCTTGAGATGAACTTCCTTAAGAAGTTAATATTTTTGAAGAATGATTTAAGATACTTCTTTCTATTTAGTGGTTGAGTATTTGAAATTACCTAAATTTTATTTATATCTATGGAGATCTCATCCTTGTTAATGATGTGCCCTAAAATCTTACCTTTAGTCACTCTAAATATGATATTCTTTGGGTTCAATGAGACATCAATTTTTTTTCATTTTTTGAATATGGACTATACGTGACTTATGTGGTCTTTCCTATTCTTTGAAAATATCGTAAGATTGCCCATATAAATGATTATGCATTTTACTATTAGTCCTTTGAAAGCATGATCCATGGCATATTAAAAGGTATATCTTGCATTTATTAGGCCAAAAGGCATCCTCTTATACACATAAGTTCCCCACTTTATGGTAAATGCCATCTTCATTATATCCTCAAATTCTACCTATACCTAATTGTAGCTTGAAAATCCATCCAAGAAGCACATCATTTCAGAACTATTTACTATTTGTATCACCTCATCTAGAGAAGGTAGGGGATAATTGTCCTTTTTAGAAGCTTATTCAAGTTCATAAAATCAACACATAATCTGATCTCACCATTCTTCTTTCTTACTGGGACCAAATTAGCCACCTATGTAGAATGTCTTAATGGAGAGAATATTTTTATGCTTAAAAGCTTCTCTAATTCTTTTTGAATGAGAGGATATATAATAGGATTGTCTAGTCTTCACCTCTATGTTAATGGTCTATGATTTGGTTTCAAAGGGATTATATGAGTAATGACCTATGGTTCATATACTTTCAAATATTCATATGTCTTGGAAATGGCATCCCTATATCGAGTGATTAAATCCTTTACTCACTATCTCTCTTATGGGGTAAAACTAAGACCAATATTAGAATAATGTGGGCTATGTTCATCTCTTAGATTTTTCTTTATGAATTTTGATTCATTAACCTTTGGCTATCTTATTTATTATGCCTGAGTATCTATGTGGAATGGTATTTCTAAGGAAACTAACCTAGCTATAATTTGATTCTCTTTAAGATAAAAAAATCCCTCTTTGTTTGATTCCTCTTAACATAAGTGATTAATGTCCATATCATCAATGATTTTGGATTTGAATTCCCTTAAATTGGTTAAAAAATGAAAATTTGTTGGTCATCATGAAAGACCTAGAAATTTTATATGTTATCAGGAACAGAGGGGCATGGTATAAATTCAATGGAGAACTTTTTTACCTTAGATTCTTGTAGTAGTTTCATATTAGCAACAATATCATCTAATGAGTTAGTGGTCTAATGTCCTCTCTAAGAAGTGATACTATGTTGAAATCTTCAAAGCTTTAAATCAAGTCCCATGCTCTATGCTTGCATCTCTTCAAATAAAATAACTAGCATTGGCATTTATTTTAGACTTGATTGAACACCAGTTCTAAGTCACCAAATACTAATATTTGCTTTACATTATTCTTAAGTGCAAGCCATAGTCCTATAACTAAGGCCTCATACTTAGCTCTATTGTTAGTGCATGTAAATTACAACTTGTATACTACCAAAAACTTATTACCTTGTAGATCAGTCAAATTAGTTCCCATGCCTGATCCTTGCTTGGATATAGCACCATTAAAGTGTAAAGTCCATAGATAATTGGAACCTTTAGATTTTAACATCTATACTTGATTATGCATAGTAAAAGTATAAATACCAAGGTTGGGTGACTCATACTTTACCTCTTCATTATTAACACTGTACTTTGTAATGGGATACTTCATTCTTAGTTATTTGTCAATCCTGATTTGATTTGAAACTCGTCTCCATGGTAGCCATATATGGGAAAAAAGGTCTATAGAGACATATCTATTGAGTGCTTTGGACCCGTCTCTACTTAGTAGTAGACCATAGCCTTCAAGTACATCCACCACTAGAATATCAATGGTCATCTAAATACATGGTTTAGAGGCTACTTGAATATGTACATTCCTTTGTTCACCAACTATAGGGACCACCATCTTGTCTAATTATGAAACTATCCTCTTTGAATGGCTTGGCGTCAAACTAAGATTTTTACATATGGATGTAGGCATGATAGTTTAAAATGCTCTAGAATCAAATAAATAGTTATTAATGTTCTTATAAAATGCTCGAATAGTTAGTAGGAAGGGTGGAACTTATATCTTTCTCTTGTAGATGATGTTGGTGTTAGATACTTTCAATTGTCTATGGATGCTTTGACTTTATCGATAGACATGTTCCCAGTAATAGACTTATAGAGAAACTCCTTTGTTTAGTAATATGAGATAACTCATGAAGATTTATATTCACCCTAATCTTTTTCATATCCTTAACAATGTTGTATCCTCCTTTACTTGGTTCTTCTTTGGTCTACTGTTGATAGTTCCCCTTTTGAGGGGGTGGATTATTGCCTACTTTAGGATTAGGAGGAATCACTATCATATTTGGAGTAGTCAATGTTTTGAGTGATTTATTATTCCTTTGATTTCTTATTCCTTAGATTATATACACCTCTCTGGAACTACTAGAAATCATGAACTTCATCCATGTTATCCTCCATCTCATTATCATCTTCACCTAGAAAGTGAAATTCATGAGTTTTAAATAACATGAAAGTGTTGAAAGATCTAGGATCTATATGATGCTCAAGTGGATTATGCATATGATCTTGTCTAACCACCTCTCTTTAAAAGATTTTTAATTCTATGCAAAATTCAACTTAGTTGACTCACCATGCTAGGAAATATTATGAATTCTACACCAATTGGGAAGAGCCATCTCTTCTATGGTGATATTTGGGAGCTTGTTAGGCCACTCCATATTATTTATAGGCATGTTAAATGGTTGATTATATCTTTTAAAACTAGAATTTTGATTACTAGTTGGGCCATTAGTTTTTTCCATCCTCCTTTGCATATTTAAGAAATCATTACGCAACTTTTAAACTATCTTATAAATAAAATCTAGTTCTACCTTTCTAGAATATGTACCTTGTAAAATATTAATGGGAAGTGAAACCATTTTCTAGTTCTACTCATAACCATTGGCCATTTCATGATTGTCAAAGTAGCCAAAATTTGGTTATGTTGTTTGTGTCAAGGGAGGTAGGGTGTACATTTGGTTTTAATTAAACATGAGAACATTTTGCTTCACATATAGTACTAAATTTAGTGCTAGGAAACCTTGTTAACATTAGGCACTCTATGTGTTTAAGGATTGAGTTTCCTATCTATGTTGATAGATTCTTGAAATGCTAAAACTAAAGTGTTAGCCATAATTTCTCTTCTCAATAACATGATAGGGATAGGGTCCAAGACATTCTTATATATTTCCAATGCTAATATTACCTTTGGTTTATATCTTGGGTTCAACTAATTATATCATATTTTTCCATCTTATGGTGAAAGCATGAATGGGTGCATTAGGTTCCCGCTTCATGTTGGTGAAGTGCTGGTATACCAAACCAAGATTTGTGACTTGTCCAAACTACATAAGAAAGTCTACTTAACACTCATCCCAATAAGTGATGGAATTTTTGGTTATATTTAAATACTAATCATAAGTAGAATTCATCAAATTAAAATGGAATAATCTACATGAAACATCCTCATCTATGACATTCATTAGACTTAAATTAGATTTAATTGATTTGTTATGTTCCTTTACTATCCTTGATCCTAAAGGAGAAATTGATGGCAAGAACTTTTTGGGATTCTGAGTTAAATCATGCATGTCTCATAAGATGGTGATAGAAGATCCAACTAACCAAGGCTATTGTTGAGAAATTAGTTGATTAATAGGTAAAGGGCTCCTTATGGGTAATGGGTTCCCTACTAGAGGGGGATTATTCTGAACTGGGGTTATTGGCATAGTTGTAGGTCTCCTATAATTTGATCAAGGTGAGACTAAAAAACCAATCTAGGAATTAGATCTAGTCACTCTCCTGGGTGACTCCAGTGTAACTCTATGCAAAGAATACCTAATATTATTAGAGATGTTAGCCCACTTTCTAGCACTAGTGAGACTATTGATGCATGTTTTATGTACATCATAGTGTAATGAGGTAGCCTCTAACAAATTAGGATCTTAATGTAGGTAAACTCCACTCTTGGGCATGATTTGTAGGTATGTAGTCTATTTCAACTTGTTAATGGAATAAGGGTATGGAATTTAGGTTATTGACAAGGTTTTTGGATAGAGGTGTGGTTCCTAATAAATTTAGTGAATCTCTATGTGATTTGGATGGGTGGTTGGTTTTTAATCTAGAGTGGGTAGGTCTCAAAATAAAATCAAAAAGGAGGGAAATGTAAGGTAGAAAAGAAAGATTTTTGGTTTCTAGGAATCACTTCCCTAAATGTTTTCTAAAAAGGACAAGTGCTCTCATAACTTATGTTAGTTGTTAGTAGCAATTGCACAAATAATCAAACATGGATAAGATATCTAAGGAAATAATGATGTAGGAAATTCACAAACCGTAGATAAAGGTTACTCATTTTAAGGAAGCTATTACACACATTTAATCAAGAGATTATGGCTCTATCTAGTGAATTATTAAGGTATATATTACACACACATAAAAAATTACATCTAAGAAAACATTCATGCACAATCAGAATTATGAATCAATTTAAACTTGACTATCATAACCAATATATTTAACAATATTTCAATAGCTATTGCACATTTATAGATCATTACATCAATCAAAATAATCAATAATTCATTCAAAATTATTTCAAACTAAATATTATTGAAACATACAACCAAATAAAGTAGCAACTAATTACATATAAATGGGAAAGAAAATACACAAACACATTCACTAATGATCAAAATTGATGTTGCTCATGTAATCAAAAATTCTTTGACAAAAATCCAAGTTATATTATGATTATTTATATATACTTGGGGAAGGGGTTGCCTCATCCTCCAAGTTCATGCAAGGTCATTACATGTGATAGTTAGAACATGATTTCTAATTATGGTCTAAAACTATATAAAAGTCTACTTGTAGTTATTTGTTTAGAATATCCTTTGAAAAATCTATGCAACATGTGCATGTGTATAAATATAAAGGAAATTTTTTATAATTATAGCTTGAATTATATGTAAACTACAAATATATGCACCATTTTACAGAACTATATATGCCTCCTTTATAATTTGTGAGAACAAAATTTTAGATACTTTAGATTGGACACCTTCTTATGGACCTCAAATGTTTTTCAAATAAAAGTATCATTGTATCAATACTTTAGAACCAGTGATGTTTTTTAACTATGACTCTTATAAAATGACTTTGTGTTGCATGTTGCCTATGCCTCTCATGACCATTAGATCCATATTCATGATGGAATGTGAGCATGCCTTTTGGTAGATCCATGGGATTCCTAAGCTCTTTTTCAAAATGCACTCTATAACTTATCACCCTTAAATCATGTGGTAACTTTTCACTTATCCTATGACCTTTGAAATTTTTTCATTTATCTTTGGTTATTGATCTTGATGTGTTATTCTCATGTGCATCATTGCATCTCTAGAAACTAGGCTCCTGAAATGTTGCCACATGGCATTCTTGCATAGCTTTTGAAAAAACATTTTTTTTAAATGTTCCTACAAGGGTGACACTTGTGACTACCACAATTACTCTAGACATCCCTTTGTTTTCATGCTCAATTTTACACCAACAATCTCTAATATGAAAGTTAATTCACACAATAGATATTGGTACTCATATTTTCTACTCTCTATGAGTTTGACATTTATATTTTCTAGATTTACTCCTAAAAACATAAACAAAAAAGTGATTTAGCATATATACATAATAAATTTCTTGACTATAAGGGTGACACTTGGAAATTCCATGGAGATTTTGATCTATTGTCATTGGTAGTAGGGTATTGTTTTTGGCCATTTTGTGTATGAGAATTTATTATGGGAATTTTGTCTAAATCATGTATATCATTAGGGAAATTATTTTAGATAAAATTTCCAAAGAAATTATATTGAAGGGTATATCTTATTTCATTTATAAAAATGTCTAAGACACAAAGTCCAAAGGGACTTCATTTTCATGAAATAAAATGTCTGAGATGTAAAGTCTAAAGGAATTAGATTAAAGGATAAAGGCCTGAGACAAAATTCATGAAGGGTAAGTCTCAATGGTCAAAGGCTAAATGGTAAAGCCTCTTGAATAAAATGTCTAAAGGAATGAGTCGAAGGGAAAAATCTCTCGAATAAAATGTTTGAAAGACAAAAATCTAGGATAAAAGTTCTAAAAGGTTGGTGTGAAGGGGAAAATAGGCCAGGACAAAAGTCCTGAAGGATAAGTCCTAAAGGGATAAGGGTCTAGGATAAAAGTCTCAAAATGTAGGTTGAAAAAAGACCTAAGGGTTTGTGCCCTTGGGGTCATTGTTTCATCATAATTATATTATCAAAATTTCTATGAGGAATTGTTTCATGTTTTTTGTATCGAACAAAATATCCGATAACAAAAAGTTTGAAGGGTCGTTTCTCTCAGACCAAAAATCTAAGTGAATTCATCAAAGGTCAAAAAAGCCTGGGAAAAATTATTGAAGGGATATTTTATAAAGGTTGAAGGGTAAGAGGGCCAAGATAAAAGTCCTGAATGAATTTTTCAAAAGGCCAAAGGGCACATTTAAAAAAGGCCAAAGTATATGTCCAAAGGGATAAAGGAAATATGTCAGAGGATTTGTTTTAGACACAATTTTCAAAGGAATGTTTGAAGGGAAAAAAGGGGCCAGGACAAAATTCCCCAAGGGCAAGTGGGAAGGACAAAATCTCTTGGACAAAATGGTCATGATAAAATTCCTGCATACCCAATTTCATCAAGGAATTATTTTTAGAAAAATGTTCACAATGTCACTGATAAAGATAAGGCCATGAGCCCAAAGACCATAATAATAAGTCAAAAACACTAAGTCCAAAAGAATTTAGATAGTGGAAAAAATAATTGACAAAGATAAATTGCACAGATTTGATAAAGATAAGGCTAAAAATATAAAACCCAATAGAATAAGCTGTATAGAAATAATGAGTCCATGAAGACAATATTAATGTCATTTTGCTAAAATACAAAAAAAGGCCAATAATCAATCTTCTTCCAAATTTTTCATAAACATATAGAAGAGGGTCTCAAATTCAAGACCATATTCTAAAAAAAGTGGGTCCCCATTTCCCTATTGAAAAAATGGAGGTGTTGGGTTACCAATTGTGATGTTTAGGCACTTGGATTACCTATACCAATTAAAGTATACCTAGAATTTCCATTGATGCTTAAATGAGAATATCTCCAAAGGATGACAAGTTAAAGATTAAAAAATTCTCTTGAATGAACAAATATTGGTCCCACCAAGCATTCCATATATTTTTATCAGTATATATTTCACCCCTGAGGCAAAGTTGTTTCAAGATGACCTCATCAAACTGATACAATGGAATCAACTCCAAGTGTGGGTAGCTTATTGGGAGAGGTGAATCTCTAGTTTTGGTTCTAGCTCCCTTAATGCATCATCTAAACTCAATAATTAAACCTACTTTTCTTGTTAATGAAAAAGGATAGAAGGATGTATGAATCAAACCTAACATATGTGAGGTGATGCACCAATATGTTTTATCTCCTCTACTTGATCCTTAACGATAATTATGGATAGAATATGATTGAATAATAACACACACATACTATCTCTCTCTCTAAAAGAATCTTACACATCAATGTTTCACATGGAGGTTGTATTAGATGACTATAACCTAAGGATGATGAATGAGAGGCTTGATTTAAGACATTATGAGAGGCTTGATTTAAGACACTATTAGTTAATTTTCACTATAAGTACAATCACTAACACCTTCATACACCATATAACATATATAAGACAATCCACTAGTACCTAGGTGAAGGTAAGAACATAAATGGAGAATGATCAACCACTTATGAAAATATAACCAACATCAACACACTATAATACCAACATAAAGGAGGTCGAATTAGTCTTTTATTATCTCAGAGTTGTAGACACAAATGGGTAGCACTTCTACATGCCCAGTAGAGGGATTATTACAATGGATTTATTGCCCAATTTATAGGAAAATATGAGAGAGAGAGGTAAAATATATAACTAAAGCTCATAAATTTTTTAATAAACCTTCATTTTCATTTCAAATTATAAATATGGTCACCTTATATCCCTCTTGAATGTATTAGTCATGCTTAGTTGATGGTCTTTATGGAGGTGTGGTGTAGAGATGGAGTGGTGAAGGTTATTTTAGTTTAAGTTTACTTCGTTCATGATATGATCATGCCAACTTGCTCAACTACTTCTTCTCTTGTAAATTAAAATGGTATAATTATGGTCTAATTAATCACCATGAGACATTAAATATCCTAAATCTCACTTTTGCATGTTAACTAGGCCTAAAACTACCTAATTTTACATAATGACCACGAAATGTGCATGATTTACTAAATATATAAGTTACAAGAGCATTTATTATTCTCAATTCACCATCTTAGTATCCCTCCACACCAAGAGACATCTTCTTTAGCTTGCCAAATATGTCTAATAGGCAACTAGGCCTAGTCACTTAGTACTAGTCACTTGGATGGCCATGTAACTTTAATAGAAATTTAATAATAGGTTATTTATCATGATTTAGGACCAATAAACATCTCATACCATGAATTAATCCTTTCAAGTAGTTTACACCTTCTATTTTTATTCATCTAGGTGACTATGTCATCCTTCACTAGCACCTCTAGATTACCTCTCTAGTCCAAGCCTAAAAATTCACTTATAGGGAGAATTTAGTGTATTTTATGTTCTAATAAGGTATAAAACATCTCACATCACCCTCTAAAATGATATTAAAGTTCTCACATATCACTACACTTTGAATTCACCATGAAAACATGTAAAAATAGTGTGTTTGTTGCATCCATATAGGAATCTATACAAACCAATTTCATGAATAGGGAATTCTTAGAGTGTAATATGTGTTTCATGTGGTTTTCAAGCCATTACAATGTATTTGTATGTATTTATTTTAATTTCTCCTCCATCAAATTCCTCCCAAGGTTTAACAATGGTTTTAGGTGCCATCATCTCCTAAACATTGGTAAAAAATAACAAATCCTTTCTCTCCTTAATAATACCACAATTTGGAATGGTATATATCCATACAAATCTTATAAACTCATTTTTTAACCATTAAATTTTTTAAGAAAGATACGATCAAAATTTGGTGGTCTTTTGGTCTCAAATATACATTTTGGGATTGCTCTATGATCATGATGATTGTTCATATGGTTTAGGATGCTAAAACAAGTCCTAATGCCACTAAATTTTAGTATGTATACCTCCTTTCCACCTCCAAAATCAGTTAGGTCCCATGCAAAAATACATGCACACACTGAGCATAAGAAGATTTATCTTGGGTTGCATCTCTATAGTTAAAAAGGCTTGAGAAGGTCTTTAAGCTAAAAAGGTACTTTATTTGCCTTTGTCTACTAGTGGATGCCTCCATATGATTTTTTATATCATAATATAACTTATAAATTCCTCTACACTCTCATTTCACCCTCATTATACCATCTTCCACATGATTATATATAGGTTTGTGTTTTGATCTTAAGTTCTACATGTTTAAAAAGTCCCTATCAACATTGTTACCCTTCGTTAATAACTATTGGAAATCAATAGAGATTATAATATAACTATAATAAAAATTAAAATGGGATTAAATTCCTATTTATTAATTATTTTTATTCATATTTCACAAACACCCCTCATACACTTGTTTAGGGTTTGTAAGCCACTAAACTAGTTTGACCCTAGAGATTTGTTTCTTAGGTTCTTGGGGTTTCCTCTTGATTTTTTGAGCTCAAATACATGTAAAAAACTTATAAAATCATCAATAACATCCCTAGGGACTTCAATCATACAACTATTCCAAATAATTTAATTTGTCTTCTAGTTTCATGATTAGGCATGTGACTGGCCATTTAGGCCTACTAAGCCTAATTAGCCTATCAAGGTTCTTAATTTGATTCAAAATAAAAATCCATATAAATTAATATTATTTTACCTTTTTAGGTAAGTAAAGATACCTATTTCATACTCCCTAACCTTTCATCCATGCATGGTTCAAAGTACTCTCTCCACTCTTCTCTAAGGCCTTGCTTGTAGGAGTTTATTGGGCCTGTCTACAACAAGTGTGAACATCATCCATTTTGTTTGAACTTGATGTTTTATCAGTTACTAAAACATGATATATAAGGACTTAAAAGTTTCTTCAAAATAATAATACCCTTACTCACTTCACATATACCTATTTTCTCCATTTTTGCATGATAAAATTGTAGGTGATAGCTTAGGGTCTACCTAGGATGTAAGTGTGTATCTTTTATTATTATTATTACCTTGAGATATCACTATGAAATTAAAAAACTATTTATAGGGTCATTTAAATTTCATATAACCATCTAGTCTTCCACCCAAACTATCTTCTACTTAGCTATGAAATCATAGCTCTGCCTTTTCACGATTGGCTTGTAGGTCAATTTGGGTCCACTTATTTAGTTTTCTTGATTATCATGTGATTTTAGTGTGAAATTTGGATATAATTGAATATAAATTCATTTTTAATAAGTATCTAATAAACATCCTTAAGTACCCTTTATATTGGTTTAGGCCTAAATTGGTTAAAGGGCTAATTGTCTATCTGTAGGAGTGATTTGGAATCTTAGAAATTGGGTCTAAAGGCATGTTTTTATAATAATAATTGAGCATCTCATATGTTATCATTTTAATTAAAATTACCTTTAAACCTTAAAATTACTCACCTTAATGCATCTTCAATAATTACATACCAAATGTAGACCCACAGGTTTATAGACCTATAGATCTACATTCCCATGTTCTCATGCCTATTTTGGTAAAAATAAGACTTCTCAATTCTAAAATCATCCTTCATTGGATCTCAAAATTCAAATTATTAGATTAGGGATTTGACTATCCTTTTTAAAATTAAACATAATACCAACTTAAATCACCTTCAATTAAGTAGTCTATACACAGTTTAATTAGTTGGGAGTATGAGTGTTGCTTAGAAGACTTTTTACAGAATAAAAAAGTGGTTGTGAATCATTGGATGGAGAATAACATGAGAATAAAATTCATAATCATTTAATTAATTAACCCTAAATAAACTTAAAAAATATATATATAAAAATGATATGATTCTTAACTTTCCAACTTTATTATGGAGCCCTTTGCCTATTCCTTAATGTCATGCATGCCCTTTTTCATGGATGAAAGTGAAAAATGTATGCGTAAACCTATAAAGGTACTTTTTAAACACTCTCATTATTCAAAAAGTTCATTTTTTTCAATAAGTATCACCCAAAACTTAGCCACTAGGGTTTTTCAAGGGTTAAAGAGCACTTGGGGGTCCTATTGATTATTCATAAAGTTTAGGGTTTTTATCTATAAACCAATATTACTAATTTCAAGCCCACTAGGGACTCCACCTTTGGATAAGATCCTAGGCTCTAAATCCCTCTATATGGATAGTACCATTCACCTCACACTGGTACTATGAGCTTGTAAAGGGCTTGATGTATATCTCACTTCCATTTCTACCTTCCTCTACACATTTTAGACATGGATTATTTTCCATCATGTCTAAAAGGGATGCCACAATAGATGTCTAACCTCCTCTAACTCTGACCTAACCATACATGTCTGTACAAGTCTTAGAAACACATGCAAACCTCATTTTAATGTATTTTTCTAGGTTTTAGATCTTGAGAAACCATTAGGGGATATAAGGAGGGAAATGATAAGTAAAATACACTTTTAAAATAGGTGGCATAGTTGGATGGAAGTTGAAAGGTCACTTTTCAAGTGTGTGGGGCCTTTTATGGTGAATAAATGATATTTGACCCTTAAAAAAAACCCTTTTTCATATAAGACCACTTTGTTATGACTTTGAATGGTAATAATATTTTTAAAAACTCTTCATTTCAATGTTATGCCTTCTTCAAAGGCTTCTAACTACATGGTTAACCCATATGGCATGTTTGAAAGGGCATTTGATGACTTGGTGGGCTAATTGGAGCTTGAAACATGCTTGAAAAATAGACCATAGAATACAACCTTGGATACATCATTAGACCTCATTTAAACACTCAAATATGACTTGGACACATCTTTAATCTTATTGATAAGGCCTCTCTCATAAGAAGTAGATAAAACAAGTATAAATATAATAAGAACATGAAATCTTAATCTCTTTAAATACATTATTTTTTGCTAAAGTATATCAAATTTATTAAACATGATATAAGCCACTTTTAGGCTCTAAAGGACACTTGAGACCATTCCACTCACCCAAATAAAACTCATGAAAAAAAAACACATCATACAATGACTCAAAACATGCTATCACATGATGGTTTCTGAAGCAACCCCTAGTACATACATTGAAACCTTAAGTAATGCTAAAAAGGTTTTCAAGAAGACCATTTATAAGTCAATTACAAGCTCTAGATCACCAAATATAAGCTTGGAGGGACCTATGAGGAAGATTTGAACTATAGGGGTTGATATTTAGATAGGGAGGCCAAATTATCAATAACTACCATTGGTGGTAGTGTCCCTCTATGGCTAGTAGTGTCAAGCAGGATAAAAAACATGTATGGATCTAAAATTAACAATGCAAGATAGTACATAATCCCTGAGTCATTAGATTGTTATGGATCATACTAAGATATAAAAACTTAGGCACAATGAGATGGTGAATGTGAACTTTTTGATAGTAATGAGGTTTAAAACTAAATGGTAGATCCCTAATTTATACTTATCAAATATACAAGACTTAGATGTACATGTTAGTATTTTAAGTTTAAAATTGAGGGCATTTACATCTTCATAATTTGTATATTAAGTCTTTACCTACATCATCTCTTTCAAAGTTCCACTAGAGCCAAGGGTGAGATTGATTCACCAATAATTATATTCAAGTTAAGTATAATTATTGCTAATATATTTATTTTTTTAACTTTATGGGATAGATATATTTTACATATTTTAATAGTATTTTGTTTATTTTTCTAATTTGTTACTCTCCCATATTATCCTAGTATAGGATATGTATGCATGTGGATATAACCATAGTTATATTTCATTTATCCATGTTTAGGTTAGTTTTGACTACATTTGTATGTAGCTACAACCCTTATATTCATTTAGAACTCATATATTACTAGTTTAGATTATACCATCTTGGGTATAGGTTACCCTTATTTTTTTAGTTTCTTGCATGCATTTACCTTATTATATCCTTGATACCCCCTTCTACATAACACTTTATAGTAACCTTCACCCTGATTTTCAATGTGACTTTTTGTATGCAATTTGATCCTAATGTGGTCTTCTCTCTTTCTTATATTATATTATATTTTTATTTTATACCATATTTTATCAACATAAATTTTGGTGAACCTAATAGGGTAAGTGCACAGAGTTAAGGGACAATTTTGTGGATATTTACCATAATGCATACATGTTATATACATTATGCATACATGTCATGTCTATAACATGTACACATCATTTAAAACTAAGGTCAGTAATATCGAACCTAAATGTGTGTGTTATAATGCATATGCATTCTATTTAGTGAACATAATGCATACACATTATAATGCAAACATTAAATACTACTTACACATTACCTTTAGATTAAAAATAAATGTTGGAAGGATGTATTAGAATGGGTATATGGTTTACTAAAATATATGTCAAGTAAAAGTGTACATTTATATTGTTATATTTATATTATGTATACTTTATATTTATTTTAGTAAATATAATAAATTAGGATCACTCTACATCTAATTAATTTGGTCTCGCAGTTTCATGCCTTATGATATGGGAGATAGGTTATTAAAATATAATCTAACCAATAATTAGGAATTTTAAGGGTCTCAACATTGAACCTAGGGATTTCAAGGCACAACTTTTGAAATTGATGTCTATTTTTGGTAAACATATAGTCATTTTTTTACTTTTTTTGCCTTTTAGATTACTTTTTGACATTTTTAGGAGTCCTAGGTTTATAAAAATTGAATTTTAAAAACCATTCACTTTGAATTCAAGACAAAGTGGTGTAATTTGGATAGGATAGGTCACATTGATGACTTACACACATCAAACAACCAATTTTTGATAATTTCACATGCTCATCCTCCCTCCCTCATACCTAATCAATTTTTCCTCATCCCTTATCATCCATAATCACTACATCCTTGTCTATCATCATCCCTAATAACTCACACATTTAACCTCACCATCCTTCATCATCTCTGATCACTCCCTCATTTACCTTCACCATCCCTCATCATCCCTAATCATTTCATCATCATCCTTAATCATACCTAATCAGTCCCTCTTCATTCCTCATTTTCCCTAATAACTCCATTTAACCTCACCATCTCTCATAATATATAATCGCTCCCTCATTATCCCTAATCACTCCCTCATTTACACTCACCATCCCTCATCATCCCTAATCACTCTCTCATTGACCCTCACCATACCTCATCATTACTAATGACTTCCTCATCATCTCTACTCAGTCCCTCCTTATACATCCTCATCCTTAATCACTATATCCAATACTTTGATGGTGGGTAAAATAACTTCTTACTTGTGCCCAGTTTTATTATTTTCCAATTATAAATTTGAATCACTCAAATAATTCCCAAAGAAACTCTTCTTTTACTCATCCTCCTTCACTCAAATAAGTAAATCATAGATATCTTATAATTATCTTATGGGATTCAAATATATATATAGTGATCTATGCCCAAACCATGGAGATAGTGTGTATCTAGAGCCTATACTAGAATAAATAGGCATGAAATTGAGTAAAGGGTAGATGGAATTATATCACTTACATATATATATTAGGATTTAGGCATCTAAAAATACCAATCTAAGAGTTGAGAATCCTAATTTATATCTATATAGATAAGGGTGAATATAAAATAGTTAATAATTATAATCCCAACCCTATAATTTATTGTGTATCCATAATATATCCATAGTAGACTAGATTGTCAGATAGATAGATAGATAAGAGGTCACCAATATGGTAGAGTGCATTCCAATTCGATAGTTGATAGAGTGTTCTTTCCAACCCAAATGGATCTATACCTAACCCAATCTATACCCAACTTGATACATAAATATAATTAAGGTAATATGACTTAAGATAGTGTATTGAGAAGGGGTCACTTAGAGCTTGTGCTTGTCCTAATGGGCCCTAAAATCTAAATTGGGGCCTTATCATACTTTGAGTATTCCCTAGACCCAAATATAGTATATCAAAGGATAAAATAGGAATGGGGGGCATGACATATAGATATGTCAGGTCCCCATTCCCATGTTATCCTTTGATATACTATATTAGGGTCTAGGGAATACCCAAAGTATGACAAGCCCTCAATTTGGATTTTATGTCAGGCCCCCATTCCTATGCTATCCTTTGATATACCATATTTGGGTCTAAGGAATACTTAGAGTATGACAAGGCCCTAGTTTGGATTTTAAGGACCACTAAGACAAGCACAAGCTCTAAGTGACCCCTCTTCAATACACTACCATTCCAAATTCCTTACCTCAATCTCAAACTTTCCCTACCTGGTAAGGCAATGGAATATTTTCATACCTAATTCATCTATGAAAAGGAATAAGGAGAGGGAAGATTGCCTTTTTGATATCTATCTTTATTTCACCTAATAGTATATTAAGGGAAGATATTTTTCATGATGGATAGCAAGGGATTAAGGCACAACTATCAAGGGAAGTTTTCTTTCCTAGTATCTATATTTGATTTTATTATATATTAAGGAATGTATATAAATGGAAGCTTAATTTATTATATATATATATTTTTTCTTACCCTACCTACTTAGTTATGCCCTACCTAATAAGGCAAGGTAAATTTCCTTCCCTCTATATAGATTTATTCTTATCATACCTGCTTTCCCTTTCTATAATAGATTCTTAGCTATCAATGGAAGCTTGTTTCCTAATAGATAGAATGAGAAATGATGTTTTAAATCATGTTACCTATGTAATATATTTATACCATTGAGTATGCTCAACCTACTTTACTTAGTTGACTATGCCCTTCCTACTTTCCCTACTTGAGTATGCCCTACTTAATTAAATATCTAAGCCATATCTTGATCTTGAGTATGTCCTACCTAAATACCCAAGCCATATCTTGATATTCACTATGCTCTACATACCTATCCTTATTTCCCTACCTATTTGTACTTGATTATGCCCTACCTACCTATCCTTATTTCCATACCTACTTGAGTATTCACAACCTGATAAAACACCCAAGACATATATTGATCTTGAATACTTATATTTAATCCTATCCATATGTGTATTACCTAACCATATATTTAATACTTGATACGTAATTGAATACCCAATTGAATATCCAAGGCATATCTTGAAAGGAGAGGGGAAATTCTAACCTAATTAGAGAAAGGAGTGATTAGGGTTAATTAGACACAAGCAAAAATTGACTACACCCACCATAAATATATTGGCAAAAGTGATTAGGGATAAGGATGGATGAGGAAAGAGTGATTAGTGTAGACATCCAATTCCTATCAATGTCATTCTATGATGGTAAATCTGAACTAGTTTATATAATAACACACAAACTAGACTACAATCACCAAAACATTATAATTTGGTCGCACATGTCATGTACGTGTATTGATTCATTTCCTTGTATCCCTAACTAGGACAATGCATTTTTTGGAATTATTATCTTCTCTTAATTCACTTTAATTCAAATTTTTACCAAATAAAATGACATTTTAGACCACTAAAATCCTCTAATTCATCCACACACATTACATGCATGTGCTAATTTACATTTATATTATGCTTATTGGGATATTACCCTGTACATAATTGACACCTTCTTTGAATTCAATTCTATTCGAATTGTGACTAAGAAAATTGACATTTTTTACCATTTTGATTAAATAAGTAACCAATTTCTAATAATTTTAAAAAAAAAACTAAGTAAAATAATTAATTAAATCAAATCAAATTAAGAGATTAAGTGAGAAATCAATGAAAAGTTATTGAATATCTATTATTAGAAATTCATAATTTAAAATATCTAGGCCATGAAATCATCATAAGGGTGTCATCCAAAAAGCATTAATGGATATAAATATCATGATTAAGGATATTAATTCCTTATTAATGCTCCATTATTATAAATATTAATTCCCATATTTATTGCTTGTCCCTCCAAAGTTGAATGGGTTTTTGGTCCTTGATATTTTTCTTTAGATGGAGGGCCACAAATTCGTTTCTAAATTTTGGAAAACTCTAAATACATGGGACATAACCATAACCATTAAGCTCTTTTTGGTGTATAAAAACTATGCAAATGTATCTCTTCAAAGGTTCACGCATCCATCCAAATTTATCAAATCAAGAGCCAAAGCCATTGGTGCAAGGAGAGATGTGTGGAGACACTTGTGTTACTACATTTGCAAATACTTGGAGCACCAAATATAAGCACACACATAATTAATGGATTGATATTAGAGGAGGGCCACTTGGGGAAGGCATTTTCCATTTTTCTTATCTAAGTTTCTTGACTCCATTTATCCATGCCCCTCAAGGGAGTAGAACTATAATGTTATTTATTATGCTTTGTCATTTTTTATGTCTTAAATGCATGAACTAACTTGTTTCACAATTATAATCTACATTTTATCACACTCAGTGGGAAGGAAACCCACGAGTCTCCTCTAGTTACCTTTTATCATGTTATTTTATTATTTTTTATTGCTAACTTTTGAGGGAATTGGCTAAAAATTGGAAAACATTGTTTACAAATTTTGACTATATATCAATGAATTTGTCCCCAAAATTGGTTAATTCTTCTATCAAGAAGGATTAATTTATCCATTTTGTTTTGATAAATAGAGAATTCATCTCCTCTACTATTTTGATTATCCATGAATCTATTCATGTTTTTAAAATAAATGGTGAATTCATCTCCTTTATTGTTCTAATTATTGATGAAAACATCTATGTTGTCCAAATAATCAGTGAATTTATCTTTATAAGTGACAAAATCATCTCTATTCTTCCCTAGTTTCTATGAAAGTTTCTACCCATCAATGAATTTGTTCTTTGCTAGGCATAGTCATTTTCTTGACTTTTAGTGAAAGTTTTAATCTCTCAATGAAATCATTTTAGATTAAATTTTCTTCTTATTGGTGAATTTGTTTTATTTTCAATGAAATTATCAATCTATTTAGTGAATTTGTCATAATAGTAGAAACATTTTTTATAATCAATGAAATCATTAATGTAATCAGTGCAATCATCTCTATCTATTATTTTTCCTATCTATTTTCTATGTATATTCCTAAAATAGTGAAATCATTTTGTTAAATGGTTAATTCACTTCAAGATACAAACCCAAACATTCAATAATTCAAAAAAATTTATGCAATATAAGCAAGTACAAATCAAATCCTTTAATGTTGATTATAGGGTAACAAGAAAACAAGGATTCTAACACATCAAAAGGGTCATTTCACATTTATTTTGGTGCTTTAAAAGACATTTCACATTGTTTTTTGGTACTTTAAAAACTTGTACAAGCAACTATCTTTTTTTTTAATTTAAAAGTTATAAACAAAGATCAAATTTTAATCACACTTATAATATGTGATTAAAAATAACATTCACATTTATACTAAGATATATTAAGATAAATTTTTTTTGTTCTTTATTTTTTACAAAACACTAGATTAGTTTCATTTTAATTAAAAAATTTGCTTATGATCTCCCCTTGTCCCCTTTATAGAACTTGGGTGACCAAAAATGCATTTTTTTTGCTTGTTTTATCGAGTTTACATAAATAAATTTTCCATATTCTCTCTCCTTATTCCTAGGGACTTAGATGAATTTGAAATGACATATTTCTTCTTTTTATTTTCTTTTAGTCTCGTGATCTCTTTCTTGAAATTTATTTAGGTGGAATTTGACCTAGGGTTTCATCTCCCAACATTGTTCCAACCCCACTTATTCAATGGGGAATATAAAAGGATAATATTATCCATTGGGATAGTGGTTGAGTAGCTAACTTAACAAACTAAAAGGTGATTCAGGTCAAGCAACAGTCTCAAAATAAGACCTAACTAAGAATTACATAGTTTAAGTTATTATGAAAGGGATAAGACCCTTTCATACAAATCTAGGTTGTTTAAATCCATTGATGAATATTTATTGTGCTCAAGTGTTTCTAAGCACTTATGGACCATCTATAAAATATAATTGAAAATTTCAGATTAATTTACCCTAATTGTCATGGATTTTCCTCCCAATTTTGAGTTAATTCAATTCTCTAAGTTCCATGCCATGTATAAATTATTGAGAGACAAAGGGGGATTATAAAACTCTACCTACATGTATTCTTTATTTATTATATTAAAAATTAAGTTTTTTTAAGAACTATTATATCAATGTAAGTTTGGAGGATACTATGCATACCTTGTGTTAGTTTAGCATAGGAGCATGCACTTAGGTGCTTATTCTTATTTACGTATATTTTGAGGCTAAAATAACCATGTCATAAAATAATAGCTCCTAAATCCTCTCAAAACAAATTCAAAGTCCATTTTAAAGTGCTTAAACTAAGGATAATTAGTTTTCACTTGAGTCTTTCCTATCACTTAGGCTTGAGTTTTTACTCTTGGTGTATAGGTCACATCATTTGGATTGGATTTTTATTTGATTTTATAGATTAATTTAAGTGTGACTCTTATTATCATATTTTTACACATTATATTATATTTACACATTGAGGTTTTATGTTGTTTTCACTACCATTTAACACCTAGCTATTTTTTGTAACATTACATCTATCATTTGAAATAGTAGCCTTTATCTAACTTGGTACCATTATGCTATCCATTTTATTTTTGATTTCAAACTTAGGTTTTATGGCATTAAAATACACCCTAATATCTTATACCATTCATATTTCTTTTCTATTAGTTACACTGCCCTTTTTATTATAAAGTTTTAACTTAGGTTTTCCTACATTAAACTATTCCCTAAGTTCCTAAAATGTTAGAATTTTTTTCTATTCTATGAAGTTACACTTCTCTTTTAATTCTAAAGTTTGAACTTATATTTTATTATGTTAGCCTATGCTATGAGTTCCTAAACAATTCTACACTCATATCATTTGATGAGCAAGACCAACTAGGGTCTCATTATAATTTTATATGGTACCAACACATTTTGGAATTATATTTTCTTGTGTTAGCTTACACTCTAAGTTCTAATATTGTTTTACCTTATTCTACTTTACCTATTTTGAACAACCAAGGTCAAGCATTATAAATACTTCATTTTTTATCGTTATGTGTCATTACATTATCCAAGTTTATTCTAAAGTTTCCAAAGACTATTTGATAGTATTTTTGAATTCTAAATTGAACCAAAGTTATGCTTGAAACTTTTATCAATGACTGAGTACTATTCTAAACATTTATAGATACACTCATAGTGGGGTCTCTTATGTCTTTAGTTATGAGGAAGAAAAAAATTATGATGGAGAAGAACATTAAATCATGTATAAATAAATCCCTCCCATTATGGGATCAAACTAAACTCAATACACTAACAATCAACCAATTGGATACCAAGATGAGGCTCTCTTAAGATTGATAGAATTAGGATCTAGAATCCCCTTAGGTTTTCCAAGAGAACAATTACATACCCTTATTATAGTAGAAGATAAATATTAATAACCATTTATTTAATAAGAATAACCTCATACTCATGTTCCTAAACAAGCAATTTCTTATTATAGAAAAAGGAAATGTCCATTGGTGGATTCTTCCCAAATGGGTCATGTTATTGTGTTTTCTATACATACAATTAGTTAATTCTATGTAGATAAAGTTATCACTAACTTAAAAAAATCTTTGGCTACAACCTAAATTAGCAATACTACATTTATAGATCAAAATTAGTTACCTAGACAACCACAACAAGACCAAGCTAACCCTACCCATGAGTTATATCCTTTAGCTCCTCTAGAATAATTTGTGTAATTGAATGCTCCACAACAAGTTCCACTTGATATAAAATACACATTTTTTAACCATCAAGAAAACATTTCTAATGCATGACATGTACCCAGTACTTCTTAATAAGTATTAGATCACTCCCAATAATAAGCCATTAATAATCCATCACCCTAACAAGTAGTGAATAATTCACATAACAAAATACTAACTTATAATTCATGACAATAATAAATTCTAATTATGAACTAGCAATGGTAATGTATTATTTTAAATTAGCACCAAGTTACTCAAAACCATTAGATCTCATATATCTCAAAATAATAGATTCTTTGGAATCAACATCAGATACATATGGATCAAAAATAAAACCCCCTAAATAAAGAATGTCATACCTATTTCTATGCACATTAGAACCAATAACAAGCACTTAATCAAGCATAGAACTTAGAAGATACGGTGCACATTCACAATAGGACCATGTAAGGAGGATCCATTCCTACCCATGACAATATAGACCAAACCTATCAGTCTATGAATATTTAGTATAACTATCTCCTTCTATCATAAATTGTTTCAAATTCCAAGAGTGGAATGCAATAAAGGAGGTAGTCTCAAGGCTTCAAACAAGTAACCAAACTGAAAAGTACAAGTTTGATGAGATATGCCCTTATCAATTTAATGTGATAATCCTTCAAGTACCCTTCTCAGCTCATTTTTAGGTACCTAAATTTGATAAATATAGATGGAAGGGTGATCTTAGAAAGCATATACAAGCTCTTTTGCTACATGCTAAGAGGTAACCTATAGTAGTGTGTATATAATGTACTTGTTTCCACATATCTTGGGTGGATAATCCTTAGAGTGGATTCTCAAATTTCTTAAAAGATCAATAATGACTTTCATTAATTTATCAAAAAAATTCATTAACCACTTTTCTTACAACATCCATCATGATCTAACAATGATTGACTTATTTAAATCCAAATAGAGGTAAGCAGAAAGCTTGACAACCTATCTTTAATAGTGGAGATCACTATCCATTCACTTCTGACATAATATATATATATATATATATATATATATATATATATATATATATATATATATATATATATATATAGTTGATATATTTGCATAGAACCTATTATAGACACCCCATTTTATACACAACTATGTTTGAACTTGATTTCAGATGGATTTCTAGAAAACAATTCAAATTAAGCCCAAGAATCACTAAGTGTCCCAATTTCATCTGCACATCAAACATTAGAAACTATAATCATGTTAAGGACTCCCTATTTGTGGTATTATACTACTCTAGTCAACTTGCAACCTAGTAAATTGATAGTTTTGCCTTTATACCCATTAAGCAGGGCACTTAAACAATTCCTAAAGTGAAAAAATACTAAGCAAAATTAATTAAGTAAATAAAATTAAATTCTTAAGTGAAATTTCCATGTGAAATTAGTGATTTTTTTTTTAATTTAATAAAAATGAGGTCATGATGATGTCATCATCCTCAAAGTCAAGGAATTGAAAATATCTTCTCTAAAGCCTTAAATTCAAAAATGGAGGGCCATTCTTAATAAATGGTATCTCTATACCAAATATTAATTATTTATCTCCTCTTTATCTCAATTAAGTTTAGTCCAAACTTAACTATAGTTACCTCTAACTTAATTGTACTTGGGTTAGATTTAGTTTGAGAGGCTATAAATACAAGGCTTCATCCATTGTTTTATAATATTTTTTTGTCTAGGGATATTATGCTAAAATAACTTAAATAATCTCTTTTGGTGTAATTCTATGATGAAAAATACCTTCAAAAACCATTTTTGTAGTGTTATAATGCTCATTTGTTGAAAGAGAACCAAGATAAAGCCAAACCCAAACCCAAACATAAAATTTCTAAGGTGATAAGGAGAGATGATGTAAGGAGCACCATTTCCAAATATTATTTGATCACATTATTGATCACATCCATCTATATCTAACATACAACTCTTTATCTTCAGGAAGGTAAATAATGGTTGTTTTGTTTTCTATTGATAGTTACTTGTATTATTCTCTTATTCCTTATGTGTTTAGGCTAGAGGTATTAGTTTTATTAGTGTGTTTTTGTCTAGTTTTAATTATAATATCATGATACTAATATTCCCTCTTAGATTATTATTGATCACATAATGGCACACCTGATGGGACACACACCCCACAAATCTCTTTTAACTAGTTTTTAGGATGTTTTACTAACTATTTTCATGCCAAGTTTTTGAACTAATCACCAAAAAATGAAAAAAAATTGAACTCTTGACTAAGCCATATAGATTAGAGATGACTATAACTACTCATGGATGATCAATATAATAGACCATGAACGCCAAAATCACTAATGATCTCTATGTCAAAAACATAGTCGAACTAGAAGCTAGAAACCTAGTAAAAATCAAGTTTTTCTTGCTTTTTTTGGTAGCTAATAATTTTTTTATTGCCTATATAACATTCTTATTTTAGTGTAGTGAGAAGTTTTGAGTTTAAAAAATTATTTTTCAATAATTTTTTTTCAAAATGCATATGTTTTTGGTGCAGTTTTAGAATCAGTATCGATCACTAGAATTGGTGATGATCGCAAACAAAATCAACCATGATCAGTAGAATTGTTAATGATTCTCTATGTTTTTATTTTTTTATAAACCCAAGATCTAAAATTTGCATTTTTATTGAGATAGCTTATATTAATATAATATTGGATCTAATATAAATAAATCCACTAACTTGTTTGTAGGAAATCAAGTGCAAAAAGAAGAAGTTAGGTGGCTTTTAATCAAATTTTCATTTTGCAAAGTCAAAATTTAATGAAGGTTAAAACTCATCACATTTGGTTAAGCTTTTTTAAAATTCACTTAAAATTTTCTCCTTTTTGAAATTTTAAAATATTTTACAAGTGCAAACATGGCCAAGGGGCCAAAAATTTCAAACACATTTTTTTATTTGGTGTTAGTAAATAAAACCTACATTTTTAATTAGAAATCCTAAGAGATTTTTTTATTCTTTATAATAGTTTCAAATTAGATATAATAGATTATTTGATTTTTTCAAACACAAAATTTAGCATGTATGTTCTCCCACTATCCCCTTTAGGGAACTCAAGTGACTAAAATTTCATAGTTTGTTACCCTTATTTATAGAATGTTGTGTCAAAAAGAATGTCATGTATGTTCTCCCCAAGATCTGAGTGACTTGAGTGATTCAAAATTGACCATAATTTATCTCCTTTTTAATTTATTTATTTTTATATACTTGGATTGTGGGTGGGCGTTCATCACCTTCCCATGATTTTTTTAGGGGTGCATTAAACTGGGACTTCATCTCCCATCATCGTACCAACCCTAATTTATGGTGAGGTATATGAATTGTGAAAAATATTGGATGGGATAGTGGTGAGTGATTATCTTGACCATCATAATGGGTACTTGAGCCATGGAGAATCCAGACATCATACTCCACTAAGAAGTATACGGATAGAGCCACTATGCAAAGGAATAGACACTTGTATAGTAAGATAAGCAGTTTAGATTTAATTGACATGTTTTTACCCTTATTTTAGCCACACTTGGGACCATATAGTATGTGTTAAACTTATAGTTTTTATTCAAACCCCACTTACCATACAATTTCATGCCAAATGTTGAGTGATCCTCACTCTAAGTTCATGCCACATATTAATGCTTGAGAGACAGAGGGGGGTGTAAGAACTCTACCTACACCTGTACTTTAATTTTTAGATTAACACTTAATTCCTCATGAGCATTGGTATATTAGTGTAAACTTTAGATAAAGCTATGCACACCCATGTAATTTATAGGGAATAAGATGAGACATTTGTTCTACTTTTATTTTTTCTGATTTACATGTGTGTTTTTAGACTAAAATTATTTTTATTATCATGTTAAAATAAGTCATAAACCAATCACATGTTTTTACACCACTTTATCCTAAAAGGTGTTATTTTTTCTATTTGATACTCCACTTTTGACTTGGACTTTCTAAAACATTTATATGTGTGTCACTTGTTTAAGTAGGGCATCATTACCTTTCTTATTTCACCCCAAGTATTTGCCTTAGAGTTTTTAAAACCATTATCATACCCTTTGATCAAGATAACATCATTAAGTTACTAGTATTACTTCAAAAACATTGCCATTATGTCAAACCAAGTTTGAAATGATGTATGCCTTTGGTCTACAATTGGTGGCATTATGCCATCCATTTGGGTTTAGGATATTATCCATTTAAAATAAGCAAGTCTTTTAAACCATATTTTAAACTAAGTTTATAATTTATCTTGTGAATTTCAGATTCAAAATTGAGTGGTCTATACATATGCCTTATTTAATTTTGGCTTGGGTTTTTACCTCTCACCTTTGAATTGTGCAACTTAGACTAATTACTTGCTTGTTTTAAAGGCTCATTTTGCCTAGATCTAGGAAGTGGTCTATTTTCATATACCTTGAGTCTATTTTTTTCCTAAAACTAAGGTCAAAACTTTATTTTCAAGTATAACCTTAATCATAATTAGTTTACATTAGAACCTTTCATATCACTTGGGCTTGAATGCTTTACTTATCACTCTTATTTTTACTTAATTGAGATTGAATTCCCAATTAGTTTTAGGTGTGTTCCTAGAATGAATGTCTTATACCAAGGTCAAAATTGTTTCTAAATCCATATGCCTAGATTGAGTCTAAGTGTTTCAAATTTTCTTAGAGTTATATTAATTTCCTTGTAGTTTCTACCTTGACCAAGTGTGTTTTGAAGTCTCGATATGTGCCTTATTAACAGAGACCTAGCATTTGCCTTTTAATTTTTAGACCTAATTTATTTCAAAGTCTATATTTGTGCCTTGATTCCAAAGACCTATCATTTGACTTAATATTTATATTTCATTAATAATTTTTGATTCTAGATTTGTCCCTTATTTCCAAAGACCTAACACCTTTTTGGTTTCAGACCTAGATTAGAATTATTTGAAACACTCTACCAAAACCATGATTCAAATTTGCCTTAAATTTGACCATTTATGTGAAAAGCATTATACCTTGGAGATATTTGAGACCAATCTTACCATTGATTATTTTGGAAAATATATTAATTCATAGGCCAAGTATAGAAATTTTTGAAATAATAAACTAACTTTTCCATTTAGACCAAGTTTCTAGACATACCAAGCATCGACCAATTCTTTTAGACCATGTTTCAAGAGTTTTGTGAAATATATAAATTTTATTTGTGAAACATTAGTCATGGATTTAGATATGCCTCACTACACACATAATGGAACCATGTATAATCTAGATTATGAAAATGTAGTCATGAGTAATGCCTTTGTTTAAGACCCATATGGTGATGATGTAATTTTTGAGACAGATCCATATCCCCCTTACACTACTCAATATGTGGAATAATTACAAGATCTATTAGCACACTACTTAGTAATACACCTCCTTATCTAGGTCAAGAATAAGACAAACAACTCAATACTTTGGTAGTGGGCCATCTATCAAACAAGTCCAACAATAGCCTTACTATGTTACCATGACAACCTATGACCCATACTTGTTCAATCATCACTTGATTGAAAATAAGGATGAGGTTTTGGTTAGAGCCGTAGAGGTAGGGGAAATGTTTTTGGAAGACTTCCCCCATGAAAACCTACCTAGTCTATTTAGAATAATTATAAATGTACCTTATACTCAAACTATCGAACATGGCTCTACTAATTACCCTCAAGTGATCATGTTGATGTCACATCAAGATCTATATTTTCTTAAAAAAAGGAAAAGGCCCCATTAAGGACCAATTAATGAAAACTCAAAAATCATATTATACTTATATTAACTAGCATAAAATTTCAATGTCATGGCCATATCAAATGATCCACTTATAGAACTAACTCCTTCAATAGGAGTGCTAGTTGATTTGATAGGTCATACTAATCTGAGTGTGGACCCATTTTCCAAAATTACTTTTTTAGGTGACATGTTTAATGTCCCATTAATTAAGGAAATGATTGTGGCCTCTACTCAAAAACATGTGCCAAATGTAATGTAATTAACTCAAAAATGAATAGTAATCGATGTTAGTTGTGATGCACATATAAACACTAATAGGTATCCCAAATTCATGTTTATCCTTTGTGCCAACTTACTCTTACTCTTTGAGCATATATTTAGTATGTAATCTCCCTTTTATAATTTTCCCTATTGGGGTAAGCCACTATGCTAATGATTATAACTAACTTTGGGAAAATCATTGTATTCAATAATCTACCCTAATGGGGTATGTTTTCATTATACTAATAATTATAACCATATTTAATAAAATCATTATCACTCCATTACCCTATTGGGGCATGTTTTTACTATGCTAATGATTATAATTGTAAACATAGGAATCCATAGAGGGGAGGTTAGTATTGTGTTAGTAAGATAAAATAAAATCCAAATAAACACACTAATCCTGACACCTCTAGCATAAACACTAGGGAGAGTTTAGGTAACAAACACTAGATAAAAACATAACAAAAAAATAAGACACAAAATCCTTTACCTTCCTTGGGAGCTCTAAATTCTTTGTTGAGTGGCTTGTTTAGCTTGTGCATGAAGAAATATTTGGTAAATGAATATTGATGGCTCCTTCTCTCCTTGGTACCTTAGTTTGGTGGTTATTTCTTGGATTAATTTTTGGGCATGGTAACATTACTTGTATGAGGCTTATGAAGCAAATCCTACATAAAACTCTACAATATCCAAATTTAGAAATGAATGGGTATAGCCTTTTATTTATAGATTTGTGAATTAACTCTCACCCAAGGTGAATTAAGGTTGAGTTGAGTTAAAATTTGTCATGAAATTATGACTTTTAGTTACTAGTCATAGTTCTCAAATTAGAAGGTTGAGTTGAGACTAAATCCAGTTGAGTTAACAATTTTCACGAAATTATGACTTTTAGTTACTAGTCATAGTTCTCAAATTATACATGTTAGGATATTTTGAGATATTTTGACTAGTCATAAAGATAATTATGAAAGGCTAAGATATTTTGAATTTTGTAATTTGCTTTTCTAGATATTCATTAATTTCAAATAGATAATTTAACTAGGCATTTAATCTTATTTAATCTATTTAATTAATTTTTATTAGCCATTTAGCTATTTCAAGATTTAATTTAGTGTGCAAATGCCCCAATTAATATATTCATAGTCCATATTGACAGTTATGATGGTACAAGGTGATTAGGAATGAATCTATGAGAGGTTATTATTGCATATGGGATAGTACCCCAAATAGGGATGCCTCAACATGATTCAAATATTTGATAAATGATACATGACCAAATTTGGGATGTTCAATGATTCATCAGCTTAATTTGAAATGTTTGGTAGAAATCAATATGAAGTCCGAGTGGATGTCAGTTGTGACCAGTTTTAGGTGTCTACAATTTTCCCTTATTTGAGAATATGTTTCAAGATATAGGCATAGTAATGTATTCTAAATAAATTAAATAGGATGTTAATAATGAAATAATATAATGATTTAAAAATAAGCTCTAAATGATGTTTGGGAATCCTACAATGATGCCTCCTTGAGGAAGTGGCTGACACATATGATTGATGGATGATCCCTTGAAAATAAGTAAGAATAAGAATTAAATTAACCCATGGGTGAGATTAATATAATTGAGATAATGCTTTCATGCATTAATTTAAAAATGAGTTTTTATTTACCCACATGTATTTCTAATCAATAATAAAGGTTGAGACACTAATTTCTCCAAAGGAGGTTATAATCAGTGGCAATGACATATGCCCTAGTTAGGGACGTTGAGTTAAAATAATGATTTTCCCACATGTGGTTATAATCATTAAGATGACCTTGATTGGATAATTATATTTTATTATTCCCCAATAGGGTAGATTAACAAGCATAATTTAAGGATATAACTTATCATATAGATTAAAGATAAGCAAGTGCAAATGTAGATGTGATGGTCTAATGATTGAAGAAGCCACACATAAATAGGTATATGAGTATGTACAAAGCGATGAAAGAAATGAATAAAAAAATAAGAATTGATCAATATGAATGATTTAGTTTTACTTTCCAAAGTGGAGATGTTGGTCCTTATTGATATTAGTACAACTAGAATAACCAAGGGGTTAATTTGATCAAGAAAGGTGGGAGGATATGCTAGGGTTTTTAAGGAGAATATTTTATGGCTCCATTGATTTTAAGACTTCTCAATCTACTTTTTTTTGTAGTATGTGATAGTAGGCACCATGATATAAAACACCATGATAAGTTGGCCTAAATATGTATATGAATTGGTACCTAGTCTAATAAAAATCTAAAAATAATACACCAATGATAGAATCCATGATGATAATGTTGACATATGAATATGGAAAAACTCAAGAATAATGTGAAAAGAATCACCTAATGATCATGTATAGATGATTTAGGGTAAAAAAATGAAAGCAAACAAATAGGAAAATTAAAAAACAAACAACTTAAAGCAAACAAACACACAAAAGTCAAAGAAAACACACATAAAACTTTAAAAAAATCAATAAAAAGAATCCTATCATTAACCAAGTCAATATCTACGCATGGTGGCTCAGTGGAAAGATAAATAGGTGGTTCACTTGAGCAAGGATACATGCAAAGGAAAGGTCACACCCCCAATGGTAGTGGAATAAATTATAACTAACGATAGATTTTCCCTAGTAGAGTGAATTAAGGATGATTGATTAGGTTTAAAAGGGATAAATGTTTTTAGATTTTGAGGCATTATATCTCTCTAAAATATTGTAAGCTTATTTTCAAATTTTTAGGATTTTGAAATGTTTTGAATGTTTTTGGAATTTTTTTGGGTATCTTAACTCATTAGAGATTGACAATATACCACTTAAAAAATGGTGAGAGTGTGGATTAAGTTACTTGAAAAAAGGTGAGAGAATATGATAAAGGGGGATCGAGCTGACCTTAATGTGAATCAAGCATGACCTACATAGTCCCATTAGGACCTCAAGTCATAGTAGTTACACCAACACAAAAAGTGGGGAGATTTAACTAGGTAACACAAAATTCACAAATTAAGGAAAATGGTAAGGAAAATGAGAATAGTAATGGCAAGGTGATGTGTTAATGCATGGTAAATGTGTTTTTCCTCATTTTTCCATAAGAATTTATATTTAGGAAAAAATGGAATATGTCTGTGCTACTAATTTACCCATAGGTAGTTATAGTTAGCGACACAAGGTGGGCTATTAATTTTTCCATAGGTGATTATAATCAGTTGTAAAAGTCAAATGTAAATGAAACATAACATGACAAATATACTATCATAATAATTTCATATACCTTCATTTAAACATAGAATTCTAAAACTATTGAAACTAGATCACAATGCACTTGTGGAAGGTGCAGGAAGAACCAAATTGACTAAGATCAAAAAGGGGTAGGTAGGGTTAGTTAAAAATTGGCTTTAGTAAATAATAAAGGTATGGTAACAATGGTATATGATATGGAATAAATAAGATGACATGATGGAAAATGGCTATAATGGTAATAGGATTACCCCCTAGAGATAAGGTAAGGTAAATGGTAGGGTGTGAAACAATGGAAAGATGAATTTAAAATTAAAATGGTAAGTTAAATGACAAATGAAAACAACAAGGTAAATATCTAGAAAGTATAAATGGTAAGGTATGATAAATGGTTTTATTGTCCCTGTTGATATGGAGATGCATGTCCTGATCAACATATGATACAACTAGAATAATCAATCATGTAAATTACTAGCCCAAACCTCTTATTAATATATAATATATTAATAATGTTTTTGTGATCTTTGTTGGTCATTGATTACATTCCCTTCAAACTTTGATACAAGATGTCTTCATAGCATCTATAAAGGAAAGTACAACTAGAGATGGTAAATAGGTATAAATAGTGGATGATAATGGAAAAATAGATCATAATATAATGTATAATGATTTGGAAACAAATTAAGATCAAAAATTTTAGGCACACATAATGTTGTTGATTCTGGATTTGATATAACTTTGGATGTGGCAAGACCAAAAACTTTTGAATATGATCTCAATAAGACCACTATATTTTTATTTTATTTGGGCCTAAGAGTACCTATCATATGATTACATTTTAGATTGGAATATATATTTATTTCATTTTTGATAATATCTTCATCAAGCAGTGAAGAATTATTATGCTCAACTATTTGTGCGTTGATAAGGTTGTCACCAATGACTTTGTCTTGAAGGTCCCTTAGTGATTTTGAGAAGGTTTCACTTAAAAACATTGAATTTTGAATTTAATTATATTCTATTGCCTCAAATAATGTTTCACTATAATATGTTGAGTTTGGACTTTGATTATCCATTAGTGGCTTAAAAAAGGTTTCACTAAGATATTATTCTTCTTATGCAATAATGTGGTCTTGGTCCCCCTGATATTCTTCAACTAATATGTCACCATAGATGAAGTTCAACAAGCTATGATTTTATCAGTCCAAATTGACACTTGTGGGAGGTATAATGTCAATATAATGGCTATGTTGGGTGGTGTTAATGGAATGGGAAGAGGAAACACAATCCTCATAGAATATACTAGGAAAACATCTGTCGATGCTAAAGTAATCATCCTCAAAAAATTTGGAAGGATCACAAATGTATTAAAATTAATCTTAAAGGCATGTATAACCAATGTTATAACAACTACAAATGTATTATTATTCTAAAGCTGAGTCTAACTCAAAGGACTCTAAATATGATGTTGAGACTAGCATTGATTCTACTTCTGATGTTAATCTGATGTTGGTTTAAGAATAAAACCTAACTCAAATTTTTATTATTCATCTGGTGTGGATGTTACTACAATGATGTCTTCTTGAATTTTTAGTATGGGATGAGTAATGACCTGTGATGGCATAATGGGCTCTTTAAAAATAAGCTCAACTGAGAAAGATTTCACAAAGACTAGCTTGTCAAAGTGAGACTCCTCAATGATGGGAAAAAGTTCAAGAGATAACTACATAGAGACTATATTTTCAAAGGGAGGCTCTTTAAATATAATAAAATGGTTGAGGTAATTATTTACCTCAAGGAGGTTATATCATTAAGAAGTGACTCAATAAAGATAGTCTTGTCAGAGTGAGACTCTTTAATAATAGGGATAATATCAAAAGGTGATTCATCATAGATAAACTCATAAAAAATAGGAATTTCAAAAAAAAATTGTGGATCATTTGGTTTTATTGTCCTTAGTTTATAATTAGTTGTACAATACTAGTTTTGAACATATCTTAATCTTTGAATGATTGACTTAGTTAGAGAGGTACTAATTGGCTCTATTGTGGCTCAATTATTATTATAGTTTTCTAAAATGTGGTAATGTTTGGAATGGATGAATAATGGTTATTGGTTGGGTAATGATATATTTATAATTAGGATCATCTAACATGGTCTTAACAAAGGCTAACTATTGGTCTATGATAGTAACTATGACCTATCTAGTTGTAATTGCACAACCTTGTTTGGATAACAAGATACCATAATTAGAAGGGCCTATAATGGTAATCATAATATGTTGTGAATCTTGGTTTCTAACACAAACTAAAATATGAGGTCTTATAAGGGTAATGGTAGGGTGTTGTGAAGTGTGGTTGCTATTGTAAGCCAATGGATAAAGTCTTAGTATAGAAGTAGTAGGGAATTATGAATCATGGTTGTTATCATGATCCAAAAAATGAGGTTATGGTATAGAAATGTTATGGTGTTGTGAAGCATGGTTGTTATCATGAGATAAATAAAAATGTCCTGAGATAGAAATAATAGGTCATTATAAAGCTTGGTGGCTTGAATAAGCTAAAGGATGAGGTCTTAGTATAGAAATGGTAGGGCATTACAGATCTTGGTTTCTCACATAAGCCAAAGGATAAGGTCATTATATATAAATGGTTGGGAGTCATGGAGCTTGTTTGATTACACAAGCCAAAAGAGTAGTTCCTAGTATAGAAATGGTTGGGCAGTATGGAGTTTGGTTTCTTGCACAAGCTAAAGGATGAGGGCTTGGTATATAAATGGTAAGGAATTGTGAAGTTTTGTTTCTCTCATAAGCCATAGGATGAGGTCCTAGTATAGAAATCCTTGGATGTTGTAGACTTTTGTGACTCACAAAATCTAAAGGAGGGTTAACAATATTTGTGGGGGATCAGATAGTCATGAAAAGGAGAGCATCATATGTCAATCAACCAAAAGAATGTACTACCAAACATGATTCTTAACTTTGTTTCCCATATTGAGCATTTTAAGGAGGATATGGATCCATATCACATACTACATTGTTACCATAAGGGTCTTGAACAAAGTCAATTTATGTGGCCATTCTTTCATAACTTGGATTATACATGACTCTAGCATAAGTGTAGTAAGATATATCCACATAAATGATGAACATTCCATAAAAAGGCCTAGAATTCTAAAATTTAAAAAAATAATGTCCATAGGACAAATGGTTCAAACTTGGTCTAACTTGGTCTAATGGAGACATATCTCCAAAATGGTCTATGTTAAAACTTGGTATAAAACCACCTAACATCAAATGTCCAACATTTAAATATCTCACACAAAAGGTCAAGTGGATGAAATAAAATTATAATGCCAAAATCTAGGTTAAAAGTGTTCCAAACAAGTCTAATCTTGGAAAAATAAATGTTGTTAGGTATTTTGGTTAAACACAACATCAAAAGCTAGGCTCAAACAAAGGCATGTGCTAGGAATTTTGTCAAAACAAGCACAAAAACTATACTTTAAACAAAAGGATGATCTAATCTAATGAATCTGAAACACTTTGGTATAGATTATGTATTTGACTTTAGACATGAACTTAGTCAATTTGGTATGAGGCATAAAACAAAAGGCACTTGGAGATAGACTATTTTCTACCAAATAAATGTCAAAATAATATTTTTTGAATTTGTGTAAATAATTAACCTAAGTTATGAAACTAAAAAGATAAAGATCAATTTCTAAGCCCAAATTACACAAGGTATAAATATAAATCAATCAATATTTGTATTCAAAATTGTCAAGGTTAATTAAAAACTAAAGTTAGGAAAACTAGGCTTCTTTGACTAATAAGCTAGATAAAGGTGAATGACATAATGATACTAGACAAAGACCCAAAAAGGCACAACTAAATTGGTTCAAAAATCGGAAATATAGTCACAAGATAAGTCTATGAAACAAATTTAGTAGCATAACTTTATAACTTTCTAAAGGTATGATCAATGGGTTTTTTCAAAGAATCCAAGGCACCAAACTTTGAAATGATTTGGGTAGTGTAACATTACCCATTTCAATAAATTGAGACATAAAATGTTTTTTTGACAAAATTCTAAGGTAAAAATAAGGTGTTAAATGGATGGCATAACACCTCCTCAAATAACGGAGTGATGTCAACTTAAAACTCCTTTTGACGTAAATAAACAAGTAGTTTTAGACTCAAAGACCAAGAAAGTAAAGGAAAAAGACTAAATACAACTAATTAAATCATCCTAAGCCCTAAATTAAAAGGGTTAATTCATATTTCTGATATCCATCTATATACGTGCTCTTGGGAGGATTTTAATTGTTAATCCAAAAATAAAAGTGCATGAAGTAGTAGGTTTTTTACACCCCCCTCTCCTAAGAGATTGTATGGTGACATGGACCTTTAATATACATTCCCTACATCAAAAATATGTCCATGACAAGTGGAGTTTTTATAAATCTTAAATTTGTTATCATTTAAATTATCCTAAGTATGATTAACACTAGAGATGCATCACATCAATTGAGTTCATACTGATTAATTTACTATGAAAGGGTCTATTACTTTGCATAGATATTTCATCCATGTACTTCTTAGTGTAATCCCCTAGTTAACTATATCTAACTTAGGTTTTCATTACAAAATAGAGTTTAGTTTCTCAACTCCTAGCTCTCATATTATACATTCCCTAATTTATATACCCCATTATGGAGTGAGGTTGAAATAATGTCAAGAGATGAAACCCTGGGTCAAATCTTACCTAAAGAAATCATGAATAATATATGAACTCCCCTCCACAAGACAAGTAGCATAAAATAAAACTAAAGACAAGACTTTAGAGGTTTCTATTAGATCACCCCAACCATATGAGTTTTGGGGAGATCCTAGATAACATTCTTTTCACACTTTGGACAAAGAAACAAATTGTAAGGAAGAAGTGATTTTGGTCACTCAAGTTCCATAAAGGGATAGGAGGATACCATATATGCACTCTTATTTTTTACAGAAATAAACAAGTATAGAATATTTAGTATAAAACAAAACCTTTTAAGAATATACAACTTGAGTGTTAATTTTATGCACCAAATGAGCTGTTTGTGAATTTTTTTGGCCCCTTGGCCTTAGTTGCAAACTTGTAAAAAATTCAAAAAAATTCTAAACATAAACACTTAGATTCATTTTAAGAACTAAAATTAAATTTTCAAGACTTAACTAAATTCATTTTGGGCACCAAAATGAAATTTTCAAGACTTAGCACTTGCAAATTTATGTCTTCTTTCCCATTTTGATCCTAAAAACGTTAGAGGGTTTGCTACACACACACACACACACACACACACACACACACACACACACACACACACACACACACAGAGAGAGATTTTGGTAAATGTTTAAAAATCAAAACATTTAAATTCAAAATATTAGAAAGCTCCCAAATACCAAATACCTACAAGTTAGAAATTGAAAACTTAAAACAAAATTAAAAAATAACTAAAACAAAAATTAACCAATAAAAGGGAAAATTATAAAATAATCACATATAAAAAAATATAAGTCAAATTTTGAATAAATTTATACAAAATATAGATAACAAAAATTCACACCACCTATAAAATATTCAGCAAAAAATAGTTTATGGATTAAAAAATATGATTATTTTAATGACTATTTATTTAGAAAAATATTAAGTCACTAAAAGAGTCATAACTTCTAAACTACATATCAGATTTCAATGATATTTTTAGAGAATTATGAAGAATCCAATAAGACAATCTTTAAAATATTTATTAAAAATTAAACATATTAAAAATTAGATCTATTTTAACATCCATTTTGTTAGTAGAAATTGAAAAATGAAAGTGACAGTCAATGTTTTAATCATAACTTATAAAATATGCACTAGTTATTCACAAAATGTTTGGAGATTATTCAAAAATCCAAGGATCACCTATATCCTAAAAATTAAGGTCAAAATACTAAATAAAAAAATTATTAGCTTTGTATTATTTTTTATTAGAAAAATAAAAAAATCCTAACAAAACACACTAAAATCCATTATAATTATCTCATTATCTATCCCACCAAGCATGCCATTTGTAAACTTAGGAATATGTAGAGGGGAGGTTAGTATTGTTTTATTAATATAAAATCAAATTTAAATAGACATACTGAATCTTGACACCTATGGCCTAGACACTAGGGAGAGCTTAGGTAATAAAGACTACATAAAAGCACAACAAAAACATAAAAGACACAAAATCCTTTACCTTTATTGGGAGCTCCAAATTCTTTATTAAGTGTCTTGATCAGCTTATGCATCAAGAAATATTTGGTAAATAAGTTTTTTTAGCTCATTCTCTCCTTGGCACCTTGGTTTGGTTGTTGTTTCTTGGCTTAAGATTTAGGCATGGTAACATTAGTATGAGGCTTATGGAGCAAATCCTACATAAAAACTCTACAATATCCAAGCTTAGAAATGAATGGGTATGGCTTTGTATTTATAGCTTTAGGAACTAACTCTCACCCAAGGTGAGTTAAGGTTGAGTTTAGTTAAAATTTGTCATACAATTATGATTTTTAGTCAGTAGTCATAGTTCTCAAATTATAAGGTTGAGTTGAGACTAAATCCATTTAAGTTAAAAGTTGTAATACAATTATGAATTTCACTTACTATTCATAGTTATCAACTTAGACATGTTAGGATATTTTGACAAGTCATAAATATAATCATGAAAGGTTAGGATATTTTTATTTTTGGAATTACCTTTTTTAGATATTCATTAATTTAAATAGATAATTTGGCTAGGCATTTAATCTTTTTAAATTTATTTAATTGATTTTGATTAGTATTTTATCTCTTTCAAGATTTAATTAAGTTTACAAGTTCCCCAATTAATAGGTCCATAAGCCAAATTGATAGATGTGATGCTATAATGTGATTAGGGATAAATAAGTGAGATGTTAGTGTTGTATTTAGGACAATATCCCGAATAGTGATGCCTCAACATAATTTTGATCTTTGATAAATGATGCACAACCAAATTTGAGATGTTCAGTGATTCTTAAGATTAATTTTCAATGTTTGGTAGGAATCAATATTAATTCAAGGTGGAGGATAGTTGTGGCTAATTTTATGTGTTTACAATAACCACCTTTGGACAAATCATTATCACTCCTCCAACCTATTGGGGTATGTTTTTACTATGTTATGTTGAGGTCAACATACCCATATTTTTGAAAAATAGGGACCCTTGTCTTAAATTGTGCAAGTTTATACTTTAAATTTGAAAATTCATCTAATCAGAGTACCATAAGAGTGTTTTGCATATTATATTTATTTTAAAATCATCCACACCTGATTTTATTGGCATGTTTGTTCATAATTCTGATTTAATCTTGCCTAAGGTTGATAACATTTGATCTTTATGTTTCAGGTTACAACTCTAATGGAATCCATTCGGAATGGTAAATGTCTTGGGTTCCATATCTTAATGTCAATCTGATCTTTTACTAACCTTTGGTATGTTGAAAATTAAATTGAAGTCATGTTTAATCATCTTGAAACCCTCATTCAAATTACCCTAGCTCAAATTATTTTGAATCAAATTCAAATTTGGTAGGAATAATTTATCATGCCATGGACTTAGTTTAATATTTATCCTAAGGTTTAGTCATGTTTATGAACACAACCAAACCTTGGTCTAAAATTTTTATGTTTGGTCTCTTTATTTTTTTGATCCCCCTTAGTGCCTTTTATTTCCACATGGTCTAACTAAATGAAGGGTCCCTTTTACTATAGACTTAACCTAAAAGGTTTTCCCTATTTATTTTTTTTTGTATTTGTTAATACAATAAACCTTAAGCTAAAAATATATGATGTGAATTTTATTATTCATGAGGTACCCTTAATTATGTCTCAAAACTTAGCTTAAGATGTTTTTTTTTAGGTCTTGCCCATGTTTATTAACACAAAATAAAGCCATAGTCCAAAAACATTATGCTAAGTTATTTATTTTCCCTAGCACTAACTTAAATATCATTTTAATCTATAAGATAAATTGTCTACATTTGTTATAATGATTGAGATCTAATAGTGTGAGCTTAAAGATAAAGGCCCTACCTTAAGCTAAAGTTAGAACATCTTACAAAGATCAAGGGTACATGTTTTCTCAAGTAGGATTGATCTAACAATGTGTATAAAGTCAATACTTCAATGGACCTATAATATAAGTGAGAGGATGAAAAGTGTCACAATCTCAATGAAATAATTTTGAATAGCTAATAACATTCCACCTCTTAGATCGATATCTAATGGTACATGTTTTATCAGATGAGGATGATTAGATGGTGCATAAAAAGATTTGAAAAGTTAATAACCCTACAAACAACTATGGAGATGACATGTGGCATAATTTCAAGCCATAATTAAAGATTGAGCATCTTTCAAAGATTGATGGTATACAAATGAGCATACACATTCTAATCAATGGTCTATGGATCAAGAGGTATAAGTAAATAGATAAATATTTATGGATTGTGATTGATCTATGAAATCAATATAAATAATATGAGATCAATGTTGACATTTTAATAAAGATCAAATTAAATGTAGAAGTGACAAGTGTCACAACTATGGGCAACACAAAAAATAACCAATAACATTCGAGTTCCTAAATCAAGATCAATGGTCCATGTTGATCTATGTAAGGATGATCTAATGGTGTAAGATCAAAGAAGAATTTTCAAAAGGTAACTGTCACTTTTTAAATATTAATGAGCAAAATTCCATAAAAATTTGATAGCAATGCCACAGTGATACCACATTAAAGCCACGTAAGTATAATATGCCAAGTGGAGGATCTTGTAGACCTAATAAATATAAGGGCATAAGTACACAATAAAATTGGGATTTAAGTATTGAAGATTGAATAAGTTCAAATAGATATCACCATTAAATCACTATAGAAACCTTTAAGAAATCCTTGACAAGTACACAAACCTTGATTCAACCCTGTGCTTGTTGTAATCAAGACTAAGAGAGTTGAATTATCACTTGTGCAAAGATAATTCAATCCAAAACCAAAGTGTAGATGAATATCAAGATATAGATAATTCTAAAGCCATGGCATCCCAAAAAGGTGTTTTAAGTGAAGATGTGGAGCTCTATCTAACTCTACATATAGAAAGAAGTGTTTTCAAAGACACATAATCTGATGCTACAACTCTAAATATAGGGGACAATAATTGACTGGGCTCATTTTAGACCATTAAGAAATATAAGCCCATAACAAGAGGAGAACATGTATACAAGGAGGCTCTACTAAAATGATCAAGGGAATCTTGCAATAGAACAAAATTTATAAGAGACTTCTATCTTGTCAATCCAAGAAGATAGACTAAAGCTATATGAGGACATCATAATTGATTTGTTCAATTCTAGCTAAGAATAACTAAATAAGAGGTGATAATTAAGAAAAATTCCATGGCTATAGGCCAATTTGGCCAATGGAAAGACTCAAGCTAACAAGTCAAGGATTTAATGAAAGTCTTGATAAAAATATCAAATCCCTGAGTTTAGGGCAGTTAGCCTAGCCCACCTGAATATGGTTATTACTATATTAATTGATAAAATTAGATCCTTGTGTAGATTTTATAAAACCATACACTATGGTTCTAGATGTTGTACTGACCTTTAAACCACCCCTTGAACTAACCTTTAAAGCACCCCTTGAACCCCTAGGAACCACTTCCTAACCATTACCCCACCAATAATTAGAAGAAATGGTTAATCTTAGATATTTTTTACTATAACCTTAACCATCGATGGTTGACCCCTAACCATCGATGGTTGAACTTTAACCACCTCAAGGGTTAACTTCTATTCAAATACAACTCAATTTTTTATTTTAGTTGTTTGATCCACGTGTATAATCAATGCATGTTAATGTTAAAATTAGATAGCTTATTAAACCTATTATTGAACCTCTTATTTCACCACCCCCTTTTCCCTATATAAATATAAAAGGAGGAGGTGAAATGGAGGACAAATCAGCAGTCATCATTATTTTGCATTAGAGCTTCTTGTGTAGGTGTCCTCACACCTAGCAAATCTAAGAAGGCTTCTAGCAAACCAAAAACCATGACAAATATCAAAAATGTTTTTTATCATCAATCAATAGCCAAGGCATAATCACAAGTTTTAATCCACTCACCTCAATGTTTTTTAGACCAACATCAAAGCTAACTATATATATTTAGTAATTAGTTCCTTTGTTTCTCTCCTAATGCACCCTCAAAAATTTCTCTCCAGCCTTCCCAACCAAACTTATTTTTACCCAAGCTAAATCTGATAGTAACCATTTATAGTCACCTAACTAGTGATGGTTTGTCCCTAACCATTGATAGTCACCTAACCATAGATAGTCACCTAATCACTGATGACTACCTAACTTCTGATGGTCACACCTAACCATCAATGGTCATTATGTATCAATTGCTAATAGCAAGCTTATTTGACCTATCAAACCCTAATCAATTTCCACTTTATAAGTTCTTTTCTGATCATATAACATCACTTTATTGTCTAAACTATGTCTTATTTATTTAACATTAATATCTAATCATTTATTACTATAACTATTCAAATTCATCTCTTTTCAAGCACTTCTTGTATTTGATTTTAATATCTTCTATTATGTATGTAGGTAATTTATCTTTCACTTTCATAACTTAATTGTTTAAAAGTGTGGATTGACAACCTCCTAAGAAGCATGTGCTTATTGGATCTAGCTCATTCTAGGAAATCCACCCTATTATCTAACTAATCAACCACTTCTTTAGTTCTTTCTTATCTATAGGTTATCCTCCCTAGACAAAGAAGAGTCTCCATAATCATCTAGATCAACGCATGCACAACATATCAGGTTTTACTAACCTCACACTTCCTTCAAGTTTTACAACTATATTTCTAAATAAAATAAGAAAAATTTATGTGAAATATTCTAGCATGCTTGGTGGGACCCTTGATTATTTTCTTAGATTCACAATTGTATCTAGGTTATTCTTCTTATTTTTTGCTCATATAATGAAATCAAAATTTTATTTTGGGCTTAAAATTAATTGCATACATTATTTGATTGAATTCATTATCTCACATAGCTTAAATTCAATCAAGTAAATTAATCATAGCCTCACTTATCTCCACACACACAAAACCAAACCACACATTTAATTAAACATTGAAATATTGACATAAGGCTCAACTAGGATTTCATCACCTAGCAGTCACCTTTCCTCAACTATACTACTTAGATTTCATCACCAATGGGAGAATGAACTCAGTATGTTGGTTGAGTATAATCTCTAGTAACTCAATATATTTTGGCTAAGCACTTGACACCCTTATCACTATGGTGTGTGAAGTAAGGGTGTAGGCCCCAATATCAATCCATGTACCAAGTTCTACTATAAATCTTGAAAGCCTTTAGCTACCTTAAACCATATTTATATATCTTCTTCTAATACCTATTGTACAAGCCCAAATTAGTCTTCATAACTTCTTTAAAATTAAGGCATAAGCCTAAAGAGAGATAATAAAGTATCATAGTATTTTAACTCACATTAGTGTATGCATTATTTTCCTTGAGATATTTTTATTTTGATTACTTCTCTCATTTTTGTGAGATTGTTTGTATCTTCCTCTTTCCCTTATTTGCATGCTTTTAACAAGGAAACAAATAAAAAACCAAGAAAATTAGGATCCACCTCCTAATCATCCATATTCCTCTTCTCCTTCATCCATGGAGTACATCTTAGATGCAGAGTGTTCTCCACATCCTTTTAGAAGTCATAGTATCCCTCAGATTGTTTCCTAAGGTGATGTTGATTTCAAAACCTTTATGGATAAAAACCTCATAGCCCTCCAACATTACCTTAACAACATATCCCATTATACCCCTGCTTTGGTTCTACCTATTGACCCACCTATAGTATGACATCCCACCTTATTGGTAGCAACTCTGCTATCTCTACCCAACCCTTGGTCACCCAAGCATCATATTCTACCAAAAATCTATCCAATAACACTGACCAAAACCAACCCATCCAACCAAATATCACCCAAACACATTCCACCCTAATCTATAACTCTTCTAAATTAAGAACAACCTAACCTTTGGCCACCCATACCCCATTTACCATTAACATACCCTCTACTAGTGTTACACCTTTCCTCTTAATTTTAACCCATTGACCTCTACTCCATTCCAAATCTTGGTGGTTCCCATACTTTATACCATTTCTCCCATTAGTACCAAGATTACTACCCATCCTCAACCTACCAACCTAACCATACCTCCAACCCAACCCATGCCAATTCTTTAATAAGTTCCTATTGTACGCAACCCAAGATATATTTTAAATCCATAAGGGTATATAAATCTATGATATATCCAACATCCTATATCCACTTACTTATTCATGATGTCCTCCCAACCACCCATGTACACACATCAATATGTGATAACCTCCCAACCTTCCACTAGCTATCCATATGCCACACCTATCAAAACCCAACACAATCTACCCTATAACTATGGTGGTTAAAACCATAAATTGATCTAGTAAAGATGTTGATGGACAAATTGACTAATTTGAAGTCATCTATATTTAGTATCTATAACCTCTTATCATATGACCAAATTTGTATTGAACCAATTCATCCATCCATCCCCATTAAATCTTATCCTCCTTAATAATAACTTCTCAAGTTTTTAGAATTTTAGAGAAAGGAAGACCCTCAAGAACATCTAATATCATTTAAGCATTCTTGATATTTGATTTCCTATGATGATGCTCTCCTTCTTCACACCTTTCCCATATCTCTATTTGTTTTGGCACTAGATTGATATAGTTCCATTACCAAGAACTCCCTCTTTTATTTTTCCTAACTAGCTCAGACTTTCTTAGGTCACTTTTCCATAAACATATCTAAGAAAGTTTCCATCACCGATCTTTAATCCATCTGATAATTTGATGATGAGTATATTACTAAATTTGTATCTCATTAAATAATCTTGATAAATTAATTCTCTTTTTTTCCCCAACCTAAGTTGATTGAGCTCTTTGCTCAGGCTTATGCTAGACACATTTCTTCCACTTTGTGGGTTCAGGCTTTCATGACCTTTGATGAAGTTTTTCCATGACATATAGGTTAGATAATAGAGCCATTGATGAGGGGAAGTTAAAATTGAGGAAAAATAATTCCACATTCAAATAAAATGAAGCTCCATCTTCCAAACCTAATAATATAACCAACACTACCACCAAAAAAAAAATGGAATCATGAATGTGCTTGTCCTTAAAACTACTCCTCCACTGGTTATTAACTAGCCTAACTCTTCCAATTCCTACAAACAAAACACTAGAAACCAAAATTTTAATAACTAAAAGTAATTTAATTTGTTAGGGGAATCATATGTTTTAGTCTTGGAAAAGTTGTTAAAATCAAATATCATACAACTCCCACTAATCAAACCTCCACCGTAATTCAATTATTCTCATCTTGTACCTAGTTGGTATAAGGAGAATGAATTATGTGCCTTATATCATGTCATTGGGCATGATGTTAGTAGGTGAAACACTTTAAAAAATGTTCTCTAAAATCTAATTAATAATGAAAACTTGTGTTGGATAACCCCAATGTGTTTCTCTTAATTTTTACCCATTTCTTAATTTAGAAGCAAGTAAGAAACTAGTAAAAGGGGTGTGTAAAGGAATACTTAATAAAAGTGCATGCATGATCTAGATGATGATGAGAACTCTTATTTAGATTGAAAGGAATAACCTATAGATAAAATTTACACTAAAAAAGGGTTTGTTAGAAAGATAGTTGAGTGGACTACGTAGTGTGAATTAGATCTAAGAAGCATATGCTTGTTAGGAGGTTATCAATCCACTGTTGATAAAAATAAAGTAGATATAGATGAAAATAAAGAATAATTGCATTCAATAACATGAAATTAAATGCATCCAATAAGAATAAAGTAAAATTCTTATTAAAAGAAAATAAATAAATATAGAAAAAAATGGGTCAATACTCATGCTAAGATAGTTGGGGTTAAGTCCAAAAAATCAAGTAAGGCTATGTAAACATGAAAGAACATAGAAAGTAGGGTTTGGTTGGGGTTAAGGGGATAGAAATAACTTGTTATTTTTTCCATAATGACTATCAATGGTTGGGTTAATCATCGATGGTTGGGCTAACCATTGATGGTTGGGTTGAGGTGACTGTCAATGGTTGGTTTAACCATCGGTGGTTACCTATGTGTTTCTAGAAATGATCAAAAAAAGAATTGTAGACTAGATAAATGGTTTGGTATGGATTTGAATATAGTTTTGGTCAGAGATGGGAAGCTATAATATAATTTTAATTATGTTATTAGGTTAGAAATGAAAAAAACTAAAGAAACAAGTACAAAGTTACCTGTAACTTATTATATTATTGATGGTGGAAGGTTGGAGCAATTTGGCTAGAGTAACAATATTTTAAACTCAAGAGAAATTTAAAGAGAGGTTTAGATCTCCATTACTAATACTTGATTATTAAAGGAAGGTTAGATACCTATGTAAAAGATGATTTGATAACTTGGACATGGATCCCTATTCATCTCCTACTCTTCTCATTTTATAGGATGAAGTTACTAATTAGATAAGAGGATTATGATGCATTTTAGTTGGTTGGCATAGTATAAGGTGGAAATACTAATTTATTCCATGTGTATCTCATATATAGTTGGTAATTATTTTTAAGAAGGTTGATGACTTGACCGTTGATGGTTAAGCTAACCATCGATGGTTAAATTGACAATCAATGGTTGAATGTCTAGAGGAAATGGGTGAAGATAAGTTTAAAAGGGGTGAATTAAGAGGTTAAGTTAGTAAGTTGGTAAATGGGTGAGCTTAGTTAGCTAAGTGTTTAACTAGACTCAAGGTCAAATAGGGGTCCAAGGCATTTCAACATCTAAAACTGTCATGTGTAGTCTTTAAGTGTCTATATTTTTCCCCTTTTTATTATGCATATTTTAACAAGTTGCAAAATAAAAACAAATTTCATGGTCAAAGGTTTGATTACCTTGAGTATGGAAGGAGGTGTTCCCCCTTAAACTAAGAGTCAATGAGGTGAAACCAAAATTAGGTCAATATTTGATAAGTGGTAGATGGTGAGTCATGAGGTGGGTGATTAAAAAAGGGTTAGGCATTTGAAACACAAAGACACATAAAATGTGACTAACTATGATAGTCAAGATCATGAAAAAATAAAGTTACCAATGTTGGTAAAAATAAGGTCAATTTTAGAGGGATGGATGATAGGAGTAATCAATCTATAGTGTTGGTCATAGCTAATCAAGTCATTCATATCAATCCATCTAAATAAGTTTAGTATTTAAATAGGTATCTACAGTAGGAAGTACACCCTTAAAAAACACAAATGGTTAGGTCATGCACAAGGTGGTGTAATTTTTAAAATTTTAACATGGCTAGGGTGGTTAGTGTAGTCAAAATGGCCAAGCAACGTCATCACAAAACATGCAAATAGTTTGGGTTAAAAATGGCCAATGTCAAGGTGGACATGGTCAAATGGGTGATTAGAGAAGGGTAATCTCTGAAAGTGCAAGTAGTTGGTGGGGTGAGATTAGGTAATCTCTAAAAGTTAACACCTAGGTGGCATGATAAAAAGTTTAAAATTTTGGGGATATTGGCCATCAATGGTCAAGGGTCCTTAGGGTCAACCATTGATGGTTACCCTAATGATCGATGGTCAAGGAAGGACCCTAAAATTATAAAACATAAAAAGTGAAAAAGAAAGGTCATTTTCACTTTTGACTTTGGAAAGTTTTGCTCTAGTGTTTTTGTGTAGTGTGATGTGTTGCATGTGAGCTTGTTGAGGTGGAGTGTTGTGAGTGTTTGAGTGCATGTGTCAAGGTGATCTAGGGTTAACTAGATGGAGGGTGGATGAGAGAATGATCAAGTGACTAGATGAGGGCTTCGACCACATCGATTATCATGGAATGAGGTAGGTATTTTTTTGAAATTGATAGGATAGTCAAATTTATGGTTATGGATTTTTATTATGTAAGTGGAAGTGAGGTGGATAGGGTTTGTGAAATTATCTTGAGCCATGATGCCCTAGTTTTTAGGTTTTTGTAAATTTAGGAAAATTAGTGGGGGAAATAGAAATTTGAAAGGCATGTTGGGTTTATAATGAGATAGGGAATAAGGGTAGAGAGTTTAATTCATAATTTGAGATTTGTTGTCAAGTGTTTGGGTAGGAAATGGTGTTAGGGTTTGATCATCGGTGATCACACATAGTGATCATCGATGGTTTGACCTAATCATCGATGGTCAAACATCAGCGTAGCAAGACCTTAGATGACCATCAATGGTTCAATGAACTATCTATGGTTGAAGGATCAAGGGGAGGTTAGATAAAAAGTGGTAGTCAAATATTGTATTTGGGTGAATGTGTTAATGTTTTTGAAAGTTTTTAGAGTATTTTAAAATTGTTGAAATTTTGTAAATTTTGAAATGTTAATGTTTTGAAGTTGAGTAAAGGGTTTATTAACGTTTGGAAAGTTTTGAAAGTTGGAAAGTTGTTTAAAGGTTTAAATTTATTGTTAAGTGTTTAGGTTTTTAAGTTATTTAAAGTGTTGTAAAGTTGTGTTAAGTTAGTTAAGAGGTTTTTTAAATTTTTGTTTATTGAAAGTGTTTTGAAAGGTTAAAATGTGTAAGGTTGGTAAAGTAGGATGAAAGTTTAAGTAATTTAAAAGGTTGGTAAAATTTGTGAAAGATGTTAAAAAAAATTAAGAGGTATGTTAAGTGGGTTTTAAAGGTCGAATGTAATTAAGATAGGATAAAGGGTCAGTGGGTAGAGTTTAGCTAATATAAGCATTTAGGTGCTTTAAAATCATGTATGAGGGTCAGTGTTGGGTAGTTAAAATGAAATTTATGTGGAATAGGGCCATTGTTAGAGATAAAAACATTTAAGTGTAAAAATTTGTGTAGATAAAGGGAGAGATTTGTATTGAGTGTTAAAGATAAGATGAGAAATGTGAAGGGTTAAAGTGGAATAGGTTGAAAATGGTAGGTGTAGGTTGGTAGTGAGATTGATTTTGATAACTAAGTGTGTATTCTAATGTGATTATTTTCTAGGCATGTGACTAGATTCAGATGAGGGACTAAGTTCCTAATATCTTCATAGAGTTCTGTGATGGGATGACCAATGATGAGTGGAGACACATGGAGGAGGTTGGCCTAAGGGCCATAAGACACTATCAACACTTACCATGGGATGTAGTTATGATCATGGCCCTCATCAGGAGATGGGATCTAGCCATGAACACATTTTTTTTGTCAACTGGGGAGATGAGCGTCTTAATAGAGGATGTGTATAAGTTTACATAACCACCCATTCAAGGGAAGCCAATTTATCACATAAAGAGTGAGGAGAGACACTACCACATAGATTTGATATATGGAGTAGATTAGGTTTAAGCTAGGTATCATGTAGGTGATGTTTGCTCTAGGCCACTATACCAGAGGGATTCAAGGGATAGATGCTTGATTACAATGATGATGATGGTTGTGTCATGTTTCATGTTATTTGATTAGAGAAATAGTAGATTTCCATACCTATTACTAGGGGTTATTTTGGAGATGCTACTAGGGAGGACTGTGTTTGGGTGGGCACCAATGTTATTGGTTTAGATCTACAAGGAGATCTAGGCATTTAGAGTACATAGGTAATATAGGATCAACATTGGTTTTATGTTCTATTGTTGGGCATATGAGCATATTTAGGTGGTGAGACCTTTGGGGCTACTATGGGATGCCTATGCACTGATGGACTATAGAATGTGTTTTTTAAGATGGAGAGGAGATTATGCACTAATAGGGGTTGGTGGTGGTGTAAGGGATAATGAATGGTTATAAGATACTTTGGAGGGTTTGGTGGTGGATAACATAGTGTGGAGATCATATGTGGGCTAGCCTAGATGGGCCCAATATAGTTATCACACTTTATCACTTAAGAGCTAGAGATGGATATATGGGAGGTAGGAGGGTGAGACTGAGATTATCCCATTTGACCAAGTGTAGAGGTAGTTAAACCTTATGTAGGGTATTCTACTAAATTTCTCAAGATACACAAAGAAGGATGTAAAGTTTTTACTCCTAAAACCATAGCCATAAGATGTTGTTTTGGATCACGAAAAATTGCTAACGAGAGATAATATAGATGATGCAGGTGTTGTAGATGGCTACGTAGCATGGTACCAAGACTGATATGTAGTGACCAATTTTGGATGGGGTGATAGGGGTTAACATCCCATGGATGTGGATCTTACTAGAGCACCAATATAGGTCAGTGGCTAATATGGACAGGCATAAGTAGCACTTTCAGTTACATAGGCCTAGATCACTAGATTATAGAGACAAGTGGCCACTTTACAAAGCTAGATTGTCATTTTATATGGTCAAGTGGTGATGTTAATAGGAGAACAAGATCAGGCAAGGATTTCACTTAGGTTAATAACTCAATAGAGGGATTCATTGAGGTAAAGGTGGAGTGGTAGTAGTACCATTAGGGATACCAATAATAGGACCTAATATGATTCCTATGACATGGTACTTAGCCATCATTGAGGAGTTGAGATATTATGAGGTGATATTACTAGATCAATTACCATTAGAACTTTGATATAGAGAGTACAAGGCCAAATTAATAGGTGGTCTTACTATAGCTACTCTAGGATAGTGGGCCTTGATAGTGATTTAGGTAGATAGATTAGGGAGATGACTACTAGATGGTAGTATAGGTATAGGTGTAAGAGAAGGCATAGGTATATGTGGGACTAATGGTAGTGGTTCCCTAGGGGATTGATAAATGAGATTATATGATGTATATGTTTTTTATTTTGATACCTTCTTATACACTGATGGCATGACATGTATATGAGATATATTTTTATACATTATTCCATGTATTTATTATTAAGGATTATATACTCATTGACATGTATTAATTTTTATTATGATCTATATGATGATGAGGCTTTATGATGATTATGGATGTTTATTGACATTGATAGTTTTTATGGTTTTTATGTTTATTTGATGACTTGAGATATATATGGATGATGCTTATGAAATTTATGGTTCATGAGTTTAGGTATGTGGTAATGTTTATGGATGTTCATGATATATGCTTTGTTATGATGAAATGATAGGTTTCTCATGCCCCATGTTCTATGAGATGATATGTGGACTTGTAGTTTAGGCATGTGATGATGTTTATGGATAATATGTATTGTTCATTAATGGATGTGGTGTTGATGATCATGGAGGATTTTATTATGTTATATGATGTTGTGATGAGGGAATTGAAACATGATTGTGATGAGATGTTGGATCTTATGATGAATATTTTAATGTGTATAGTTTAGATGGTTTTTGGGTTTATACATAGTGGATTATGTGTTTATTTAGAGCTTATGATCAAGCACATGTGATTGATGGTTTTGATTATGTTTTATTAGATGATGTTTGTTTATATGATGATTTGGTTCATAAAGGGGATTTTATATGATAATGTGGTTCATAGATAGAATTATGGATATGTGATAGATGATTTAGTCATGGTTATTTAAGATGTGATGGGCTAATGTTTTGAAGTGTTTTTATTTTTATGGTAAGTAATGATATGACATGGTCTATGATGTTTATTGATAATATGTGGTGTATATTGTTTATGTGATGATAAATGATTATTTCTCTAATGATAATGAGGTTAGGATGTGATTGTAGATGTTTTATATTTTTTATGTTTTGTTCAGGGATAAGATAATGGTTTATGGACATGGATCATAATATTATTATGTATATGGTTTATTTAGTTGATGAGAATGATGTTTTGAATGTTTTGATATGATATGTGATATGGGGATATAATCAAATCACATAAAGTAGGTTTAGATAACACACTAAATGTGTAAAATAAAGAAGAATCATGAGACATATGTCCACATGAACTAATGAATAGAGGGTAATAAAAAGGCATGATGTGTTCATTAGTAAGGGTTGAACAAACTGAAGTTGGATTGACTTAATGAAAATAAGCCTTTTGAATGCTTTGCATGAGCATGTTTTGATTTAAAAAGAAGGTATCTTGATCATTTGGTGTCATGTAAGCTCATAGTCCCTTGATTTTAGAGAGGGCATGAAGGGAAAGTAGGTGATAAGTAGATGGTTGAATGGGAAATGGGTGATATGGAAACCTGATATGGGTTAGATTTCCCCTTATATAGGTGACCAAAGAACCATAATAGACAATTCTATGTCTTATATAATGTGTAAATTGGTCTATGTGAGAAGTCTACTAATACCATATATAAAATCTAAATGTGGCTTACTTGTTTTGATTTGGACATAGGGTTGTTTGTTGTTTTTTTTTTTTTATAAGTTCATGAAGCTAATAAATGAGAGAAGCTTCAAATGATTGTTTTAAATTAGTCATCCTTCAAGAGAGTGTTCTAAAGTTGGATTTTTATATCTTTCCTACAAGGCAGTAGTCTATCTTTAAGCAATCTAGTTATTGGGCAATAGTCCTTCAAGGGAGCAATCTATAATGCTAGTGATATGGACCCAAGTGATATATTGATATCCCAATTTTATTTTACATTCTAGGTTTAGACATGGAAAATTCTATTTAGGATCAGAGATCTACTTTTATGAAGTTAAGACTCTTAGCACAAAAGGTTAATGATAGATGAGGGAAAGTGGTTTGAGAGACAACTGATCATGGGATTCCATCTAATTAGAGATGAAAAGTGCCCATGAGAACCATGTTATGGGTATATCTATGGTATCCATACTTAGGATTAGGCTAAGAATATGATGGATAATTACATGGTCATATGCTGTACTCAATTGTCCCTAAGAGGAATAAAGTGAATGTGTAAGGAAAGTGAAAGTATTGTAAACCAAGGGACAAACTTAAGTTAGACACAAAAGGTGAATGTGACCCTAATTTAACAAAAGAAAGGATGAACATGAAAAGTGTTGAGAGGCTCAGGGTTTGGTTTACCTTTGAAAGAGGACAAATGATAAGATCCTAATCCATACTTATGGGTTATGATGTAGGGTCAAATCTAATTGAAGGCAAACTTACCTCTTTTGATTTTCTCCATATTAGTTACATGTTGGTTTTCCTTAAGGATGAGGTATTTGATATTGAATTCTCACTCTTTCAAGCATTTTTTATAAGCATTCTTGATTTGATATTGATAGAAATAAATATGGTTAAGCATTGAGAGGTGATGTTAATCAAGGAGTTCAAGTCATGCGAGATGTTCTTGATGATAATCACTTTTGGAGAGGATCTCATCCAAAGATATCTAAAGAGAGGGAATATAGACTTTGAGAGGGAAGATTTACTTTACTATAAAGATAAGAGAGAAAGGGGTAGCACCTATAGAGGTTTAAATGATAGTGTGATATGCTAATAAAGCAAAAGGGATGTGCGAGTGTCAATCCTATCCTGAAGTGCTTACTACTTTGGTTATCATTTTGTTGAGGGTTTTATTTGAATATTTTTATTGTCCATTTGTTTGTGGATGATATGGTAAGGGAAATCTTAAATTTATGCCAAAAGAATCACAAAGACCTTGGACTTTTTTTTTTAAAAAAATATTTTCCATTATCAGTTATGATATTATAGGGAACACTAAAGCAATAGATGATATGGTGATTGATGAAATCGATAATCTTTTAGCTTTGGTCAAGATAAGAGGAATGGCTTCCACCCATTTGGTGGAATATTCAATGGTGATAATGATATATTGGTGTCATTATGAAGAATGAGTATTGATTTCCTTAATAAGGTCAATACCCCAATGTGAGAAGGGCCAATAATTTTTAGATATCTAAAGGCTATGGGTAGGTGTGTGATGTAAGATAGCATGTTGTTGACATTTGACACATTTACTTACATAATCACAACAATCCTAATTGAGTGTGGGCCAATAGTATCCAATTTAAAGGATACATTTAGAGATGGTTAGGCCACTAAAGTGTCACCCATATATTTCATCATGTGTTTATTTGATAGTGTGGGAAGCATCATGACTATATAGTCAATAAAGAAGGAGGTTATCAAAGCCACATTTGTAAATGATTCACCTTATCATAGAGTAATGAGAGGTACTCTGAACAAAGTCTATTCAAGCATTCCTCAAAAGGTTTGGAGGAACAATGTCAAGGTTAAGGTAGTTAAAAGTTTGGTCGTACCAAATGTCAGAAAGAGATGCTTTCACACTATAAATGGTGGGAAGATCAAAATTAATATATGAGGGTGTGATAAAACAATGGATGGTGACAAATAGTTTAAATTTATCATGTTGAGATGTAATTTGTGAAATAAAGGAAGCTATTATATCCATAAATTTTTTAGTAGATCAAGAAATTAACTAGATAAGTTAATGTTTAAATTATGTTAAGAGTACCTTGACTAGGAATTTGTACTTTTGTAAGACATCATTTTTATATTGGTAGGATCCATTAACCTAGTTGACCACAAGTTTGGAGTCACCAAAGATATTGATGGTATTAACTCCAAAGGCTAGAGTGGTTTGGAGACATATGACTAGCACTTCATACACAACCATGTTATTGGTACACTCAAAGTCAAGTTTAAAGGAAAGGGGAAGAGGTTCACTATTAAGGGAAATGAGAATAACTCTGGCACCCTCACCACATTGGCATTTATAACCATCAAAAAACATGATCATTTGGTAGGTGGGTTCCTCTTAAGAAATAGTTTTGATGGACTTGTCTAGAAAAGCAAGAGGAAGTGGTTGATTGTTTGGTAGAGGATCTTCAACCAATTGGTCTAATGACTTGCCTTTTAATTGACTTTTAATGAAGAAACTCAAGATAAAACTTAGCTAGGAGCATGAGACACTTATCCATACATTGATTTTGGTATGGTTTAGAGTGCATGTATTTGAGTGGGTTGGTGTTAGTGATGACATAAGTCTTATGATTAAGAAAGTCGTGAAAAATTTTAGAGGCCATAAAGACTAAGGTGAGGCAAAGTTTCTCGGGATGAGTATACCAAGTGTCATATTATCTAAGTGTATAGCTAGTATAGTAAATGGCTTGCTCTTTGTTCTGTTCATCATGATGAGTGAGCATTACCCCTAAGGAATGGTCTATGGTAGATATACAAAGTTATAAGGTTTGGTCTTCCATAAGAGGGATGAGGACATGTGGAGAGAGAAGGTAATCCTTGATTGAATCAAAGTCTTTGTGATAGTCATTGGTTTACTTAAAAGAGGTGTCTTTAATGAGGAGATGGTGAAAGGGTTGACATCTATCTGATAACTGGGAAATGAAGCAATGAATTGATTAGATCTTCCCTTATAGGATATGGAGTTGTTTAAGGTTAGTAAGAGGATGCATCTCCAATATTTCCCTAACTTTGGTAGGGCCCACTTTGACTCCTTGAAGAGAGATGATAAATCCAAGAAGATTTCTAGATATGACCCCAAAAATACATTTTTTAGGGTTGAGCCTAACATGAAAATGGATTAATCAATTGAAGATGATTGTGAGAATGACTAGGTGGTCCTTATAGTGTTTATATTTCCTAAGGAGATCTTTCACATAGTCCTCTATAATTTTATGGATGAGATCATGAAAAATATAGGTCATGTCACACTCACTGATAAGTTTCTCCATCATGCTTTAGACCAAAAGGAATGACCTTATAGTAGAAGGTTCCCCATGGGTGATAAAGGAAGTTTTATGTTGATATTTAGGAGAAATAAAGATTTTATTATATCTTGAGAAACTATCCATGAGAGATAACTTCTCATGGCCAACTATACGATCAATAATTTGGTCAATGCTTGATAAAGGAAAGTCATTGTTTGGACAAGTCAAGTTGAGGTCATGAAATTAAATGTAGATGTAAAGTCCCCCTATGGGTTTGGTGATGAGAATGATGTTAAAAACCCATTATGGATAGTCAATGGGTTGGATGAAGTTGATGGATAAGGGATGTTGAAGCTCTTCTTTGACTAGAAGGGCAATGTGAGGATGCATCCTACAAAGCTATTGTTGAACTGGCTTAACCTCAAGATGGGTGATAATGTTGTGTAGAGAAATAAAAGGGATGATTACAAGCATATCCTAATAGAACCAAGTGAATGGTGTGCTACAGTCATGAAGGAAAGAAGGGTAATCTTGTTGCTCCATAAAATTTAAGGATTGGTTGATCTTGATTATATAGGGGTTATCTTGAGTACCCAAGCTAACATTGATAATGGATTTAGTCAACATGGTTTAGTTCTTAGGAGGAAGGGATTTATGGATATAAGAATCCCCACATTGAGGTAGGTGAGAATGGAATCATTATCTTGATGTTGGATGGTGTTGATGGTAGGAGAATCATTTTTTACCATTTTAGGGTGGATGAGAGGAAGGATTTTAGTTCAACCATCCTTTTAATAGGATAGGGGGCGCAAACTAATGGTATTGATCTAAAAAAAATCTATATGGGATGATATCAAAGTCTTGAGACTTTGAGGGAGATGGGACTGGTGAGGTGAGTTCTTTAGGTAGAACAAACCTAAGGCCAAATAACTCATTAGGTTTTTGAGTTTGTATTATGGGTAACTCATGAGGTCCATGTTCATAGTAGTCGAGGTTGAGTCCCTCCCAAGCACACCTATGAAAGTATAATTTGGAAAAGTTGAGTTTGACTAGGTAGGAGAAATAGATGGTGAATGGTCAAATGGACAAAGTAGTGGCAAGAGAAATAAGTGGTTGATCAAGTCCCCCATAGATAAAATTCATTTGATAGTTGGGGAGTCTAAACAGGATGATGGTTCTGATGTTAGGATCATAGGAAGGGTCATGCTTGAGGTTCTTATACTCTTAAGGAGTATGGAAAGTATCTAGGGCTACAAGATGATACTCCCCAAGGGAGAGACATTAGAACATGGGCTCCAAGGGGTCTTCCATAGGAATCTAAGATGAAGGGATAGATGAGCTTGTTGAAGTCTCATCAATGATATGGGTGGGAGTGTTGTTGGTTTTAGTTGGTGTTCAAGTAGTGTTATTATTAGCTCATGGTGAAGTGGATGAGGGAAAAATAATAATGTTGTAAGGCCAATATGTCATATTATAAGAGGCAAAGGGACTAGGTTTAGATTTGATGGTAACAACTTGACCTTCATGCTCAAATTGGACACACCAATGTAAGGTTAAAGGGACACAAATCATGGTATGGATCTAAAGGAACTCGAGTAAGACATTATATTAGAACTCACCCTATATAACATAAAATAGTTTGGGAATGGTATAAGGTCCCAAATAGATATGGATGACAACTATCCCTAAGGTAGGGGTCATGGTATCATTGAAGGAGTGAAGGACCACCTCACTTTTTGACATGATGTTCTTGGGTATCTAAAGTTGGTCATAAGCATGGGAAGAGATAATGTTGATCCTAGATAGTATATCAATCATCACCATTTTGATGTGAGTTTGATTGATGTACATAATTTTGAAGAAGGGAGGATTGGATCCTTGATATGAACATAAAGTATATTAGAATCCTAAAAGGTGATGAAGGCAATAAGTTGGAGGGCTCCAATAAATGGAAAAAGTGGTTGAGGGTCATCCAATTAAACTTCTATAGACTGTAGAGCCTCTATCAGTGCCTTGTAATGGTGGGGTGAGGTGTTGATTAGTTCAAAAAGGATCATTTTTACTATTTTTTGGTGAATTTATTTCAATACTATCTATTTGATGGATATATAAAGGTTAGAGGGAGAGGCTCCCAAAATAGATACATTGGGTTTTGGTGGTTGTGAAGTTAAAGGTAAAGGTGTTTGGGTTTTTTTTGGAGGGTTGAAGGGTTGAAGGGTATGCCCATGGAATGGCCACTTTGGCTTTTCGCTTATGCTTCTCTTAGGCCTAAGATCAAGTAACCATATAAATAGTGTAGATGAGGGTATTTAATGGGATGGATGGTGTATTTATTTCCTCCTCCTCACTCTTGGGTGAGTGATGGGGAGTGATTAAATGTTAGATAAGTTGGTTGGGTAGTGGGGTTGGTAATGGAGGTAAGAGAGGTTCATCTAATAATAGATCATCCTCATCATATAGGCTATGAACAAGTGTTTAGAGAGATTTACAATTCTTCATTTAATGTTTAGGTGCCATATGGTGTGAAAAAATAAAGTGATAATTGAACTAGGAGGGTCTGGTATTGGAAGGTTAGAATGGTTTGATAGGTGGTAAGTTAAAGGAAGAAGTTTTTAACAACCATTGTAGAATGGTTGAATAAGATTCAATAAAAGATGTTGGAGGTGATGGGTTTATAGTTTTAGGTTGGGAGTCTTCTGATATGCAAGCTTCACCCTAAAAGCTATAGGTGGTGGAAAGGTTTTAGTTAGTGGTTTGGATTGCTTAGTTATGGTTAGTTTTTGGGTAAATGATTTGAAAGTGGAAGAATTAGATGATGAGGGATTAGATATAGGTGGAAAAGTAGAAGATAGGTTAGTTGAAAATGATGGATAAAAATATGGTTTGATGGTTGCAGGTGTAGGTAGATAAATTGGTGATGGTTTACTAGAGGAAGAATAGGTAGATGGGATGGTAAAAGGATGGGGTCCTAAGATAGAAGGTAAGTGGAAAAGGGGTGTTATGGGTATAGTTTGAGGTAGAGGTTTGGGTAAATTTATGTTCTTAATTTTTTTTGTTGGAGGTTTATTTGGTAGAGTAGATGGATTTAAGTCCAATTTCAAACAGGGGTTAGTACGGCCAGGTGTGGGAAGGATTCCTAGATTCTTGATAGGCTTGGTAAAAGAGGCATAAGGTGATTTGGCAATGTTAAATGTAGATAGTTGGGATGGTTCACTTATGGTTTTGGAAGAAAAGGTATTTGATGAAGAGGTACTAATGTGTTTAAGGGTGGATGCAAGTGAGGTTGAGAACTTAGATTTATTTTAGTAAGGGATCCCAAGATGATTTCAAAAGGTGGCTCTATCAAATTTTGGTTGAGAGGTTAACTTTATACTTTGGACTAGTCTAGAAAAGGGCATGCAAATGAGTTTGGTTCCTTGGTCATTGGTTTAAAAGGTTAAGCCCCTAGGTGGATGGGAGGGAATGGTTCCTTCATTAAGGTTTAGAATTTGTGGTTGGGTGGATGAGGTAATCTCTTCTTGTGGGATGGTTTCTAGAGAGGAAATGGATGGTTCTATGATAGGGGAAGTAGGTGTGGTTTTGTCTAGTGAAGGTATGGACATAGTTGTTTCATTTGTTTGGGTGTATAAAGGAATGGAGGGCAAATCCACCACTTTAATGGGTGGAGTGGAAGAAGAAGAAATGGTTAAATAAAAGGTTATCTCCTTTGGTGTTTCCATCAAGAGAAAAGTAGATAAAACTAAGGTCTCATCAAGTAAATAAAGAGTGGTGGTTGATTCCTTTGTGTTGGTAACTAAAGGAATAGGAGGTGAGTTTACCACTTCCATAAGTGAAATGGAGGAAGAGGCGGTTGAGGTAATGATCTCCTAAATGATGGGATTTCTAATAACAACATTTATATTATGTGTTTCATGAGATTGAGATGGTTCTAGGTTTTTATCATGGTGATGGGTAGAAAGAGAATGATTAGGAAAAGGTTTTCAAAATATGTCAAGGGATTGATTAGGAGGTCTATTGGGATTATTAAATGAAATTTATCCACTATAAATTAAGATTTAGACCAAAATTTTGAAGGTATTACATCTACTAATTTCATATCTAAAAACATGGTGAAAGGCATAATGGTCAGTCTCATTGTACCAACCATGAATAGGGTAAGAAGCATCAAATTATTAGAGTGGTTTGATAGATAGAAGTTAGATGATGTTGGGCTTGAGTAGTTTATCCAAAACTGATGCATAAGACTCCCCTATAGGAGTGTATTTTTTTGGAAGAGTTCAATTTTGGTTCTGGTTTTGTTGGTGGGAAGGGTTAGAAGAATTGGTTTAATGGGGTTGATTGACAATTGGTGGTGGGGCAGTTTTTAAGATCACTGAGTTTGTGAATGTTTTTGTATTGGTATTGGGATGGTTGGGTTGGTTAGTGGTTTTGGTGGAAGAAGGGTCATTAGATTGAAAGATAGAATTATTGTTCCACAATTTCAATTTCCCTTCATCAATGGCTTAGTTTTCAATTTTACAAGCCATGGTGAATGCCTCATCAAAATTTCTAAAAGTTTGAACTTGAAGAGTGGGGGAAATATGTTTGGCACAATCTCAAGAGAGTAGCTCAATTAGTTCAGTTTAGGGTAATGATAAATAAATTTGGTTGATGAGACCTCTCCATCTAGATACAAAATTAGTGATTGATTCAACATCAAATTTTTTAATATAATAGAGGTCAGTAATAGAAACCTTTTTAGATATATTTATTGAGAAATGATCTAAAAGTATTTGAGCAAGTTGGGAGAATGAAAAGATGGAGTGATTGGTGAGATAACTATACCAATTGAGGGCTAGACTTGATAAAGACATGGGGAAGGTACAAAGGAAGAGATCATCATCATATCTAATCAAATAACAAGAATGACAAAATGTCCTCAAATGCTATTGTGGGTCCTCCTTGCCTTATAATTTCAAAAAATTGGGTAATTATAATTGAAGAGGATAAGAATGGATATGAACATATGGATGGATGGGTTCATTATATATTTGATCATAGGATAAAAGGTTATGAGACCTCGAGATGAATGACTCTAGGTTAGTCAACTTGTCCATTAACATCTTGACCAAATCTATTTGAGGTTGGGAAGATATATAATTAGGTGGTAAATTTTGTTGAGGTTAGGTAGAATCAATGTATGGATAAGTGTTAGAAGGTATTGAAGAATCCACATATTGGTATGTGGTCATAAGAGGTTGGGATGGTGCCACATGAGGATTAATAGGCATAAAAGGTTAGGTAGAGGGTTCTATGTATCCTTGTGGGTTAGGAACATATTGGTAAGATGTCATAGGTACTATTTAGGGGGATGATATGGGTTGGTTTAGAGTTATGTTTGGGTTGGTGGCTGGTGGTATGGATGTAGATTGGGTTGGAGGTACGAAAGTGCTTGTTGGTTATTGGTGTGTGGTAACTCTAGTGATAATAGGTGGAAGTGTTTAAGGTATGAAAAGTAACAAAATCTAAAGTGGGGTAAAATTGGTGGGTTGGTTGAATTAATGGGAATGAAATAAGGGTAGAAGATACCCCCATCATAGAAGGAGTATAGGTGATAAGAGGTAAAGTTGATCCAATGTTTGAGGTATTAGTTGGGGTAGTAGGTGTTTGGTTATTTTTTGGGATGTTGGATGGATTTTGGGGAGTGGTAGTAGATGGGATATTGGAAGAATAAGAGGTTTGGGTTAGCATGGGTTGGTTGAGTTGTCACACACTAAAAGATTAGGAGGCATACCATAGGGTAGATCCGTAGGAGGAACCAAAACAATAGGGGTACAATTAGATAAGTTGTTAAGGTGATGCTTAAGAGTCATGGGGTTGTTATCAAGAAAGGTAGTGAAATTTGCATGACCCTCCATAAAAATTAGAGGCCTGGTTGGAGGGGAGAAAAATTAGGGGAACCCTCAACATAAGAAGTATACTCCATAGATGAAGAAGAAGAAGGTGGTTGTTGGTTGGTTTGATTCCTCAACTATTGTCTAATAAAGACCATAAGAGGAATATAAAAGAAATAATGAAAATCACAACTAAAACACAAAGCATTAAAAGGAAAATATCTCAAGGAAATCAAACTTACACTAAAGTAAATTTAACAACTTAGGATTCTTTTTAAATCAATTTTGGCTTATGCCTTAGAAAGTGTGAAGAAGAAATTTCGTTTGTAGATCAAGTACTAAAGAGGAAATCTAAGGTTATTTTTAGGTTCTAAAGAGAGAAATCTATATTGATCTTCATTACGTGGCTTGATAGTGGAGCCTACCCACTCACTTCACATATTGTAGTGATAAGGGTGTCTTGTGCTTAATGAAAATATACTAAATTTTAGAGTTTATACTCAACTAGATATTTGAGTTGGTTCTCCCTTTGGTATTGACCTCCAATTAGGATTGCTAGAAAAGTGTAAGGTTTACCTCTAGGTGATGAAATATTAGTTAGGCCTTGTCTTGAGATAATCTTGATGTGTTGATTGATTATGTGGTTTCGAAAAATCATGTGATAACAAGAGTGAAATATACAATTAATTACTTTGATTTTAACTTACTGGATAAACTAAAACAATCAAGCAATCAATGTATACAAAAGGTTTATTTTAAGCCCAAAAGAAATTTCAGATTTCATTGGATGAGCACAAAATAAAAGAAGAAAATGGATGTTGTGTCCCATAGTGCATGTCAAAATGTTTCTCTTAATTTTTGTTCATTTTTTAATTTGGAAGAAAGTAAGAAACTAGTAAAAGGGATGTGTAAACCATTACCTGATAAAATTATGCACTTGATCCAAACGATAATGAGAACTCTTCTTTGGCTTGGAAGGAATAACCTATAGATAAGAAAGACACTAAAAAGGGGTTGTTATCAAGATAGTTAAGTGAAATACCTAGCACGAGCTAGATCCAAGAAGTATATGCTTGTTTTTAGGTTGTCAATCCATTGTTGATAACAATTAAGTTGATATAGAAAAAAATAAAGAGTACTTGCATTCAATAACATGAAATTAAATGAATGAAATAAGAAGAAAGTAAAATGATTGTTCAAATAAAACAACAAAATATAGAAAAAGTGGGTCAATACTCATGCTTACATAGTTGTGGTCAGGTCCAAAACATTAGGGAAGGCTCTATGAACATGAAAGAACATAAAAAGTAGGGTTTGGTTGGGGTTAAGGGGATAAAAATAAATTATTGTTATTTTATACCATAGTGATTATTGATAGTTGGGTGAACCATTAGTAGTTGGGATGACCATCAGTAGTTGGGTTAAGGTGACCATCAATAGTTGGGCTAACCATTGACAATTGCTTATGTGTTTTTAGAAATGATCAAAAAAAGAATTACATACTAGATAAATGGTTAGGTAGGGATTTGACTATGGGTCTAGTCAGAGATGAGAAGCTAGGAGATAAGTTTGATTAGGTCAAGAGGGTTAGAAATGAAATAAAATAAAGAATCAAGTAAAATTTTACCTATAACTTGCTATATTATTGATAGTGGAAGGCTAGAGCAATTTGGCCAGAGTGACAACACTTTGACCTCAAGAGCAATTCAAATAAAGGTTCAAATCTTCATTGATATTGCTTGATTTCTAAAATAAGGATGCATACCTGTGTGTAAAAATATTTGACAACTTGGATGTGGATCCCTATTCACCTCCTACTCTTCTCCTTTTATAAGATAAAGCTGCTAATTAGATAAGAGGAAATTGTTAATTAGATAGGAGGAAAAAGTTGTTATTTATGATGCTTTGTAGTTTGTTGGCATCGCATAAGGTGGAAATACTAATTTATGCCATGCTTATCTCATAAATAGTTGGTAATTATTTTTAATAAGGTTGAGGACCTGAACATCAATGCTTAGGCTAACCATCAATGGTTAAGCTAATTGTCGACGGTCAAGTGTCTGGAGGAAAATGGGTGAAGATAAGTTAAAAAGGGGTGAGTTAAGGGGTTAGGTTAGTAAGTTAGTAAATGTGTGAGCTTATTTAGATAATTGGTTATCTATACTCAAGTTTGGATAGGGTTCTAAGGCATTTTGACTTCTAAAATTGTCATGTGCATTTTTTGAGTGTCTACACAATGCACCTGCAAATCAATCACTTGACATCTTTGGATAGCCATTCCCTAATCATGCCCTTTCTATGAAAAATGAAAAATATAGATAAAAATCCTCTCAAAACCATGAGGTCCATACCATTAATGTGTTTCTTAGTGAAATAATTATTGAGGAAACCATTACCCAACCCACCTTTCCTTCCCCTTCACTTATTGAGGTAGTAGAGTCACTTTATATCCCTTTGGAAAATGAGACCAAGGAAACAACCACTCCCCTTTATCCACTTATTGAGTTAGTGGAGATACCAACCTCTCCTTTAGAATACATACCAAAATAAGTAGCCATTACCATTGTATTTTTCTCTTCCATCATATAGCAATACACTCTTCCTTTGGAAAGCATTCCTAAGAAAGAAGTCACTCTACCTACCTCTCCTATATAATACTCATCTGTCCAAACTTTGGACCCTTTGATTGAGGAAAAGGATGAGGTAATCAATCCTCTCTCCACCCATGGGTTTGTACTTTGAGATCAATACTAAATGAATCAAACCTATCTATAAGCCTTTCTCTATATTGGTTTAAAACTTGGAGTACCTATCCCAACCCAATGTAGATCATGCCATATTTTGGCATCATCTCATGCTTCCTTAACCAATGAATTAAGATCTTCTAACCATGCCATTCTCAATCCAACCTTCTATTTCCACTATTGAACCCACCATCACACTAACCAATCTATTAAAAACCTTTACCCCTTAAGCCATAGTTGAACCAACCAAACCAACTCCACCCAAAATACCCTAAGTATCTTCCCCCATCACAACCAAACCCATAAAAAAATAGGCATGATCCCCACTCAGAGCCTTACTCACCCTCCACTAAATTTGTATTTAGCACCACCTAGCCCATTCGAAGAACCCCAAATCAAGCTAACCCAGAAGGAGAAGCCACCTAGGATCCTAAAAGCTATAACCTTGCCACTTATTCTACCTTGCCTTTCATTTTGGGACCACATCCTTCTTCCCTCCTAGGATCACATCCTTTGATTAAGAAAATAAATCCCCCAAATACAACCTAAAGCCAACCTCTTCTTCCAGTTACTATTTTCATGCCCTTAGCCTCCAAACCCTCCAACAATCAAATATCTTACTTCTAACCCTTATATTTTCAAACCACCCAATACCAAGCCTATTATTTCTAAAAATTTTACCTCCAAACCACCACCAAGAATACTCCACCACCGAAAAATCTTGCTACTAACCCTAATCCTATGAAGGCTTCCACTCCAATAACCAAAACTAGAACTCCAACATCCTTGCCACCTTTAATTGTGTCTTATTTAACCATACTATAGAGGTTATTACAAGCTTCTTGCTTGAATTTTCCTCCCATCAAACCATTTGACCCCCATAATCCTAAGCCTTCCTAGTCTAATGACAACCTAGTTTGCTCATACCATAGAACATTAGGACATGATACAAAAAATAATAAATCTCTCTAAGTCTTAGTCCATCTACTATATGCTAATGATGACCTATTATTAGAGGAGCCACCCATAACCCCATAGCCACTCCAGGAACCACAACTTATCACCCCAAACCTACCTAATCCCACACTCTCATCTAAGAGTGAGGAGGAACTAAAGGAGTCCTCTCACCCAAGTCTTCCCCAGATTAACACCATCTATGTGGTCACATGATCACAAGCCTAACAAAAGGATAAGGGGAAGGAAAAGGTGTCCATTTCATGGACATACCCTTATTTTACCACACAACCACTCAACCAAACACAACCTTCCACACCTTCTCCCAAACCCAAGATATCCATCTTGGGTACCTATCAATCCAAACCTTCTCATTCAATCCAAAGAGTAGTTCTCAGATAACTTCACAAAGCACTGGTGAAGATGAGTTTATATGAACTAATCAATACCTTGCCCCATCACTATTAGGTAGTAATATAATCTTTGCAATCTATATAAGTCCAACCCAAAGATACACAACCTCTAGATACATTTGCTAGAGACCTTCAAATTTTCATCCTTGTTACCTTCAAAGATTAAGAAATACCCTTCATTCATCCCTAGGATCTAGAACCTCCTCTCTTCATGACTATATACATCAACTAGACCTATATGAAATTTTTTATGATTATTGGGGGTTCGAGCATCAAAATTATCTCCTCCCACACATATGACAAGATAAAACTACTAGAGAACATTATGTTGGATACTATAATAGTACTATATTCCTTTCATGACACTATGAAAACAACTCTAGGAACTATTATCCTCCATATTAATTTAGGGCCTCACACACCTCCTGAACTCTTCTATGTAGTAGAAGGCAAGTTCTAGTATAGTGTTTTACTTAGATTCCCTTGGATAAATTCCATGAATTGTGTACCATTCAACCTATAATGGTACATCAAATTTTATCACAAGGGCCAAGTAGTTACCATACAAGTTGACCCAAGTAATTTTACATCATATAACATGACATACCACCCCAATAATGTTCTCCTCCTTACCACCTCCTAGTCTTCATCAACCAACGATGATTCCACTTCTTCTACCAAACATGAATCAACTAGCTTATCCATTCCTTCTACCCAAATCTCCATAGAGGACCCCTTGGAATCCACATTCCAATGTCTCTCACTTAGGGAATATCACCTCTTAGACTTGGATGTCTTCCCTACTCGTAAGAAGTATAAGAACCTTGACCAAAACCCTAGTTATGAACTTGATATTGGAACCACTATTTATTTTGGATCTCTCAATATCCAAACAAATCTTATCTATGGGGGACTTGATTAAACACTTACCACCTCCTTGACTTCCTCTTCTCCTCAACCATTTACCTTTGATTTCTCCTATATAGATAAACTAGAGTTTGCCAAGACATACCTCTATAGGTGTGCTTGGAAGGGATTTAGTCTAGGTCAATATGAACATGTACTACATGAGTTTCCTCCATGTAAGACTCAAAATCCAAATGAAATATTTTGTGTCAATTTCTCTCCATCCAAAGAACCAATAGACTCATTTCCCATTACCATCATTGATGAGGAAATCCCATACTCACTATCCACTCCATTATCTACATCTAAGGATTTAAACATCATCCCCATAAATTTATTACATCAACATGATTAGCCTTGGATCCTTGAATTATCAAAATAAAGGAAGACCATAACCATTCCTCTAACTCATTTGGAGATGGTTAGAGATGGCTCTCATACCATTAATATCATTCAGTGTCAAGATGATGATTTATTTCTTGCCTATATGGGTGATAAAGATTTTTATATCCATAGGTACCTTCCTATTAAAACTTCAACCTTGTTAAATGAATCCACCATCAATATAAACCTGGGTACTTTGGATAAACCATGCATTGTCAAAATTAGCTAATTACTAAATTTTGAGGACCTTCAAAAAATTTTCTCTTTCCAATAAGACTGTATCATAGCATTTTTTTGGTCTTAAAATGGCATTCCAATAATCAAACCCTCTATTTCCACCCATAATATCATCACCAATAGTGATCCCAAGCCATTTAGGTAAAAACTTTATTGGATGCACCCTCGTATAACCCTTCTCATCAAAGAAGAATGTCAATGCCTCTTTATGTAAATTTCATTCAACCAATTGATATCCCCAATGGATCTCGAATGCTATCCCTATCACCAAATCCATAGTAATACTTTACATTTGTGTATAATTTTGTCACCTTAACCTTGATTTCCAAAAGGATGAATTTCTATTTCCAAGCATTGATCAGTTTACCAATCTTACTGCTAGTCTCTTATGTATGGGTTAGTAGGTTATAATTAGATCTTAATTGCTCTTGAATATCAGTACAAAACCACCTTTATCACCCCTTAGGGAAATTTAAGCTATAAGGTCATGCCTTTTGGTCTAAATAACATTGGTGCAACCTACCTATGTATTATGACCTATATCTTCCATGACCTTATTCACAAAATTGTAGAAGACAATTTCAATGACCTCTTTGGGAAATCCAAATGTTTTGAAGATCATTTATCCATTCTTAAGATTATCTTCCAATGCCTCATCCATTACTATGTCTGCCATAATCCCAAGAAGTGTATCTTTGGGTTCTTATCTATAAATCTTCTTGGATTTATCATCTCCCTTTGAGGAATTGAAGTCTACCCCACTAAAATCAAATCAATCCTCAATATGAATCCTCCCACCCACCTCAAGTAACTCCATATCTTATAGGTGAATCTCCAATCCATTCATCACTTTATCTCTCAACTCTTAGAACGATGCCAACCTTTCCACCACCTTCTTAAGAAGGATGTATATTTTAAATGGAATAGAGACTATTAAAAGGCATTTGATTCACTTAAAGAGTACATTTTGTTTCCACCCATCCTCATTCCTCCCAAGGAAGATCAACTTTTTGATCTTTATATTTCCACCACTGACCACTCCTTAGGGGTAATGTTGGCCCATCAAGATGAGCAACATAAAGATAAATCCATCTACTACATAATTTGTATGCTTATATATTATGAGACTCGACACACCCATACCAAAAATCTTTATCTTACCTTGGTCTTCATGGTTACAAAACTTCACCACTACTTTCTCAACCACAAGACCTATGTCATAACCAATATCGACCCACTAAAGTATATGTAGTCCAAGCCATACCAAAACCAATATATGGCTAATTATCTCATGTTATTAGTTGAGTTTAACCTTGAATTGATCTATTAGAAGTTAACTAAAGGATAATTCATTACTGACCAATTGGTCATATTACCTTTAGTAGACAATCAAACTTCTCCTTTTGAGTTTCTCGATGAGTCCATCATGACCTTTTCTTGAGTATAATTCATCTATCAAGTGACCATGCTCTTTGATGGATCAAAGTGTCAACATGGTGGGGAAGCCAACATCATCCTTATCCCCCTTCATGGTGAACTTCTTCCTTTATTATTCAATCTATATTTCAAATGTACCAACAATATGGTTGATTATGAAGCCCTAGTGATATGTCTCTAGACTATTTTAGACTTAGGAGTCAAAAAAATTAGCATCTTTGGTGAATCCCAACTCATGGTCAATCAAATTAATAGATCTTACGATATAATAATTATGTTTTACAATAGTAAAAACAACTAGATGATGTACTTTTATCATCATTTAAACACTACTATATCTAAACTAATCTACAATCTACAAACAAGTTTTCCAATATAATGGATTATCTCACTTCTATATCCCATCTGCATCCTCTGAATCTAAGATATGTCATTAATTATCAACTTAATGAACCTTCTTATATCAAATTAGACTCTCCCACCATCTTAAATGTCAAGGAGACCCAACCTGACCTTTGGTATCAATAGACCTTCAACTATCTCAACCTTGCCATCATCCCTTCTAACCTTTCTAGAAATACTTGTAGAGGATTTATCGAGAGCACCTCATGTTATACCATACTATGGGTAATTATATATAAATATGGTTTTTATGGTCTCCTCTTTTATTGCCTACATAGTCACAAATCCTTTCATGTTATCAGGGAAATGTATGATGGGATTTATAGAGGACACTTTAGTGGTCTAGTTATCACTAAATGTATCCTTTGCCTTAGCTACTAATTTCCTAATCTCAACCAAGATTATTTTTATTACATGAAGAAGTGTGGTAAAGGTTAAAAATATGCTAATTTACATCACACACCTAGCCATAGTCTCCAAGTATCTAAGGACCTTTGGCCCTTTTCACAATGGGGTATGGATTTTATTGGTGAAATTAATCCTGATTATTCATAGTGACATCATTATATCATCACTACAATATAATATTGCACCAAATGGGTAGAGGTTATTCCTCTCATCTCCACCAAAGCCTAAAATATTATCAATTTTATCAACCATCACATTTCTATCATTTCGGTGTTCCTCATAAAATTATCACTGACAATGGTAAATATTTTAAGAATAAACAAGTCCAAGGTCTCTATGACACATTTGGTATCAATTTAAGTTTCTCATCACGTTATCATCCACAAGCAAATGGATGGGTTAAAGATTCTAACAAAAATATCAACAACATGTTAACTAAAATGATTATTGCATTTGGTCAAGATTGGAATTTACACATCCCTTTTGCCTTATGGGAATATTTTAATAGCATTAAAACCCATATTATTGATACCCCTTTCTCTCTTATGTTTGGAGATGAATTTATCTTGCCTCTTGAATTCCAAATTCCCTCTCTTTGCATATCCGTATGATATCTCATTTTTAGGGCAATTATCGTCAAGAATATTTAGCCCAATTTTAGCTACTTGATGAGCATCATTTGTCCACTCTTAACCATAGTCATATATATAAATAACACATCAATAACACTTATAACAAACACCTCAAAGTGTGAGAATTCAATATTAAGGATCTCATCTTAAAGGAAAATCAACATGTCACCAATATGGAAAAAAAGCAAGCAAGTTTACTTTAAATTATCTTGGACTTTATATCATAATGCAAAATTGTGGATTAGGAGTTTACCAATTATCCTCTCTTTAATGGAAACTAGAACTTGAGACCCTTAATGCTTTGCATCTATGTCTTTTCTTTTTTTTAAAAAGATCAACCTCACCTTTTGTCTAACTTAAGCTCATCCCTTGTTTTCACCCATATTTATCTCCTTATTTTTGGGGGCAATAGATTACATTGAGATCATTTTATTATCTATCAAACCCTTATACTAATCTTAAACATGGGTACCACAACTCTACCCATGGCATAATTCTCCTAGTGTTTTCCATCCCTTTATAGGATATATTCCCATGGTCATTATCACTTAAACCTCTTTTACCCATCATAAACCTTATTAGGATCTAGTTTTACATTCATTAAGGTGAACTTTTGATCTTATATAAGTAAATCCATGTCAATATAAAAAACAAAATCAATCAAAAAAATCATTAAAAAATAGCAACTTATACATTTATGGGTCATTCCAAGCATTCATAGACTGCTCCCTTGAAAGAAAGCTATCAAAAGCCTTAAATAAATCTAAAAAACATGGACCAATCCATTATAGGATGGATAAGTTAAACATTTTTCAAAGGATAAAAATTTCTTGGAAGCTTCCCCAATCCCTCCAAACACTAGAAAATATGAAAAGACCTAATATCAAATAAAAAGCAAAGATAATTTTGGAAGCCATAATCATCTTTCATAAGTATACTTCCTGCATTGATTATTCTACACCTTATATGACATGGAATTGTTTATACTAGATCTTTGGTAACTTATAGAAGAGGCATTCTAGTCTCACAATAAGGTTCCATTATCATTCATCTTCCCTTTATACCCTCTATAAGCATGGGATATTTGAGCTTACTTGAGACTGGGTGGTCAAGAAACTTTTTAACCAACTAACGAATGCTAATACAAATCATTTGAAGAGCTTATGTTCATAAGTCAATATAACTTAAGTTTGTCTTGGTCCAGGCCAATGAAGAATCATCATGACTTCTTCTTATTTCTCTCATATCTACTTGTTGATGCATTCATTAAGACATTTTTATTTTGATTATTTATCTTTTTAACATTTAGTTTTGTTATCCAACTTACTCTTTGTTTTTTTAGAGTACTTCACCTTATCTAAACAAATGCAATTCATTAAAAATTTAACTACCAACCATGTGTTTTATTTAATGATGTAATTCTTACCTTATTTTTTAAGTGTTTTTAATCATAAGATAATTTTCATCAACTAACTCATCTAGTGATAAATCACATTAACTAACCATCTATCATATCTACCATAATTTAATCATACATAAAAAATGAATGAGCCATTCACATATGTTATCCACCACATGTCTAATATAGGTAAGGAAGTATAGACTCATTAATTTAAATCATGTGCATAATTTTCATGAATATAATCATGTCAACATCATAAAATCATAACCATAACCACAAAATGAACATAGTCACCCATGACCATGACAATAATCACAAACATCATAGCCATGTCCAAGAAAACATAACATGCTAATCATCATCACATAAACAACATCCATTAAATATCAACATCATCATGAGCATACATCATAAACATATTCACCAATAAACCATAACCACATCATAATCATCATCATATAATAAACAACATCCATCAATATCGAATATCATCATGAGCATAAATTAAATAGCTACATCATCACATGCCTAAGCTATGTAAGTAAACATTAGCAATCAAAAAGATAATCATAAGAGAACATCATTCATACACACATCCACGAATAATAAACCATAAACCATTTACCATAAACCATGATCACATCTATATAGCATGAACTCATAAATAATCATCATATATACAATAATGTACATTTCTATCAATAATGTATATACATCTCGCTACATCATCTCATAGGCCGATATCAAATCATATAAAACATAAAAATATAAGGTAAAATGAGAGCCTAAGACCTTAGAACACCACTACCTCCTAGAGCCTATCTGCCTCTTGAGCCTACCTATCCAATTTTAGATGCAACTCATTAACTTGGTGTCATACAACTAGCCCATATGGTGATCCCTACTCTATACTCACCCTATCTGGGCTCATCTAGATGATGTGTGAAAATCAAGGCATCAAAATATCTCAACTCCTCAACTATCACTACATATATCACCATGGAGATAGTCCCTGATCAACCTGTAGGCATCGATACTCATCCTCCTTCTGAGAGAATCCCTCTCTTATGTAACCATGGTTAGCTAAGCTCTAGCTTGATCCCTCTCCCTAGTAAGATTGACCACCTAGCCCTGTGATACATCACTCTCATAGGTCACTTTTATTAAGGATGTTTGTGATGTGGCTAGTGTTTCTCATGCCTAATCTCTCTCAGTAATTAGTGCCTACCTACTAGGGGCATTTGCCTCCATCTGATCTCCACCACCCTCATCCATGTTAACATCTATGTACTATTGATCATCATCTCCTCCTAAAATGATTACATCTTAATGTTTTTGAAACCATGTAGGGTAATCATCAATAACACTCACATCATCAACATTAGCCCTCACTAACATCTCCTCACAATCAATGAGCATTTCCTCTATCTCTGAAGAAGGTAATGGGAACTCTACATCATCCCTCTTATATCTCAAAAAACCCCTATAATATCTTGAATTAGCCCAAAATACCTCCTTACCCTATCAAAAGGGATGAGCTCCACCTCATGGTCTTGCCTCTAAAACACCCACCTATAGCTCTATAATGATATAGTATGTCTAGCATAGCTCACCCATCATAGAAATATAACATATGGGTGATAAGTGACCTCACCCTCCACAAATTCCTCTAAACAATCTCTGAACCAATCTAGGTATTAACTCTTCTTCCCCTTGGGATGGTAAGTGAATAATCTCCTCTATATTGCATGTAACAAACCCTAAAATCCATCTAAATAAAACCATGCTATAGTATTCCCCTAAGTCTTAGTACCCTAATGTGCTCATAGGCCCAACAATGTAGCATAAACCCCACATTAATCCCATATCTCATATGGAAGTGGTATCCCCACAACTCATGATAGATATAAAATAATAATGAAAGTGCCCACATAAATATTTTACAATCCAACCACATATCAATAAGCACCCCTAGCAACAAGTATGTAAATCTCCCATTTCTTGAACCTGATAGTGCATAGTATGTGATGGCTCTCATTATCATTGTAAATAATCATTTCACATCCCTATTCTTATGGTACAATAGTGTGTAGTGAAAACCTCCAAAATTCCACCTTGATAGTATAAGGTCCTCTCCATATAAATGATCCATAAACCCATATCTCTCATCACTAATAATATGGTATATCAGCTCACCCTATATGAGTAGTTTCACTATTCAATGGATGTCCTCTAATAGAATGGTGATCTCTCATGTTAATATTAAGAATGTGTTAGTGGTTGGGTCCCATCTCTTGATTTGTTATACTAACATAGATGCATCCTAAGACATGTGTTGGTAGTATGTCATGCCTCTTAAGCTTACGTCAATCATATGATCCCAGTCTTAGTCCATCATGCATCAACATACCTCATCAATTATCTAGAGCACTTGATCATGCATTTTCAACTGCTCCCTCACCAGTAAGGATATACTATTACATTAGTTTACCTAGTTAATCAAACATAACCTAGGAATTATACATATTACCATTACCTCCTATCTTACCCTAATCACCTCAATTACATAAACTTGACCTTATCCAACCTGTACTCAAGACCTACCTTTAATTTTATCTAACCTACCTTAACTCTTTTATATAATTGATACCCATAACCCTTTTCCTACCACAACATTATAGCCTTTCTATTCATATTCCTTTAAGCTTACCTGATCCTACCTATAACACCTATTCTTTAAACCTATAATCTACCTCCCTACCCTTATGGTATTAAGCATTACAATATGGGTTCTTATTACCTAAATAATCTTATCCAACATTCAAAATCACTAACCTTTTTAACCTATCCTCACCTTATATATCAATCATCAATGGTCAATTGTCAATTGGTAATGGTTCTTTTTGGAATCATTTCTAATCAAACATCAATAATATCTAGTTAGGTGGTCAACCATTGATGGTCTACATGTTGGCCATTCAATAGTCACCTATTGATCAATGATGATTGATAATGAACATCAATGGTCATTATATGATAACCATTGTTAAAATTACCCTAGCCCTAACCTCTCAAAATTCTAAAATAATTAGTGAAAAACACAACAAACTACCCAAATTACTTTAAATACCTCCCCTACATCACCTACCTTACCTTTTGTCCACCACCTCTACCAATTCCACATTTAAAACTCAAAAAAGCCTTAATTTCAAAACCAAAACCTAACCCTAGGTTTCATCAACATAAAATCAACCAAACAAAAAAAAATCACTAAACATAAAAAAATTCAATTACCACACCTACCTCACTCCTCTACCACCATCAAGGAAGAGCTTTGGGAACCACTACCACTTGGCCTTATGCTCTCCCTTGACCTCTCTGCATCCTCACTAGTTAAAACTCCAATAAATCACCTCAATCATCCACAATAAATCACTCACTCAAAATCTAACCACCACCATTTTCTTTGACAAAGCTTCAAGGAAAGCACCATGGGTAACAAGTTTGTAAAATGAGGAAATGAACCCTTGCCAAACCTTTTATGGTCACCCTTTTAGGGCTGATACATAAACATTGATGGTCATTATGTGACCACTGATAATTGACCCTAAACATCAATGGTTGACCTACTTAGGGTATTTTAACCCACCCTACCATCTCATTTCAACCCATGATCAAAATATTTTAAACAACCTTACCCAAACCCTTCAACCATTAGAGATCACAATCTTCACCAAACAACCAACCAACAAATTCACCTAAAATTAGCTATTTGGGCCCAAATTTTGAATTTTTTGTGATGACCTTAGTTTTTCCATTTTGACCATAATGACTACATTGCCATTATGATCAACATTAACTCACACTACTTTTGCACACTGACTGATTTGTGTTTCCCTAGGAGCACTTCCTACCTTGGATACCTATGAATACATTGAACTTGCCTAAGAGACTTAAATTTATGAGTGAAACCTAAAAACCTACCTAAATATATTCATTTGGTCCACTTGTCACTTGTCTTTCTATTGACCATATTATTTTTACCCACCTACCTCAATTATGACAAACTAGTCTATGCACGATCTACAATATCACAGTCACATTTTGTGCACATGTTTGCACTTTAATGAAAAACATACCATAAACCTACCAACTTATAAAAACCATACATAATTTGGTTTCACCTCATCAATTCTTATTTTTATGGGGAATACCTCCTCTCATACTTGAGGTAGTTGAACCTTCGACCCACCATCCATTTTCATTTTGTAACTTGATAATAGAAATTATATAATAAAAAGGGAAAAATGTAGACACTATAAAGACATAAACTATATTTATATATGTTTCATTTACCTTTATACCACCAATAAAATCCCTAGGAACCACTTCCTAACCATTACCCCACCAGTAATTGGAAGAAATGTCTAAAATTAGCCATTTTTTATTGTAACCTTGATCATCGATGGTCAACTCCTAATCATCGATGGTTAGCCTTAACCACTAACAGTTGCCCTTTAACCACATCAAGGATTAACTACCACTTAGCTACAAATTGATTTTTTTATTTTAAACTATTTGATCCATGTGCATAATCAATGCTTGTTAATGATAAAATTAGATAGCTTGTTGAACATCTTATTTCATCACTCCCTTTTCCTTATATAAATAGAAGAGGAGGAGTTGAAAAAGGAGTATAAATAAGTAATCATTAGAGGCTTGTAAATCATATATTCTTATTAAAGTGTCCTTATCACTCCCAGTGAATCCAAAAATGTTTCCAATGAACTAGAAAGCCTAACAAAGATTAAAAGTGTTATTGTTCATCAATCAATAACGAAGGCACTGTCACTCTACTAAAATTGATCCAAGGCCCATAACAAGTTTTAAGCCACTCACCTCAATATTTTTTAGACCAATAAAAAATATACATATCTATTTTTATTAATTATTTCCTTTATTTCTCTCCCAACCCACCCTCTAGAATTTTTCTTAGCCTTCCTAACAAAACTTATTTTTACCCAAGCTAAATTCGATAGTAACCATCAATAGTCACCTAACTTCCAATGGTCACACCCAACTATTGATAGTAACTTGTATTAACTTCCAATAAAAATCTTATTTAACCTCTTAGACCCTAATCATATTCCACTTTATAAGTTATTATCTTATCACATAACATCACTCTATTGTCTAAACCATCTTTGATTTATTTTGCATTAATATCTAATTATTTATTGTTATAATTAGTCAAATTCATCTCTTTTAAAGCTCTTATTGTATTTGATTTTAGTATATTCTATTATTTATGCAAGTTATTTATCTTTCACTTTAAGAACATAACCATTTAAAAGTGTGGATTGATAACCTCCTAGGAAGCCTGTGCTTCTTATTTCTAGCTCATGCTAGGCAATCTACCATACTATCTAATTAATCAACCACTTATTTAGTGTATTATTATTTGTAAGTCACCCTCCCTAGACAAATATGAGCCTTCACAATCATTTGGATCAATGCATACACAACATATCAAGTTTTATTAACCTCACCCTTCCTTCAAGTTTTACAGCTTTATTTCTAAAGAAAATAAACAAAATTGACATGAAACATCATGAGTAGCTTGTCCAAGTAGATAGAGGACATTTATAAGGACCCAAAACAATAGTAAGATAATATGTTACACATGTTAGATAGCCTAATAAAATAACCCACCACACTTAGTATTTTGGGTCTAATAACTAATGAGGAGTTTAAGCACAAAATCTACTCAATTTAATCTAAAAGTGAGGAATCAAGGACAATGGAAAATAGGGGTTGATAACAAGAAGACCATGGGCCTAATTTTATCTTTAGAAGAAAAGATAAGAGATGCTAGGGGCATCAAACAAGATTTTGAAAGGACTAGGATGGATCTCTAGCGCCTAGAATACCAACAAAAGGAATTATTCATGAAACCTATAATTGATCTTCAGTTGATCAATGAATAACATTATAAAATGAAGATATTGTAAGGAAGATAGAAGGTTGTAGTAGTACTAGGGTCCAAAAGTTTGTTTTGAAATATTCTTTTGTAACTAGCATTGTATATTTTTTGAAATATTATATTCTCTTGTAAAATCATATGTAGTTTATAAAGTGCATTGCTTATAGGTCAGTCCATTTGTAAATTATCTAATTCTAGAATGTTGTAGAAAGACAACTATTCTTGAGACTTGTGCAATTACCATTGGATATGACTAGAAGATATACCTCATTTAACCTTCTATGAAAGGGGCCTTATTATTTGTAAAAAATAGGGATTTTTTAGAGCTAAAAAAACTATTTATAACTTTTGAGAAAATTAATATAGGCAAAGAATTTTAAAAAGTTTGTCCACATTTACTTGTGTGAATTTATATCATGGTTTCTCTCTCATTTGTCTGGTCTCATATTTAAATTTGAATTGTTCTTATGAATTATGAATGTGCATCTATTAATGTAGACTTGATAATTTGGGATAATACTAGATTAGTTGAAATTTCTTAGGTTCACTTCTCTTTCTTTGCTCTTTTTGCATCTAGACTAATGTTATTTCTTTATAGGGGTAAAATTCTTAAAGTAAATCTTGTTCTTATTTTCTTCTTTTTAATACTTTCCTTAGATGTCCACCTAATGTGTGATATTATTTGACCTTATACAACTTTGTGTTGTACATTGGTTAAATTCATATTCAAATGAAATTGGAACTTTATTGTAATGTTTGAAATAAAGATCCACAACACCTCTCTTTTCTACCTTGCCCTTCCTTTTACTCCTTTTTTTACCAATTCACCTTATATTATCTTCATTATGAATATTCATCTTGGATCAGATTTAGACTTAGGTGCATAATTCACTTTAAATAGCATAGATCATCTGTAAGATGAAAGATTAACTATTAAGCCATGGTGGGTCCCAACCACCAACTAATAAAAATTTGTGAAATAGTCAACCTATTATGTAGTTATTCCACCAAGGATAAGAGGATTATCACAACTAGTAACTCATGCAATTGATTCCATGAGTTAAAAAATGAGAAGTGTTTCTTAAACACTATATGTTGCCCTAGTGATACACAATTCGGTATCAATAATATAGCGCTATAAGGAGGGCCAGTTAAATCTTTGAAAATTTGCAACATCTTTGCTAATTTTGGAAAATTATATTTAAAGATTGATTTATTCTTTGCATATTTATGTTTATTTTAGAATATTTGTGTAAAGATCATTGATCTTAATGGTTTTAGACTAGCCTTTATGCTTATTTGGATAAAAATAGATGTTTTCTAAAGTTTGATGTTCAATTATGATAAAGATGGCTTAAGATATATGAATCTAAGGTGTTTGAGGTTAGTAATAGTTGTTTTGTTCAAATATTTATTGGATCTTTAAAAATTTGAGTTTATTTGAGCTTGAAACATGTAAAGATAATTCATATTTACGTGTTTGGACACATTTTTGAGCTAATTTAGAGAAAAATTGATGTCCTTTATAATTATTTAACAATATTTGTATAAAATTTACATAATGTATGAGTCTAATCATCATTATTTATAAATATAAGACTTACACATTGTATTTAAAATAGGGTTCAAAGCTCTCAAGATGGAATTACCAAGGATAATGACCAAGCCATGTTTAAAGACAAGGGTTCCCCTTATTTCACTATAATTCTATAAGAGAGCTAGGCAAAATAAAGGTAAACATATAATTTTAACATCTCAACCAACTTCACCAATTTAGGGTGCTCTTGTGTTCAATCCCTATCAAGGTATGGATTGGCTAGGTGGTTCTTCAATTAATGTGCCATGTGTGGTACATGACCTTCCTCATAATCCTAAAAATTATTTTCCTACTTTTAGTATTAATGGTATTATAACTACTAAATAACACATTAAATCCTTCAAATATACTTTAATACTTTTGAATGTAGTTCATGAAGATGTAGCATGTAGATTGTTTCCATTTACTTGTAAATATTTTGAATATGAATGGTTCCTTAACCTTCCTAAAAATCACATAGCTAGTTGAAATTATTTTAATATTTACTTCATTGATCAATTTGGTAAAATCATTAGTCCATATGTCTTTTACTATTATTTTACCATATTCAAAAGACACTCAAATGAGCCCATAAGAGCCTTCAATGCTAGATTTTAAAAAATATTCAACAGAACCATAGCTCCTTACAGACCTGATGAGGAATTAGCCTTAGAGATCTACAAAGATACCTTAGATCCCATGAATTTTGTGTTTCTTAAAATATCTACTCAGATCATTAATACATTAGCCTTAGCTTATACTAAAGTTGTGACCATTAATGATCAGATGAAACCCTAGGGAAAAATGGTATAAAATATTCCTAACATTAATCCAAATATACCTATGTTGAATGTCATTCCAAATTCCAATCAAAATATTCCTACCTTAAATCATTGTTTAGTTTTGAACCAATTACCTTTGATCCATGCACATCTTAGCCAAAACCTAAGATTCTTGAACAACTCTTCTAATGGATCTCATCCATAATACTAGAGAACTTTAATGTATGTAGCCATTATAAATACTCAAGTTCATAATTATGAGGCACCTAAGAATGAGAATGATTCTATCTTGAATATGGTTTAGAAACTAAGCACTGATTTCATTTGGCTGTAAAAACAAGTCAGAAATACTAGGGAAAATTCTAATAGGAACTTTTCTTTTCAAATATTTAATAGGCCTTCAAATAGGTTTCAAAATAACAAGAATAACAACCACAAAAATGAGTCAGCCTCTAATAAGAATGTACCTGATATAAATCTTGGTAATGTAGTTTTACCTAATTATTGTAGAGTTAATTATACTTCAAATCATGGTGAATTATATTGTCTAGAGTTTTCCAATGATTTTAATGCTTTTCATGAAAAATTAGATACTTTTGAGGTTTTACCTAATAAATATAATGGTTTAGGTACCTCAGGTTCTTCAAGGTTGTCCCAGTCTATTTATTCAACTTTCATGGTGGAGACATTTGAGTTCCCATTCCAAGAAGAGAATGAGCTTGAGGATATCCTTGAATAGATTCATGTTTTTCAGCAATATTTGAAAAAAAAAAAAAAAAACTATCCTCTAAGGAATAGGGATAAAAAATAACCTTTGACTACCTCAACTCCACAAAATAATTTTGACACTCCTCTTGATACTACATCAAAAAACAACCTCGAGCCTCCTAAGGGAAGTACCTCTAAAACTAATGTTGATGCATCTAATTCCTACAACAGGACTAGATATAACATAGTAGAGGATATGAAAATGATCAAAACTAACATTATCTTGCATGAGTTGAATTAGATTATAGAATAAATGGATATATTATTGGAATATTTGTCTAAGAAGCTTGGTAAGTCTCAAAATTTTACACATGCTAATGTTGTAATATGCAAAATTTAAGGTAGATGTTCCCCCTTTGTTATTTATTGTCAAGATCTTTGGTAATAATTTACATAGTTACTTGGTAGAATTAGGTGCATCTGTAAATATTATGCCTAAAGATATTTATGAATAATTAAGCTTGACTCCCATTAAATATGATAGATTTGTCACTCAATTAGATAAATCAAGAGTCAAAGTGATCAGTGATTTATTGAATGTTCACATGTAAATTGATTCTAAACCAAGGATCTAATAATTCATTTAAATCCAAGTGATATACATCCTTTATGATTATGGAATGCTTTTAAGTAGAGACTATACTAGATCATTGAATAGTTATATGTCTATTGACTATTCACATATGTGGTTACCTTGGAAAGGAGTTCTAAATCAAATTAGGATAGAAAGAGAACCTAAAATGAAGCATATGATCATTGAGTACAATTCAATCAATGAGATGGTCAACATGGTTAACTTAGATCTAATTGTTTATATTCTTGACACCACAAAAGTATGTAACTCCAAAACTTCTCATGCTATGCCTATATTATAGAACATTTATTTTGATGGTGCTAGATGTAAACTAGGTTCTGGATTAGGAGTGGTTTTAATCAATCCCATTAGGAAAGAATACAATGCCTCTTACAACCTCATAGAATATGAAGCACTTATTCTTGGATTATAATTTAAAATCAAACACAAGGTCAAGAAACTATTCATTTTTTTATATTCTAAATTTGTAGTCAATCATGTCAAGATTAAATATCAATGAAAGTTGTCCTATATTAAGAAATATAGATTTCAAGAATGGGACCTAATTGAATGTTTTGATGCTTTAAACATTATGTCAATTTCTAGGGAAGAAAACAAGGCTATGAATGAGCTTGCTTTAACTATAACCAATCTTATGCCTAATCAAGGTTTCAAGTTACAAAGACTTATCATTGAATTAGTCCCATGTCCCTCAGTGCTAGATAATTCCCACCATTTATAAGTATTCAATGATGATAAGCATATCATAGACTTCATGACTAGATCATGGGTATTTTAGGCTCACATCATTGATGAAGCTAATGAAAATACCCTTGATGATGACAAATTTGAAGGAAAAATTAATGGAAAGGTCATTCAATTGAGTGACATTAAAATCCCTAAAGGGATGATAGACTTCGAGAGACTCTTTTATTTTGACAAAATAGCTAAGACTTCCAAAATTCCCAAAGTAGATGGGAGGGAATATAATGTAATGGACCTAAATTCCTAAGATCAATCTCAACTAGTGAACATTAGAACATCTTGTACAAGCATTGAAATCAAGAGAGCCAAAGATATTCTGACCAAGTATAAAGATGTAATAGCATGGTCCTATTATGACTTAAATATATTTGATCCTAGGGTGATAACCCACACCATACCTTTAAAGGAAACATGCAAGCCATTTAGGTAAAAACAAAGGCTAGTCAACCTTTTCCTAAACCAATGATATATAAAGAGCTTAAGAAGTTACTAGATGTTAAGATAGTTGTTCCCATTAGACACTCCACATGGGTATCTAACCTAGTACCAGTCAAGAATAAAAATGGTGAATTTAGATTATCTATTAGCTTTAGAAATCTTAATGGAGAATTTAAAAAGGACAATTAACCCCTACCTTATCTTGACCAATTAATCCAAATTATTTTTGGATCTGTTATGATGTCTTTTTTTGATTAATAATTAGGGTATAATCAGGTACTAGTAAACAAAGAAGATAGGATGAAGATTGATTTTATTACCAAGTGGGGAACTTTTTCCTAAAAAAGACTGACCTTCAGATTAATAAATGCATGCATAAATTTGCAAAGAGCAATGGATCATGAATTACAAGGCCTCATAGGTAAGTGAATTATTATTTACATGGATGACCTGCTTGTCTTTTCAAAGAATAGGGAAGATCATATCATGAACTTGAAACAAGTATTTGAAAGGTGTAAAAGGTATGGAATTTCTCTCAAACCAAAGAAGAGAATTTTTTGTGTAACTGAGGGAAAATTGTTAGGACATGTTATAACTAAAGAGGGTATCTCTATAGACCCAGATAGAGTATATACAATATCAAAGATATAACCCCCCTAATAATAAGAAAGAACTAAAGTCTTTATTTGGTAAAATTGACTTTGTGAGGAAGTTTATTTATAGTTTTTCATAATTAGTGAGACCTTTAAATGACATGTTGAATAAATATGCTAAGACCACTTGGAATGAAGAGACCAAAAAGGCCTTCAAGGAAATCAAAGAAGCAATTAGATAATCCCCTATGTTGATAAGTCCAAACTTTAGTAAAGACTTTTATCTTTACTCTTTTACTTCTGACCATACAATTGCATCTATCCTAACTCAAAAGATAGATGGATGTGATCATCATATTATTTTCATGAGTACTAATTTTAAAAATGTTAAATTGAATTATTCTCTTATTGACAAATACGGATGTGTTCTAGTCAAGGCAACAAATAAATTTAGACATTATATCCTTAGAAATAAAGTACATGTAATACTACCAAACCTTGCCACTAATCTCATGCTTAGTCAATGTGAACTTAGAGAAAGGAGAAATAAGTGGATGTCTTCTCTCGAAGAATATGATCTAGAGATGAAGACTATAAAGTTGGTAAGATGTCAAGGTTTAATTTAGTTGACTACCAATACTAATCCTAAATTGAGTGTCATGTAGGTATAACAACAAAAAAATTAGCCCAATGATTGGTATGATCCTATTGTTCATTTCCTAATCAATGGCTATTGTGGTACATGGTTAAGTAGAGAGCAAAAGAGAGATTTAAGGCTCAAAGCATCTCATTTTTTGATCAAGGATGAAGTACTATATAGGAATAAATTTGAAGGAATTTAAATAAGGTGTGTTTCTAAAGAGGAAATGACTAATCTCTGGAGCACTTTCCATGAAAAAATGGGAAGTGGACATCCATATGGAAGGACTAAAAACCACAAGATCTTTAGGGCTAGTTACTACATACCCACTATCTTTAAAAATGCTCACAATCATGTGATAGAGTGCCACTCAAGTCAAGTATTCAACACTAAAGATCCCAAGGCATCTATTACTCTAGATCCAATAATTATTGATAAACCATTTACCCAATGGGGATTGTATTTTTTGAGGGTCATTAACCCCAATTCCTTTAATTGTCACAAGTATGTTTTGACTACTATTGACTACAACACCAGATGGACTAAAGTAGTGGAAAATAGGTAGTATAGGATTAAAGAGGTGATCAATTTTTTAGAAGAAAACATATGCACAAGGTTTGGGACACTTGTATCTCTACTTTTTGATAATGGATATGCCTTTGTATCCATTGAGATGACTAAGTGGGCATATGACAAAAACATTATCTTCAAGTTCTCATCAAACCATTAACCTCAAATTAATGGAGTGTCAAAATCAACAAATAAGAACTTGATGAAATACATAAAGAACTTTGTGGTTAATAAACCAAGGACATGTAACAAGTTACTTAAGTGTGCCTTTTTTGTAGATATAACAAGAGCTAATCAAGATCTCAAGGCATCACCATTCTTACTGGTATATGGTCATAAACTTATATTTTCCATAACACTCAATCTACCTACTTATAGGTTCATGCAAGAGTATGTGGAGGAGGACCAAGAATTCACAAGTTTAAGGTTTTTAGACATCATACAGATGGAAGATGTAAGAGAGGAGGATTTTTCCAACTTTAATAGATACCAAACCATAGTCAAGACATGGTTTGACAAACATTCAAAGATAAACATTTTTATATAAGGAAGCCTAGTTCTTATCTAAGACAAAGCTTCAGAACCAAAGGGAAAACATGAGAAGTTTACACCTTTATGGATTGGTCCATATAAATTTTCTAAGACCTTAGGAGAACACCTTCAAACTAAAAGACTTATAAGTAGTAGAGTTTACATTTAAAACTAATGGGCAACACCTAAACACTATTTATATATTGTCCCATCTGGAGTATTCAGGGAATAAACTATAAGACTAGTTAGAGTTAGTGTAGGTAGGGCTTAGTTTAGTTTATTTATTATTTCTCTCCTTCTTGTCCCTTGATTGTATATAATGTTTGTATATATTTGTTTGCTAAAAAAACCACACAGTTAAAGAATGTAGGTATGTTTTCTTAGCATTGGTTGATCATGGCTTATTGAAATATGAGCTTAATGTTATATTTCAAAAAAACTCACAAATAATAATAAATAGGTTAGTTGTCCCTTGAGATTATAAACATTGTTCTAATTTGAGTTTGATTCTAAAAAGGATTACACATATAGGGTGAAATATTGGATTATTAGGGTACAGTCATGCTTGCAATTTAAAAACATTAATTGCCTAGGATGAAGTTTACAACCAAGGATGATTGTCTAAAGATAAAACATGTGACCAAATCTAAAAACCTAGCTAATCTAGTTCCCAATCTTTGATAGAAAGTCAAATTATCTAAAAATACAAAAACTAAGAGATTAAAAATACTTTCTAAGCAAAGGTGATTATGGTAATCTCCATCGAGGCTATAAACACATAGCTAGTAGTGGATCAAGGCCTTGAGTGGATCAAAAGGTATATCTGTTAGGGATATTAATGCATATTTGATAGAATAGCAATGCCCAAACCTTCCCTAATCTAAATCATGATTCTTAATGAACATCTCAATATGATGTAAGTCAATGTTAATGGTTTAAGTCATGAATCTAGAAGTTGTTCTCTAAATCTTATGGAAATGAGCAAGTGAAATCAAATCACACACATAGAATGGATATGACTTTATTTTTATCCTAATTTTGCATTTGCAAGATTTGTTCTAACCATGAACCAATCTCAATAATGGTACCAGATCAAGTGGAATAAGTAGCATAGTTATTAGTCTAAACTAGAGTCTTTGAATTCTAATATATTTCTATGTTTCCCCCAAATTCACCATTTTTGAGGTCAACATACATCTATTTCTAAAAAATAGGGACCCTTGTCTTAAATTTTGAAAATTTGTACCTTAAATTATAAAATTCACCTGATTAGAGTACCATTAGAGTGTTTTGCACATTATTTTATTTGAATATCATCCACACCTAATTTGGATGAAATATTTATTCATAATTATGTTTTAATCATGCATAAGGTTTATAATATTTGATCTTTATATTTTAGGTTATAGCTCCAATAGAGTCCATTTGAAATGGGAAATGTCTTAGATTCCATATCTTAATGTCAATCTGATATTTTACTAACGTTTAGTATATTGAAAATCAAATTGAAGTCATGTTTAATCATCTTGAACCCCTCATTAAAATTTTAATAGCTCAAATCCATTTGAATCAAATTCAAATTTGGTGGGAATAATTTATGCAAGAATAATTTATCATGCCATGGAGTTAGTTTAATTTTTACCCTAAGGTTTATTCATGTTTATTAACATGACTGAACCTTAGTCTAAATTTTTTATGTTGTCTCTTTATTTTACCAAGCCCCGTTGGTCCCTTTTATTTCCACATGGTCTAACTAAATGAAGGGTCTCTTTAATGATAGACTTAGCCTAAAAGCCTTAACTTAAATTTTATTATATTTGTTAATATGACAAACTTTAGGATAAAAATATATGATATGACTTTTATTATTCATGAGTTCCCCTTTATTATGTCTCAAAACTTAGCTTAAAATGTTTTTTCCTAAGGTCTTTCCCATGTTTATAACATGAAATAAAACCATAGTCTAAAAACATTATGTTAAGTTCTTTATTTTCCCGAGCACTGACTTAAATATTATATTCATCTACAAGATCAATGGTTTATATTTACTTGGATGATTGAGATCTAATTATGCAAGATTAAATATAAATCCCCAGCCCTAAGCTAAAGTTCAAACATATTCCAAATATATATGGTATGCATTTACTCATGAAGGATTGATCTAATAGTATGTATCAAGTCAAGACTTCAACAAAGCCCTAGGATAAGTGAGAGGGTGATAAGTGTCACAATATCAATTAAATAATATTGAAAAACTAATAGTGTTTCATCCCTTAGATCGAGATCTAATGGTATGTTTTTAATTGAATATGGATGATTGAACGGTGGGTAACAATCATTGAAAAGTCAAGGACCCTAAAAAACTATAAATATGACATGTGGAATAACTATGAGACAAAAATTAAAGATCGATCATATTTCAAAGATCAACAATATGCAGATGAGTGTACACAATTTGATCAATGGTCCATAGATCAAGAGGTACAATTAAATAGTTCAATATCAATAAAAAGCAATTAATCATGCAATTAAGATCAATAGTATAAGATCAACATTAACATTTCAATAAATATATGAGTGAATGAAAACATGACAAGTGTCATAATTATGGGTAATGTAAAAATCAACTAATAGCATTTGAGTTTCTAGATCAAGATAGACAGTCCACATTTATTTGTGTAAGGATGATCCAACAATGCAATATAAATGAATTTTTTTCAAAAGGAAATGGTCACTTTTTAAATATTAATGAGAAAAAATTCCATAGGGATTCCATGATGATGCCACATCAGATCCATGTAAGTATAATATGACAAGTGGAGGATCTTGAAAACTTGGGAAATGTAAGGGCATAAGTACATAGTCTAATTGGGATATAAGTCATGAAGATTGCATAAGTTTAAATATATACCACTATTAAATCACTATAAAAACATTACGAAGGATTTGACAAGTAAAAAAACCTTGATTCAACCCCATGCTTATTTGAATAAATATTAAGAGAGTTGAATTATCACTTATGCAAATATAATTCAATATAAAATCAAAGTGTAGACCACTAACAAGCAATATAGAGAAGCCTACAACCATGGTATCCCAAAAATGTGTTTGAAGGGAATATTTTGAGCTCTATCTGACTTCAAATATAGAAGGAAGGGTTTTTATAGACACATAATTGGATGCCATAACTCTAAATATAGGTTAGAATAATTGGCTAGGATTATTTTGGACCATTGAGAACCATAAGCCCATCACAAGAGGAGAATATTTCTATAAAGAGGCTCTACTAACATGATCAAGGGTATCTTGAAATATAACACAATTCAAAAGAGACTACCATATTGTCAATCTAAGAAGACATACTCAAGCTATATGAGGATACCATGATTGACTTGTTCAATTCTAGCTAGGTCGAACTAAACAAGAGGTAATAATTAAGTAAAATTTCATGGCTACAAGCTACATTGGCCAATGGAAAGAATAAAGCTATTGAGTCAAGGATTTAATCAAGGTCTTGATAAAAAAAATCAAATCCCTAAGTTTAGGGTAGTCAACCTAGCCCACTTGAATATGGATATGGCTATATTAATTGATAAAATCAAACCCCTAAGTAGTTTGTTCAAGTAGATAGAGGAAATTTCTAAGGACCCCAAATAATATGAAGATAAGATGTTACACATATTGTATATCCTAATCAAAAAACCCACCACACTTCATCCTTTGGGTTTAATAACTGACAAGGAGTTCAAGCATAAAACTATTCAATTCATGCTAAAAGTGAGGAATCAACGACAAGGGAAAATAGTGGTTGATAATAATAAGATCATGGGACTTCTTTTATAATTAGAATAAAATATAGGAGATGTCAGTGGCATAAAACAAGCATTGGAAAGGATTGAAATGTATTTCAAGGGCCTAGAAGACCAAAAAAAGAAATTATTCATGAAACCTATCATTGATCTATAATTAATTAATGAATAAAATTATAAAATGAAGATCCTTCAAGGAAGATAGAAGGCTGTAACAAAACTAGGGCCCCAAAGTTAGTTTTTGAACATTGTTTTTTAACTATCATTATATATTTTTGAAATAGAATATTCTCTTGTGAAAGCACATGCAATTTGGAAAATGCATTACGTATAAATCAATCCATTTGTAAATTGTCTGATTTTAGAATGTTGTAGAAGGACAAATTTCCTTGACACTTATTCAATTATCATTGTATATGGGTGAAAAATATACCTCATTGAACCTTGTATAAAATAGGTCCTATCATTTGTAAAAAATGAGGGAGTTTTTAGATCCAAAAAAAAAACTATTTGTAAGTTTTGAGAAAATTAATACAAGGAATTCTACAAAGTCTATCCACATTTGCTTGTGTTAATTGCTTTCATGGTTTTTCTCTCATTTGTCTAGTCTCATATTCAAATTTGAATGGTTCTTATGAATTTTTAATGCGCATATTTTAATTTAGAGTTGATAATAAGGCTAATGTTGGATTAGTTAAAAGTTCTTAGGTTTACTTCACTTTCTTCGCTCTTCTTTCATATGGGCTAAGATATTTACTTTTAGAGTTAAAATTATTAAATTAACTATTGTTCTTAATTTCATATTTTTCATACTTTCCTTATATTTATACATGATGTGTGATAGGATTTGAGCTTATGCCACTTCACGTTGCACATTAGTTAAATGCATGTTCAGATGAAATAGAAACTTTGTCATAATGTTTGAAACAAAGATCAACAACACCTCTATTTTCTACCTTTCCCTTCTTTTTATTCCTTTTTTACCAATTCACCTTAGATTATCTTCATTGTGAATATTCATCTTGGTTTAGCTTGAGACTAAGGTTTTGAGAATAATTTACTTTAAATAGCATAGATCATCTGCAAGATCAAAGATTAACTATTAAGACATAGTGGCTCCCAACCACCAACAAATACAAATTTGTGAAATAATCAACTTGTTATACCTTTATTCCACCAAGAACAATAGGATTATCATAACCAACAACTCATGCAATAGATTCCACAAATCCAAAAATGAGAAGTGTTTATTAAAAACTATATATTGACCTAGTGATACACATTTAGGTATCAGCATGCTGATGATTATAACTACCTTTGGGAAAATCATTATCACGCTGCCCTACTAGGCATGTTTTTATTATGATGATGATTATAAATGCCTTTAGGAAAATCATTATTTTTTATCTATCCACCATACTATGACACTTTTACTATGTTAATGATTATAGATACCTTTGGGCAAAGTATTATCATTTCTCTACCCTATTGAGGCATCTCAATATGCCATTGATTATGACTACCTTTGGTAAAATCAACATTTCCTCACCCATTACCTATAGGTAGAATCATTTCCTTCTTTTCAAGGGACTTCTCACTGACCTTATTTACCACTCACTCCTTCTAGGAGGAATCTAAGGCTCATCTATCACCTTCTAGGACATTAACCAAGAAATTAATGACTTTTTCATTCTTTGAGAAGATGCTTCTATGATTGTCTCTTGAAACATATCTAGACACCCCATTTTGGCCACAACTATATTCTAACCAAACTTCAGATGGATTTCTACCAAATAGTACAAAGTAAACCTAGTAATCATTAAATGTCCCAATTTCATCTCCACATCAGACATTAGTTCTCAAAATCATGTTGAGGCATACCTATTTAGGGTATAATCTTGTATGCAATAATAACCTCTCATAGATTCATCTCAACTTAACTTGTGACCTAGAAAATTGATAGTTTGGCCTTTACACCCATTAAGGGGGGCACTAAAACAATTCCTAAAGTGTAAAAATGCTAAGCATAATGAAATAACTAATGAAATCAAATTAAATGTTTAAGAAAAAAATTTATGTGAAATTAGTGAAAATGGATTTTGTAAAATGGAAATTTCAATAAAAATGAGGTCATGTTGATGTCATCATTCTCAAAGTCAAGGAATTGAAAATATATTCCCTAAAGCCTTAAATTCATAAATAGAGATCCATGCTTAATAAATGGAATCTCTATCCAAAATATTAATTTCTTTTTTGCTTCTTAACTCAACTAAGGTTAGTTTAAACTCAACCATAATTAACTCTAACCTAACTATACTTGGGTTAGAGTTATTTAAGAAGCTATAAATAAAAGGCTTCACTCATTGTTCAACAATTTTTTTGTGTGTAAGTTTATTATGATAAAATACCTTCAAGAAGCACTTTTGGTGTAATGTTATGATGCAAAATGCCTTCAAAGACTATCTTTGTAGTTTTATAATGTTCTTTTGTTGAGAGACAACCAAGCTAAAGCCATAGCCAAACCCAACATTACCAATGTGACAAGGAAAGATGATGTAAGGAACACCATTTCCAAAGATTATTTGATCACATGACTAAGCGCATCCATCCATGGCCAACATATGAATCTTGATCTCAAGGAAGGTAAATAATTTTTGTTTTGTCTTCTATTGATAGTTACTTTATTTTTCTCTTAACCTTGAGTGTCTAGGCTATAGGTGTTAGTTTTATTAGTGTGTTTTTATTTAGTGTTGATCATACTAACATGATACTAATCTCCCCTCTTAGATTCTTAATATGTTAGTATGATCAAATCCAACACAATCTACTAGATAGATATCTAGTTGATATCTTTGCATAGAACATACACCTTGAGGTTACTCATAATCTAACACTTGCTTGTACCAACACATTTGAATAAAACATTGAAAAGGGTATAAATATTGATAAGGCACTTGTTGATAAAGTTTTGGTCAAAATATATTCCCAATCTCAAACATCACATCAAGCCCAAGCAATTGTTCGTAACAATACCTATGAGAAGCCTAAGACCTTGAATAAAAATAAAAGTGTGGTAGGTAATGGGGTTACCAAATCATGACATGTGAAAATAGTGTAAGTTCCACTTATTAAAATATGTCATCGAATCTACTTCTCACACTATAAATAACTCTACCATGAAGAGGATTTTCTAAATGTAGGATGTTAAGTCATGTAGGGGAGCTCATTGAGTTAGTGGTCTAGAAATTAATTGATACTAACATGATTATTTGGTTTGTGTAGAAACCCTTTCCTAAGGCTCAACCTAAACCTAACTAGTATCATTAAGATTAATTTTCTAATTTTCATTATGTTTTTGGCCATACAATTTACATTTTTATGTAATCAAGGAACATTATTGAAAACTTGATATAAAATGGAGAGATTGAGATAGGAAATAAAACTCTTAACACCAATCAGAATATGAGTATCTAAAAATATGCCTTTCCCAAGAATAATGACCAACAATAGAGGATGAATCAGAACCAAGTCCAAGAGTGTAATAAATGGTAAAATTAAGGTTACAATCAAAATCAAAATCTAAACAATAACCATAATCAAGATTGGACATCCAAACCAAAAAAAATGAGTATCATGTTGTGACATATTATTACAATAACATTGTATGGAGTATTACTAGTAATCACATCTCTAAAATTAAGATCAAGCCCCATGTACTATCCAATGTTTCTCAAAACATTGGTCCCTCTATTTTATGATTACCACCCAGGCTTCAAGTAAATCCACACTAGGTTCCCATACTTTTCTTGTACCTTAGTTTTTATATGTTCCACTCTTATACCTCCTCATTCATCTAATTATAATAACTCCCTCTTGACTCAAAATTGTGAAGTTTTAACTAGATGACTGAAAGTTATGTTCCATGGCCCTTTGCCTTCTTCCAAAATTGATTCTAACTTAAACATTATATCAATTAAGACCAATCCTAAACCAAACATTTTACAAATTAAGACTAATCTTAAACGAAACACTATATAATATTAGTATTAGTGAAAAATTAAGAAAAAGATCCACACATATCTCTATTTATATCTCTTGCATAAATCTAAAGTTCACAGGACCAAATTAAATGATTTCCTTCAATAATCCACTATTATTGATGACATTAATCCTAACTAATTCCAAATTATTGTGGGGCATTTGTCTCTAGGATAAAACCTTACCTTAGACCAATGAGATATGTTATCCCTTGGTCCCGTGCATAACATTCCTCCATACATTGAAGTCATTATTTTCCATCATAAAATTAAATAGGTTCTTATAAATAATGGCTCTAAATAGAACATAAAGTCATTGAAATTAGTCCAGACATTATGGTATATGATGGAAGATATACAACTAGATACTATGTCAATCAAGGCTTATGACAATGTATAAAAATAATTTATACAAACTATTGTTTATCATTCATTGTTGGGATTTTTACCCATGATACCTTGTGCCATGTCATTGATATAGAACATCCTTATAATATGATTCTTGGTCATCCTTAGATCCATGAAGTATGATAAGTCCATTCCACCCTAAATTAATGCATCAAGTTCCCCCATTCTAGTCTAAAGGTCACTATTTAGAATGACTTACAACCATACCAATATTTTAGACAACTAGAAGCTAAGTATGGCAACTACACCAATTATCCTAACACTAAATTGGTAGGCAAAAAAGGTAAAGGGTTATTTATAAACATCCCAAGTCTAATTATATTGACCCTAGTGACCTCTCTTCCACTTTTATTAATCCATTTCTTGCTACCATGCCCACCCATTTCACTATTAAAGATAATGGTATTATCACATATAATATTGACAATGCATTCCAATGACAAATTTACTAAGTATCTTAAGTCCTATGGTCATCCTAAACCTTACAAAAATATTGACATTCCCAACATGATTTTTCAAAATAAATCCCAATCCACTCTACAAGAGCCATTTATCTTTGTACCTAATACATCACCCAATCAAGATTGGGCCACTAGTGCTAAATGAGGTTGATTATATGGTGATATTTTTTATAATTATTTCTAGAGTGGTAAGTACCATATGCCATATATAATCATGGATAACATAAAATATATAATAATAGGATTGGACCAATTTCACAAGGAATTATTGAGCCTATTTTCACTACTCAACCTATAGGAAATTGAGGTCTTAGATTTACACTAGCTAGGGGTGAGCCCATTAATTTTTAGAGTGGTTATGCTTCATCTAATGATAATGTACGTCCTAATAGAGACATAACATCCCATTATAGTTCCTAAAATTAACTAAGGGATATTAATTTGTTTGATTCCAATGCCATCATGACCATTATAACCCAATATCCACTTACCCTTCATTATCCTGACCTACTCAATTGTGACTAATAAGAATATATTATACCACTAGATGAGTTTAAAAATGAGGAATCTATTATTGAATTCATGGGCCTTTAAGGTGGATTATGATTTGGTGATAAAAAATAAGGATTTAATTTCTATTTGGACCTTACTACCTATTTTGGAGAACATGCAAACTTCCTTGGTCATGATAAAAGTAAAACATCAAGATCCTTAAGTAAAAACCTTTTTGAGGTGCCCTTGGGTTAGTGAAAAAGTAAATATAAAGACAATTCCATGATTGAAAACTTGTTTCATGTTTTCTTATTTGGGGAAGCTCACCTCTCTATTTAGGAAGCACATTGTCTATGTAGTCCAAGCATTGCCATTGGTTCTAGCATCAATTCTGAAGAAAATCATGTTTTTTAGCACCTTGATAAATATTTTCCTAAATTATTTTCCAAATAAACATTACCCATCAAATTATATTTAGAGTCTTCCTATATGGGAAAATATTATGATCAATAGGTACCTAAATAGGATTTATTCTCTTCCTTGCCTAATATTTTTGAGGATGGCTCAACATTATTGGTCTAAGATACTATTGAGGGTAATATTGGTACATATAATGATCCCAAGATTGTGTATATATAAATATAACTCACTAGTAAGGTTCATGAATTGATTTTTATCATTATAGAATAATTTATTGATAAATTTACATGGTCCTACTCAGACATGCTTGGTCTTGACCCTTCATTGGTGGTACATCATCTAGTTAATGACACAAATTCCAAACTAGTCTAACATAAATTATCAAAAAATCATCGTGCATAGCCATCATGTTCAAAAAAGAGTTATAAAAGTTACTTGATGTAAGGTTCATTTGACCACTTGACTGTTTTAATTGAATCAATAACATCATCCTAGTCATCAAAAATCCACATGGCATTTAACTATGTAATAATTTTAAAGACATTAACAAGGCATGCACTAAAGATAATTTACCACAACCTAACATTGACATCATAGTCAATTCAATGGTATACTATGAAATGTTATCCCTCATAGATGGATTTTTAACATATAACCAAATTAATATTACACTATAGAACTAACACAAGATCATGTTTACCATTTCATGGGGAATGTTTTATTATCAAGTCATGCCCTTCAGCTTGAAGAATTTATGTGAAAACTATTATAGTTCCATGAATATATTCTTACATGATATGATGCATGCCAATATTTAAGACTACATTGATGATATCTCAAAGAAATCGAGAACACATTCAAACCACCCCAATGTTCTACAAAGAATCTTCAAGAAGATTTGTAAATACAATATGTATCTTAATCTTAATAAGTGCATATTTGGTGTGACTACAAGAAAATTTATAAGGTTCATTATGTCATAAATATGTATTGAGGTAGTTCTAGCTAAGGTCAAGGCTATTGTTGAAATGTCTCATCTATCTAATTTGAAATAACTCCATAGTTTATAGGTCAAAATTTAATTTATATGTTGTTTCATATCATAGTTAGCTGATAAGTGTCATACTTTTACACACCTTTTAAATAAATGTGTCACATTTCAATGGGATATATATTATGAGAAAGCATTTATTGAATTGAATAACTACTTGGATAATCTACTAGTATTGACTCCACCTACACTAGGCATATTATTATTATTTTTATACATTTTAGCAATAAAACATATATTAGGGGCACTATTATCAAAAAATGATGAATAAGGAAAAGAGAAGATATTATAGTATCTTATCTATACATTATTAACTTATGAGCATAATTATAAACCTATGGAAAAGTATTGGCTCTCAATGGTGTTTACTTCCTAAAAGTTGTAACACTACATGTTGAATAACAAAACCATGTGATAGCCAAGATTGATCCTCTTAAGTAGATATTATCAAATACTAATCTCATAGGTTATATGAAAAAATGGGTTCTATTATTGTTGGTCATTTTTGGTCCACATACCAAGCTTTAAAAAGTTTAGTAGAGTTCATGTGGAACTAGTGGATCAAAGGGTTTAAAATAGGTCCAAGTTTGAAAAATGGAGGGATCCAAATATATTTTCATATGTTTCAAGCATTTAAAATCATGGAACAAGTTGTACAAACTATAAGAATCCATCAAAACCTTGAAATATTGATCAACAAATGAATTATGCAAGCTTTGAGGATCAAACCATCACCAAGATGTCATGGAGTAATGAGTGGACCAGCTAACTTGTGTATTTAATATCTTACTCAGGAAGTCGTGAATGACTAGTGGATCAAGAAAAAATGTAGATGTACATGCCAGAAACATCATTAAAAATTTATAGTCCCATGCAATATTTTTAGCTCAAGTTACAAGCTTTCAAAGTTGGACCTATGAAGTAAGACATTCACACTACGCCCGGCTATCACCCGACTAGCCCCGCCGCTAATGTCAAGTTTAAGCTTGAGTAAAACAAATCATATTGAGATTAAATTTAATGGCCATGTAAACATTAATGAAAATCACATAGAAAATAAATTACACACCATAAACCATCAAATTTAATATCATGAACTAGCCATTGGATTTCAAATAGTAGATCATACATCAACAATCTTAGCTTGATCGTACATCTTGATCCAATAATATAAGATGGATCAAACAATTAAAGAGTTTGAGAGGCCACCACATTGTATCAGCACATGAATTGATAGACTGATAGTAGGATCTTGAAGATTAACATGTGTTTGACATTGGCATAAGCTCAAATAAGGTTGATATTCAAATATAGATATGAAAGCTCATGTTTTTTGTACCTAAAAAATACAATGAAGTGAACTGAGTCAAAGAGTCAATGATCTAAGTCAAATTTGATATCTAATGAAAAAGGACTAGGCTAAGACATTTTAGACTATGGTTAATGGATAATATCAACTTGGGAAAATATATTTTGATATAGGAGCATCCTTTTTGGATGATTCAAAATGATGATTGTTCATCAAATTTAGATTTCTTGTCATTTTGCTTAGTTTTAAAATTTGAATACTTAGGCATAGAATAGGTATGCTGGTAGGTTGTTTATAAGTCTAAAAGGTGTCAAATGATTAGAAAATAATAAAATGTCACTATGGACACATTTTATATAATCAAAGGTCACCTTGTATGGATAAGCAAACTTGATGCTTGTGTCAACTTGCAAACTCATTACAAGTGACCATTTGAATTAGTTCTAGGTAGTTACTCTTGTTATTTTAGGTTTTTTAAGTTATTATCATGCATTATAATATTCTTGCATGTTAGATCTAAGGAATAAGGGATGGTAGTTCTAAAAATATGAAAAATTGGATTTGTAACTCGGTGTTATGTGTATTTAATTGAAGAATGGTTGTGAGTTGCATACTCAATGGAAAGAAGACTCCAAACCACACTGTTTCATTATTTGGAATAATTGGGGAAGTGATATTATAATTGTGTAATGTATAAATATTATCATTTATTTTTCTCTTGTTCATCTTTTCCTCACAAATATGTATGCACTTGTGAGACTATATTAGTTCAATAAGTCAAGAATAGAGTATATAAACTTATTTCAATCCTTAAATAATGTAATTAGAAGTGTAATATTCTTTGGATAACTCTAAGTGTTCAAATAATCCTCATCCAACTTGTATTCTATAGCCACATATGTAATGGGAATTTTGTATAAAGAATGAATCGAGGTTCTATAGTCAACATTTACTAGTAGGAGTAGTTGCGAAAAGGTGTGTGTCAAAGACTATTTGTATTAGAGTGAAAATATAACCACTACTAGAGGTCCAAACTTCAAATATTCTCAAAGAACCTATAGACTATATTTATGCATACAAAGGCATAAAGGGGTTATAAAGGAATATAAATGAGAAGATTCAAAATTGTTGATAGATTGATAATAAAAATTATTCAATACATAGAACTTATATATGTCTACAGGAAGTATAAACCCATGGATAAGTTCTTAATATTCAAAATAATACTTGAAAATAGATATCATACTTTGTTAGTGTACATAAAATGATCAAGAAAGCAATGAATATGTGGAATAAATAAGGTGTGGTAAGAAACAAAATCTAGAAAGGAAAGTAAGGAGGTTTCATACCTATGTCAACTCTGTATAGAGTTATAATCCCACATGGAACTCTAAGTGTATAGAATATGCTTGTTAAAGTCTATAGACTAGGACTATGTGCATATGGCATAGGAAAGAGTCTATAATAAAGGAAAGAAAGTGATCAAAGAACCAAAAAGAGTAGTGTTGAAGATGGTTTAAAAGTGGGAAAGGTATGTCTATGTTATAAATACATCAAACAAATATCTCGAAACATTAGCACTCTTATAAAGTCATCTTCTACAAGTTCTTGATTTTTAAATGAATTGCAACCCATGACTCTATAAATAGAGAACTTTAGAAAGATCAAAAAATGAGGAATAGAGACTCAATAATAAAATTCTAATGATTTGTAAAGAAAATAAGATCTAATAAAGACCTTATAGATATTTTATAGAATGTTGAAATCTTGTTTGGAATAAAATATATAAATATGAGTGTTCTCAGGTTACTGTAATTAAGGCTATGTGAAATAGAGTTGTCAAAGTTGTGTTTAGAAATCAGAATAGAGGCATAGAAGAACCCACCTAACACTTCAAAAGAATAAAATAAGGATAATAAAATGATTATAGAGATATTAAAATCCAATAAGACATAAATGAACCATCAAGTATTTGAATATTTGAATGCATTAGTGATCCATTGGTATATAATAACATTTTGGTGAAATACAAGTGTGTGTAATTTTATTCAACTGTCTACATCATTTGGTATCAAAGCTAAGGATATCTTGGGAAATAAGAAATAAATCATGGTAGTTAGAGGATGAGGAGTAGCAGTAGCAATCCAAAGGAGATTGCTAGTAGTGGATGCTATGGTGGTTGAGATGAAAAACCTACAAGCAAGATTGCAAGCCAAGGAGTTGGCACAACAAAGAGAGATAAACTAGGGTGATATATCAGATGTTAAAGATGATATTCCTAATATATAGGTACTATAATAATAATATGGAGTAAGAGTATAGGAGAGGTTCATTAAAGTAATGCTTGGGGTGAGTTCAAAACCCAAAATAGAAGTTACCATGTATGAGGGCAACTTGAATGTGGAAGAGTTGGTTGACTAGATTACAACCATAGATAAATAATTTGACTATGAAGAGGTGAAGGAGGATAATAAGGTGAAATTTATAGTAATAATTTTGAAAGGACATTCATCCTCATGGTGTGATGGAATATAGGAAGAGAGAAGAAGAGGAGGCAAAGACAAGATAAAGTCATGGGATAAGATGGTGGCTAAGATGAAAGGCAAGTTCATACCTAAGGATTATAAAAGTAATTTTTTAAAGAGACTAAAAAACCTAAGGTAAAAATATGTGATAGTGAAGGAATACATGAAGGCATTCTACAAGTTGACCATTCAAGTAGGGCACATAAAAGATGATGCTAAAAAGGTAGCTAGATATATGAATGGCTTGAAGTTTTCCATTCAAGATGAGTTGAGTATTTTGGCACCTAGAACTATTGAGAAGGCTTATAAATCATCCTTAAGGGTAGAATATAAATTTTAAATAAGTAAAATTTAATTGAATATAGGAAGAGGTGGAAGAAACTATAGAGGAAGAAGCCAACAAGAAGGAAGAGGGCAACCAAGCAATAGAAGTCAATATCAAGGACAAAGTAAAGAAGTGAAAAGTAATTCAGAGGCTTCAATTTCATAAAATAGAGGTGGTTAGAGTAATATAGGTGGTATTTCATATGTTAGAGGAAAAGGCAATGGGTGGTTTGCAATAAAATGCTTCTAATGCAACAAGTTTGAAGGGCATAGATCCTACGAGTGTCCTAAAGATGTGCAAATTGGAAGCTCTTGGAAAGAGACTATAAATCAGGTGGTGCAAGAAGAGGATGATATTGGAAATTAATTGATAAATTATGTGGAGGATAATAAAATAGGTGAAATATTGCTAATGAGGAGAGTCCTTCTAAAAACCAACCAAGAGGAGAAAGAACCACCATAAAGGGAAACTTTATTGAGAACCATTTGCAAGAGTAAAGGTAAGTGTTGTACTATTATTGTATAAAATGGTAGTACATATAATTTAGTCTCTTCATTGATGGTTTCTAAACTAGGCCTATAAAGAAACAAACATATACAAGGTTTCTTGGATCCAAAATAGTCATCAAGTCTTAGTTAGTGAGCAGTGCCATGTAGACTTGTAGATAGGTGGATATTAGGATAAGATATTATGTGATGTAATTTAAATTTATATAGCCATATACTTCTTTGGATATCATGTAAATATTATAGGATATCATTTCATGATGGGAGATATAACAACTATACTATTGAGAAAGATGGTTGCATGCATACATTAAAACCATTGAAGGAAAATGCATGGAGAGAGACACCAAATTGTCATGTTGTTTGGAGATAAGTAATATATACATAAATAAGTTATTTTTATAATTAATTACTATGGGAAAATAATAGTTAAAAACAATAATCATGAAGGAGACAAGCTAGTGCAGGTTATCAAACCATTAGAGGAAGAGAGTGCCATAGTTGTAGAGCATTTTATGAAGTGACAGGTGAGTAACAAGGAGATGATACATTTATAATATCAAGGTAAGTTTATTTTAGATTAATATTTTAAGGATTATTTTTAAAAAATTTACTTTCCTTTGTCCTCCATTCAAAACAAGGAGTTTCTTGGAAGTTGTAGTAGTTGAGGATTTGGTAAAAGAAAGATAGGAATCATTAGATAAAAATGAAAAAAGAAGGCAATGACCAAGAAAAGAATGGAAATCATAAAAAAGTGAAAAAATAAGTTATATTAGTTGATTATTTTGTGAAATAAATATAATAATCATCAACAACCATTAAAAAGACAACAAACCCAAGCATGGACAAAAGAAGCATGCCATAGCAAGAGATTGAGTTTTAAGGAGATAATCAACAGTTTTTATCTTTGATATGTGTGTTCTATGTTTAGGTTGTGTTTTAAATTGAACTTGAAACCAATTAGGTGATGTTAAAATCTTATCCTCTTTAAATTGAGACAATGTAACCAACTCAAGGTTGTGGGTATCCCTATTAGGAGGTGGATCTCTATATTAGGGGCTAGCTCCCCTTGATGCATCACTAAAGCTCATATCCTACTATTAACACTTTGGGGATGAAAAGGGATATGGATAAAATGAATGTAAAGATATTATATAGGAGGTGATACACCCAAATATTTTCTCTACTCATACCCTCATCATGTACTTGGAACTAAGGACAAGTTACACATACACTTCATCCAAATGTTAATCTTTCCTCTCACATCAATGCTTCAACATGGGGTCTTGGAGATAGCATAAGATAGGAGGAACTAGAAAATAGGAATTACAAGACACTATATTTATTATCCTAATAAATACATCTAAAATCCACTTTGACACTTCTTTTTGACTTGCAATAGAGAGATCACAAACACACAAGGTACTAAGGAGAGTAACATGTGAAGGTAAAATGAAACATACACTTGCACAAGAATCACACAAATCACACAAATCACACAAATCATATGTGTGTAATTATACACATTAGGTCCCTCCCTTTAGTACCTTTATGGTGGGTGTAATGGCTTTCTACTTGTGCCTGATTGTCCCCTAGTCATTCTTTTCTATATATAGTTTATAATTCCTCTCTCATTTCAAGATATGGATAAGGTATTCAATCAGGTATATGAAGTATGTTATATTCAAGATCAAGATATGGCTTAGATATTCAATTGGGTAAGGCATACTCAAGTAGGTAAAGTAGGTACATAATAATAAATGGTATAGATATATGACATATGTAACATGATTAAAAACTTCATTTCTCATTTCATCTATCAGGAAGTAAGATTCCCTTACCAATAATAAAATATAAGTAG